>JAGFNQ010003715.1:124715-159297 GCA_024364735.1 Boesenbergia rotunda | reverse complement strand
CAAATATCCTACGATCCCGAAGGCGTATGTTCTGAGCATCTTCTTGAGGGACAAGGTACAGATATCGACAACAACCATCAGCATCGCGAGCGACAAAAGGCTCGTCTGCAGCGCCGTTTCACGCCTCATCTCAGCCTCACTGTAGCCCTAGAAGTAGTAGAACCGAAGGAGAAGGGGGCGGCGGCGGCGGCGGCGGCGGCGGCGAAGAGGGGAGACGAGGTTTGGGGGCGGCCATGGATGGTAGAAATGTGCGTGCGAAAAGGGGCGTCTTAGCGGAGGTGTCTTAGGTTCGACGTTGTTGCTCGCTGCGGCGAACGAGAATGAATTAAGAGGAGGCGGGCGTTTTCGTTTTCATTTTCGTGAGCGCGTTCGCTGTTGTGTATTACCGCGTAAGCAACACAGAAAGATAACGGTTAATTAAAATCAGTTGTTGTAACCAAGCAAATAGATATCAGTTTTTAAAAAACCCATTGTCTTTGACATACATAAGACAACGGATTTTTAACAACCGTTGTCTTTTTCCGTAAAATTTTTTCAGCAATAATAGTTTTTGAAAAAGCCGTTGTTAAACAAAAAAAGACAACGATTTTTTTAAAAACCATTGTCAATTGGGTGTTGTTGAATCTAAAAATTCTTGTAGTGATCCTTGACCATTTTCGTTGGATAATTCTATAATTTGGAAAATGATGTACAAGTATAATAATTTAAGTATAGAACTAAATCATAAACTTTATACCAACGACATTTAAGAAGAAAAGTAGAACTTGTTGGAGCAACGTTTTGTCGATCATGAATGTTGTTGGCGCAGAAAACTCGTGTACGGAAGCTTGTCGTAGTGTTTTCAAGTGCTTGAGTTGATGTCGGAAGCAAAGGGGGTGAAACTCCTTTTATACTGGATCTCGGGCACCTGATAAGCTATAGGGACGCCCTACACGTCACTCAATCAGTCGCGCCCTTATCCATAGATTCGGCTAACTTTTATCCTATTCTTGGGCGCCTAGGATCACTGGGGCGCCTACGCGAAGTGAGACGCCTGGGAGCTGATGTGGCGCAATTACCAACTCAACTTTGCCACTTGCTGAGAAACCCCTTCTAGGGCGCCTGAGTCCTCTAAAGCGCCTAGGTTCTCGGGCGCCTAAGCCCTCTCAGGTGCTCCTGATTGCAGCAGCTGGTCCCTTTAGCCTACAACCTGTTGGATTGGAGAAAATCGATAGGGGGGGTGAATATCGATATCAAATTTTTCAGAAAACAGAGCAGTTACGCAGCGGAAAATAACAAATTAATCGCGAACACAAGTTGGTTTTACTTGGTTCAGAGTCGCGGTTGACTCCTACTCCAAGGCCCACGGTCCTTGACCGTTTACTTTGGGCAATTCTATATTCGGAAAACTCTTTTGCAACTTAAAATACAGATATAGAATTAGAATACAATTTGCAACACTTTTCGTTATCTAAATTTACCAACGCCCGAGGTGGATCGAATTTCGGAGCAGAGGGTCGTCGTCGGCACTGGAATCTCGAAGTCGGATCTTGTCGGAGCGTAGCGCTTGAACGAAAGTGCTTGGAGTGTTGAGAGCGATGTTGTTTGAAGTCTTGGGGTGAACCCCCTTTTATAGTACCCATAGGGGCGCCTGTGTCGATGGGGGCGCCTACACGTGGCCTCTCTTGCATGATCTTTTATCCGCAGGCTCGGTCAGCGCTTATCCATCTCACAGGGGCGCCTGAGCTGATGTGGGTGCCCGTATGGTCCTGGGCGGCTGAACTGTTTTGGTACAGAGGTTTCGTGGCAGTTTGCTTCGTTTGCTTCGGTTTAGCCTTCCACTGGGGCGCCCGTGCCCATCCGGGCGCCTAGCCCAAGTGAGGTGCCTCACTGCATTGAGGCGCCTCAGCTGCAGAAATCCATTCCCTCGATCCCTACAACCAAGGTTAGTTCCAAAATAAAAAGAAGCAAACATGTTAGGAATTATTTACAATCTAAGCTGTCTTGGTTCTGACTTTGGGTCTCCCAAATGGAACCCTAGGTCGAATCGACGCCTATTGTTCCCTCACACGGGAGCGCGTCCTCACCTACTCCTCTCATGAAGTGTTTACCTTTTGCCAACCGGCTCCTCCGGTTGGACTTTTTCCCAATCCACCTAATCGGGTCTTCGTGCCCAGTCCGCGACCAGGACTTCTTGCCCAACTTCCGGTCAGGTCTTCGGTGCCCAGCCCTTTGCCAGGACTTCTTACCCAGTCCTCGACCAGGACTTCTTTGCCCAACTTCCGGTCAGGTCTTCTTGCCTAGTCCACGACTAGGACTTCTTGCCCAGCCCTTTGCCAGGACTTCTTGTCTAGTGTACCTAGGACTTTTGCCTGCACACTTAGTTGTTAGTGATATGAAAGAAGTGTCCTAAGGCAATCGCCTTATGATTGTAATCATTTATTTTAATAAATGAATATTCACTATTTGAGTATGCATGTTTGTGTATTTGATTGAGATCTTAAACTCATTTACTGAATGTCCGCAATACAATTCACAGCATGAGAGAATTTGTGATGAATTCACAACTAGTCTACATGTCCAATTGCGAAGTATTGAAATTGCCCCTAGTCGATGAATTGATAAATACGGACACTATCAATTCTGTTGAGACTAGCATGAGTTATTTGTTAGGATCGATACGCCTTGCTAGAGGGGGGGGGAGGGATTGTTGAGGCAATCAACCCTTTAAATGATTGGAAGATCATGATTTTGATGTGTGGGCGAATAGGTTTAAAGTTAGAGTGTTATGTTGTATTTGATTTGTGTGATTGAGTTTGCAGGACTTGAAAAATCACATTTGGTGGACCTATCCGAGGGACGAGAGCCGAGGGAGGAGAACTCCAAGGGCAAGCCGGGAAGTGGACTTCAAAGGGCGCACGTGAAGGGTGGCATGGAGGCAAGCCAAGGGAAGGCTTGTGTGCGCATCCGAGGGACGATAGCCAGAGGAAGAGGACTTCAAGGGGCGAGCCAAGGGAGCAGACCTGAAGGCACACGCGAAGGAGAAGGTTTGAAGTGGCTGGAGCTGAGCTGGGAGGCAGGGCAGTCGACTAGCCCAGAGGCAGTCGACTGCCAAAACCCACAGAAAGTTCGCAGCTTCGGACCAGTCGACTGGCCTTGGGACAGTCGATTGGTATACCCCAAAACTAGCCGTTAGCTAGCTGTTCACTAGCCGTTGGCTAGCATTTACTGCTGGGCCAGTCGACTGCCCTAGGGGCAGTCGACTGGTGCGAGTCTGGACAGACTGCGAATCTGTCCTTTTCACCTATAAAAGGAGGCATCGTTACACGTGTCTGTACAGTTCCGTACAGTAACGAAGTGCTGCCAAATTGTAGAGTGACTTTTTGCTTCCTCCATCATCTTTCTACACCTGTAAAGAGGAAGCTTTTGCTGTAAAGGGTTCTCCACCTCAAGGAGACTTTTCGATAGTGAAAAGTGGTGCTCGCGGCGTGGATCCTTGGATTAGTCACCCATCTGGGTGGATACCAAGTAAAAGAATTTTTGTTAGCATTGTTATTGTTTTGCATATTGTTTCCGCTGCGCTAACATCTGTGTAGAGATCAAACGATCAAAAGAAAGTGCATTCAACCCCCCTCTGCACGCCACATCGATCCTTCAGTTGGTATCAGAGCCGGTGCGTTTTGGAAGATCTAACAATCAACCAGAACATTTGTAATGGCGTTTCAAGAGGGATACTCTACCGCACGACCACCATTCTTTGACGGCAACGACTTCACGTACTGGAAAGGTAGAATGCAGTATTATCTTATGAATGACATAGAAACTTGGATAAGTGTTGCAGATGGCTTCGAGGCGCCCGTCGATGAAAGAGGAGACCCTACACCTATGAGAACATGGTCTAAAGAAGTGATGAAAAGGGCGCAGTCAAGTGCCAAGGCCACCACTACACTGCAGTGCGGGCTCTCAAAGGAGCAACTGAACAAGGTGGGGCCATTCAAGAGCGCCAAAGAGCTATGGGACAAGTTGGTAGAACTGAACGAGGGGTCAAACGATTCCAGAAGAGCCAAGAAGGACTTGTTGGTGGCCCAACTGCAATCCCTCTCCATGAAGAGCAACGAGACCGTCAGTCAGCTGCATGGAAGGGTAAAGGAAGTGATCAACGAGCTCCATGTCATTGGAGAGAAAATTGAAAACCGGGACGTTGTCAGGTATGTCTTACAAGCCTTCCCGAGAACCACCCTGTGGGCATCCATGGTTGATGCTTACAAGGTATCGAGGGACTTATCTTTAGTTAAATTAGACGATCTATTTTGTGAATTTGAACTGCACGAGCAAGCTAACATGTCGGCAAAAGAGAAAGGTATTGCTTTTGTTGCAGAAAAGGAGAAGAAGAAGAGAAAGGAAAAGAAGAAGGTGATTTACTCATCATCATCGGACTCAGAGGAGTCAAGTGCCTCTATGGACAGTGACCAAGAGGCCTTTATGGTAAGGAAATTTCGTAAAGCATTTAAAAGTTTTTCTAACAAATCATATGCTAGGAAAGGGGCCAAAGGTAAGGGTAAGGCCAAGGAGATAATCTGCTACAACTGTCATCAAGAGGGACATATGAAGAACGAGTGTCCCCAGTTGAAGAAGAGGGAAGACAAGAAGGAAGAGAAGAAGAAGAATGACAAGAAGAAATCAAAGGGAAAGGAGAAGTGTGCCACGAACCTTAAGGCGACTTGGGACGATCCCTCATCCTCAGAGGAAGAAGAAGAGCAAGTCTCCCACTTTGCTCTTATGGCACAAGATGATTCAGACTCTTCAGACGATGAACGAAGCTCAAGCAGTGAAGATGAGAGTTCCTCCACCTCATCATCAGAGTCAGAAGCTTCGGTAAGTGAGGTATACCACTTACCCTCCTCTACCTTAGTGAAAATTATTTCTAGTACTAACATGGATTTAGCTAAGGCTAGAAGTAGAATTAAGGATCTTAAGGAAGAAATTGCCATGCTTTGAGTAGAAGCTATTAAACTTAAAGATTTGCATGCTAGTTCTACCTCTTCACATGTTTCACATATTGAAAATGAAAATAAGGAGTTAAGGAAACAAGTAGATGACCTCACAAAGGCCCTTAGGAAATTTCAAGTAGGATCAAGTAACCTTGATATGATCATTAACAGTTAAAGGGCGGTATATAACAAGGCAGGATTGGGTTATAACCCTAAGACCAAGGAGGTGGCTTTTGTTTCACTTATTGGTAGGGTTGGTACATCTAGGAGATTAGGAGCTAGGGGAACCACAAAGAAGGCATGGGTGCCTAAGAAATTTTTAAATGATGCTTATGGATCAAAGATATGGGTACCAAAAGAGCATGTTTTCCATGTTGTCTAGGTAAAGGTGAAGGAGACCCCAACCTTGTGGATAGTAGATAGTGGATGCTCAAGACACATGACCGGGGATGTGAGCAAGTTCACCACTATTAGCTACCTAAGAGAAGGGACCGTCTCTTTTGGGAACAGTGGAAAGTTAAGGATCATTGGTAGGGGCACAATTGAGGTATCTCCCACTATTTCAATTCATAAGGTACTCTTAATTAAGGATATGAAGTTTAATTTATTAAGTGTAAGTCAATTATGTGATGCCGATTTTAGAGTAGTATTTCATGCTAAGAAATGTGTGATAAGACAAAGTGAATCAAACACTATCATATTAGAAGGGTTTAGAGAGGCAAACTTGTATTATCTTGATCTATCTTATGCTACTAACAATGTTGTTAAGTGTCTCATGTCCAAAGAAGAAGAAGGGTGGCTATGGCACCGGAGACTTGGACACGTCAACATGAGGAGCATTGCAAGAGTGGCCAAGGAAGAATTGGTGAAGGGGCTCCCAATGATCAAGTACGAAAAGAACAAGTTGTGTGATGCATGCCAAGAGGGTAAGCAATCCAAAGCATTACACAAAGGTAAAACTCTAATCACCACCTCCTTACCTTTAGAACTTTTACATATAGACTTATTTGATTGCCATAGTACTCCATCACTTATAGGAAGTAAGTATTGCCTAGTGATAGTAGATGATTTTTCTAGGTTTACTTGGGTCTACTTCTTGAAACATAAGGATGATACCCTAGATAGCTTTATAGGTTTTAGTAAAAGGGTAGAAAACGAAAAGAATGCCAAAATAAACCGAATTAGGAGTGACCATGGTGGGGAGTTCCAAAACGCTAACTTCACACAATTTTGTGTTGAAAATGGGTACAAGCATGAGTTTTCATGCCCTAGGACTCCTCAACAAAATAGGGTAGTTGAGAGGAAAAACCGAGCCCTACAAGAAGCTACTAGGACTATGCTTAATGCATACTCTTTTCCTAGCTACTTTTGGGCCGAAGCGGTTAACACCGCTTGCTATATCCAAAACCGGGTGTTGGTACATAGGTTTTTAGGAAAAACACCCTTTGAACTTTGGAATGGAAGGGTACCCCAAGTCCACTATTTTAAAGTCTTTGGATGTAAAGTTTACATCTTAAACACCAAAGACGACCTAAGAAAATTTGAGTCAAAAGCCGATGAAGGAATCTTAGTAGGGTATTCATTGACTAGTAGGGGTTATAGAATGTACAACAAGAGGACAAAAGTGATTGAGGAGTCCTCAAATGTCAAATTTGATGAAACCACTAGTACTTGTTGGGCCCGAGTGCATGTTGACAAGGATACGGGTTCGTAAATTTTAAAATATTTACGTGCAGTGGAAGAATTAGCATAAATAATTTCTCAAATTATTTTTAACCACGTATCTAGCATGCGACCTTATGATATGTGGACATGATCATAAATTAAAATTTTGCGAAAAGTAAACTAATTTACTTAGTACCTCGCGTAACTCGAAGTAAGGGACAAGATCCAACCGTAGCGTCCCTTGGAAGCTCCGCCTCTATTCGCGTCCACGCCGAGTTCTCTTCGGGATGACTTCGCAAAGCCACGATTTTTGTGCCGACGAGAACTACTAGATTCTCCAAAGACACAACTAGAATATCAAGAGAGAGATATGGAAACTAACCACCAAGTAACGGAATCAAAATTCCGTGAAGGGAGGAAGGAGACGCGACCCGCTTCGTCTTGGTGGTGGCTCACGGCTAGGGAAGGTGGCGCCGACCCTAGAGGGAGAAAGTGGCGCCGGCCCTAGAGAGAGAAGGTGGGCGCCGACCCTAGAGAGAGAGAGAATAAGGGAGAGAGAGAGAGCTTCTTAATCTCTTGATTAATTGGAATTCAAGGCTTGCCTTTGGTTCCTTTATATAGTAGTCTCTCCATTGCCAAGTCTCCCTTTTAACGGAATTAACGGAATAAATTTTCATAAGAAATTTATCTTATAAATTTTCTTATGAATTATTCCGTTATACCAAGTTTTATTATAACTAACTTTATTATAAAACAAATATATCTCTCTTTTAATTATGGAATAAAATTTGTATAAAATTTTCTTATCATGGAAAAATCAATTCATAATTGATTTTATAAATTAAAATTAAACCAATTCATGGTTCATTTTAATTTCCATAAAAAGAATAAATTTCTATAATTTTCTTTATATAAATTTCTTTATATAAATTAATTTATTTATCCATAATTTTATAAAACAAATCGTGCTTGATTTATTTTATAATTTAAACCAAATTAATTGGTTTCTCTCCTTGTGGTGGCCGGCCAAACCAAAGAGGGTGGGCACCCTCTTTGGTCGGCCACACCAAGCCAAAACCTTTGCGAATTAAACTCATTTAATTCGCCCAATAAGCCTTCAAAAGAGTTAGCCATTTTAAGCTTCCGTTGCGCCTCTGATTAATTCAGATTCGACTTATTTCTCTTGATTGGAAAATCCAATTTTCAACTCGTTTTAAATCCCTCAGATTACTCGTAGTGCGTGTGACTAAATAGGCTTTCGATTTATGTTGGTCGTCTATAATCAACCAATTATAGAACGATCATCAGTGGCACCTAGTAGTACATCATGACCCCCAATTAATCGAAAGATCAACGGTTGACCTCAGAAATAATTCCGAAACCCTTCAGCAGCTATAATGAATCGTGCCTCATTCCCTTCACCATCTTATACCCACTTGGTTAAGGACATGGTCTGTGTGTGTCAGTCCCCACTAGGCTGACTATGTCACACCTAGCCCAAGTAACTTTCTCTCGTCCTTTGGATTTCTAATTACTCACATGTATTTAAGAGACTCATACTCTAAACATGTCATGCTCTTGCCAGAGGCTTTGAGTAACAATCCGACGATAGGCCTTGGGTATACATCTCATCGCAAGGAGTGGTGAATCCTTTGTAGGCTGTTCAAACATCTTCGGGCACTTCGGCTTATACCGAACCATCCTGGGTCCACACCTCCTTGGAGATGCTTGCTTAAGATGTTAAAGTATAAGTCTCCATGACCAAGATGACTTGAATACCGCAAGTCAAAGGAATATCGCACTTAAGCTGCAGTAAGAACTTCACTGACATGTCTATATATAGACAACCATGTGAAGTTTCACAGCCAGTCACTCTAATGAACTAGTTCCCTTAACTAGCATTCATGTTTATCTCCGGACATCCCAATGTCACCAGCCAGTGAGAATCAGCTGATTAGAGAATAACCCATGCTAGTCTCAACAGAATTGATAGTGTCCTTATTTATCAATTCATCGACTAGGGATAATTTCAATACTTCACAATTGCACATGTAGAGATAATCACTAGTTGTGAATTTATCACAAATTCTCTCATGCTGTGAATTGTATTATGGACATTCAGTAAATGAGTTTAAGATCCCAATCAAATACACAGACATGTATACTCAAATAGTGAATACTCATTTATTAAAATAAATGTTTACAATCATAAGATGATTGCCTTAGGACACTTCTCTCATATTACTAACAGTACTTACCCTAGAAAGGCTTCCATTGATAAAGATATAGAAGAAGTCCAACCCCTTGCCCAAAGAATTCAAGACCTAAATTTGGAGGGCAATGATCAAGGGGGAGTAAGAAGTACCCTAGAGGATGAGGAAGAAGGAGCAAATGAACCTACAACCTCTAGACCCTTGAGACATCATCATGATCACCCTATTAACCAAATAGTGGGTGATGTCACTCAAGGAGTAAGGACTAGGTCCTACTTTAGGAATCAAACTAGTCAAATAGCCTTAATCTCCCAATTAGAACCCAAGACCATTGATGAAGCATTTGGAGATGCCGATTGGGTTTTGGCCATGCAAGAAGAGCTAAACCAATTTGAGAGGAGTGAAGTTTGGGAATTAGTTCCTAGGCCCACTGATTGTACCATTGTTACCACGAGATGGGTCTTCAGGAACAAATTAGATGACCAAGGTAAAATCACTAGGAACAAGGCTAGATTGGTAGCTAGGGGATTTAACCAAGTTGAGGGATTAGATTATGATGAGACCTACGCCCCCGTAGCTAGGTTAGAATCAATTAGAATTCTACTAGCCTATGCTGCTCACATGGGTTTTACACTCCACCAAATGGATGTGAAGTCGGCATTCCTTAATGGGATCATTAAGGAAGAGGTTTATGTAGAACAACCCCCAAGATTTGAGGATCCAAACTATCCGAGACACGTATTCAAATTAAGGAAAGCCTTGTATGGATTTAAACAAGCTCCCCGGGCTTGGTATGAGAGGCTTTCTTCATTTTTGGTGTCTAAGGGGTTTAGAAGAGGAACAATTGACCCTACATTGTTATTAAAATCTAAGGATAAGGACATATTTGTTGCCCAAGTCTATGTAGACGATATCATTTTTGGGTCAACAAATAATGACTTCCTACAAGAATTCATCAAGTATATGGAAGATGAATTTGAGATGAGTCTTGTAGGAGAGTTAACCTTTTTCTTAGGTCTTCAAGTTAAGCAAACTAATGAAGGTACACATGTATTTCAAACCAAATATGCTAAAGAGATGCTAAAGAAATTTGGTTTGGAACATGCTAAGGAAGCATCTACACCCATAGGAACTAATGTGAAAATGGATAGTGACATTGAAGGCAAAATGGTAGACTCTAAACAATATAGGAGCATGATTGGTAGCCTCCTATACCTAACTGCTAGTAGACCCGATATACTTTTTGCGGTAGGTATGTGTGCAAGGTACCAATCTTGTGCCAAAGAGTCCCATTTGATTGTAGTCAAAAGGATCCTAAGGTATGTGAAAGGAACCCTAAATGTCGGACTTTGGTATCCTAGAACCCCAAATGTTGACCTAATTGGATACACCGACTCGGACTATGCGGGTTGCAAGTTAGATAGGAAGAGTACAAGTTGAGGGTGTCAATTCCTTGGGTCCTCTTTAGTTAGTTGGAGTAGTAGGAAACAACCATGCGTTGCCCTATCAACAACGGAAGCAGAATATGTGGCAATGGGCGGATGTGTTTCCCAACTCCTTTGGATCATGCACACCTTAGAGGACTATGAGCTACATTACACCAAGGTCAAAGTCTTGTGTGATAATGTAAGCACGATCAACCTAACTAAAAATCCGGTTCACCATTCTAGAACAAAATACATTGAAGTGAAACATCAATTCATTAGAGACCATGTGGCAAGGGGAGACATAGAATTACACTATGTTGAATCAAAGTCGAACCTAGCCGACATCTTTACCAAGTCTCTTCCCGAATCGGAGTTTACATCCTTAAGAAGAGGCCTTGGAATGTGTTTTGTGGAAGTATAGAATGAACTTGGACACATTAGCTTTGAAAAAGGGTGCTTGATCCATTAGGGTGATACATTTGGCTCATTGTTGAACCATTAAAAGTATCAAAGTATCAAAACTAGACCAACTATGGGAGAGGCAAGTGTTTAATCAATGGACACTTTGCCAAAGATCATAGTTGGACATTTTAAAATCTTGAAAATCATTTTATGTTTTACATACTGTGCCATGCTTTTAAAAGTCACATATTTGCAAAATTGGTTTCAATGGTTGATACAAAATGTAGTGTTTTTCGAAACTTTTGGATTTTTATCAAAAGACGTGCATGTTTAAAATTTTATATGGTTTAATATTTTTTCCTGATAGAGTATAACATTTCAAACATGTACGTAAAATTTTACAATTTTTTGGAATTTTCAGGGAGTTTCTGAAATTCGGCAGAAAACCTATAATTTCAGACTGATAGCGTATCAGTCGACTGCCCTATGGGCAGTTTACTGGCATGCCTATTTTTCAGCACCTGTGAGAAAATTCAGAAATCAATAATTCTCGCATTTGATACCATAGGGTTTGGTTGCTTGAGGTAATCATTTTGATGGTGTCAAAGGGGGAGAATGGGTGTTTTAAGTTAGAATTTTGACTTAAAATTGCTGATTTTAGGTATTTTGTCTAACATAGACCTTGAAAGGTTAAAACTTGGAGAGAAGACATGGATTAAGGGGGAGATACCTCTTAGGTTCGGATATGTCTTACATGTTGGGACCAGGTGCATGTCGCCAAGGATACGAGTTCGTAAAATTTAAAATTTTTACGTGCAGCGGAAAAGTTTGCATAAAATAATTTCCTAAATTATTTTAACTTCGTATCTAGCATGCAACCTTATAGTGTATCGACATAATCATAAAATAAAAGTTTGCGAAAAGTAAACTAATTTACCAAGTACTTCGCGTAACTCGAAGTAAGGGACGAGATCCAACCGTAGCGTCCCTTGGAAGCTTCGCCTCTATTCGCGTCCACGCCGAGTTCTCTTCGGAATGACTTCGCAAAGTCACGAGTTTTGTGCCGACGAGAACTACTAGATTCTCTATAGGCACAACTTGAATGATCAAGAGAAGAGTTAGAAACTAACCAACAAGAAGTAACGGAATCGAATTCCGAGAGGAGAGGAGTCGCTATCCGCTTCTTCTTCTTCTTGTTCGGGTTCTTCTTCTTCTAGTGGCTCACGGCAACACCTCCTTGGTGTTGTGATTGGGCGCCGGCTCTAGAGGAACTAGGGTGTGCCGGCCCTAAGGAAAGAAGAAGAGAAGGAGGAGAGAAGAGAAGAGAGGGAGAGAATAATTAATCTCTTAATTACTCAATTGGAATTAAGGGCTAGCCTTTGGTTCCTTTATATAGTAGCAACTCCTTTGCTAAGTCTCCCTCTAAACCGAATTAACGGAATTAACAGAATTAGTTATAAGAAATTTATCTTATAAATTTTCTTATTGCTTATTCCTTTTAAGCCTAGTTTTATTATAACCATTTATAATAAAAAAAATTAGTTATCATAAGAAATTTATCCTATAAATTTTCTTATGAATTTTATTATAACTAACTTTATAATAAAACTAATTATTTATCATAAGAAATTTATCCTATAAATTCTTATGAATTAATTCCGTTTAAACCAAGTCTTTATTATAAACTAATTTATAATAAAAACTAATTCTTCTTCTCTTTAAATTATGGAATAAATTTTATAAGAAATTTATAAACTTTCTTATTATGGATAAATCAATTCATAATTGATTTTATAAAATTAAAATGAATCAACTCATGGATTATTTTAATCTTCCATAAAAGAATAAATTTCTATAAATTTTATTTATATAAATTTCTTTATATAAATTTATTTATCCATAATTTATAAAATAAATCGCGCTAGATTTATTTTATTAATTAAACCAATTAAATTGGTTTTCTCCTTTTATTTGGCCGGCCACTAAAGAGGGGTTAACACCCTCTTTGGTTGGCCAAACCCAACCCGGACCGTCGCGAATTAAACTCATTTAATTCGCCCAAAAAGCCTTCAAAAGACTTAGCCATTTTTAGTTTCCATCGCGCCTCTGACTAACTCAGATTCGACTTATTTCTCTTGATCGGAAAATCCAATTTTCAACTCGTTTTAAATCCCTCGGATTACTCGTAGTGCGTGTGACTAAATAGGCTTTCGATTTATGTTGGCCGTCTATAATTAACTAATTATAGAACGATCATGAGTGGCACCTAGTAGTACATCATGATCCCCAATTAATCGAAAGATCAACGGTTTGACCTCAGAAGAAATTATTCTGAAACCCTTCAGCAGCTCTAATGAATCGTGCCCCATTCCCTTCACCACCTTATACCCACTTGGTTCAGGACACGGTCAATGGTGTCAGTCCCCACTAGGCTGACTACGTCACACCTAGCCCAAGTAATGTCTTACTCGTCCTTTGGATTTCTAATTACTCTCATGTATTTTAGAGACTCTCACTCTAAATATGATATGCTCTGGCCAGAGGCTTTGAGTAACAATCCGACGATAGGCCTGGGTATACATCTCCTCGCAAGGAGTGGTGAATCCTTTGTAGGCTGTTCAAACTGTTGGTGCAAGTTGCATCAATGATGTTCTCCTTTATGTGTTTTAATGTTTGACAATGTACTTAAGTCAGTAATATGTTGAATAGACAAAGGGGAGCGAAGGAGAAGTAACCTAAGCCTGAGAAAAGTCCTAGTTAAGCTAGGCATGGAAACCCTAAGACCTAGCGAAGGGTCGCTAGGCTCTGGCGAAGGGCTGCCAGAAAGAAAAGACCTAGCGAAGGGCTGCTAAGCACCTGACGAAGGGTTGTCAGGAAAATAAGTCCTAGCGAAGGGCTGCTAGGCACATGACGAAGGGCTGTCAGGGGAACAAGTCCTAGCAAAGGGCTGCTAGGCACCTGACGAAGGGCTGTCAGGGAAACAAGACCTAGCGAAGGGCTGCTAGGCACCAAGCGAAGGGATGCTTGGTATCCAAGACCTAGCGAAGGGTGGCTAGGCAAAAGTCCACCCGAAGGACCGGGCAGCAACCATCTCCTGAAAGGAGTAGGTGAAAGGCGCTTTCTCGGGGGTAAGAGTTTGCGTCGGTTCGACCTAGGATTGTGTGCCAATCCGAAGTCCGAACCAAGTTCGTAAGATTAATATTTCATGTATACTTGCTTTGCATATATATATATCTTGCAGGTACCAAGAGAAGAAGACAAAGCAAGCAAATGTAGAAGGCTGAAAACTAGCAGCCAGGGCGCCCCCAGCATGGGGGGCGCCCCCAGCCAGTGCAGAAGATGTGCACTTGTGTGTGTGTGCAGCACAGGTGTCCATGAGGGCGCCCGGAGCGTCCGGGGCGCCCCTAGGCAGTACTATACATGCAGCAAACGTGTGTTTGCAAAACAGGTGTCAACCGGGGCGCCCGGAGCGTCCGGGGCGCCCTAATTAGTAGTTGTTTTGCTGTTTCGAAGCCAGAACACAGGATAAGCCCTCAAGGGGGCGCCCGAGTCATCCGGGGCGCCCTGGTCAAAGTTCTTATCACCTACGGCGAGGTAGGCACAAGGATAAGAGTTGACCGAGTCTTCCGGGGCGCCCCCGTCGACCAGGGCGCCCCCAGGAGGGCTATAAAAGGGGCTTCGACCCCTCTGCTTCTAACAGACTTTCCAACTTCGAATCTGTTCATTCCGACTGACGACAACGCGCTAAAGACGAGGTTCTGCGACCGGGAGGCTCCAGGAGGAAGTGCGCGGCACTTCGGAGGTCCAGATCGGCCGAACTTCACACTTTGTGTTTGGTTTGCAATTAATTACAGTATTTATTTTTCCATATTATTGCTTGTAATATTGCACTGTAAGTCGGGTTTCTCCGCCTTTGGAAATTCCGGAAAGGAGACTATTAGTGGACTCAACGCCGAGTACATAGGCCTTGGACGTACTGACCCTGGGGGGTTGGGAACCAAGTAAATAAACCTGCCGTGTCCCCTGCTTTGCTTTCTTTTATTTTATTTTTATGTTTCCGCTGCACTAACGCTCTGAGTCCAGAAGTCTTACGAAATATTTACGAAAGTTTTCACGATCGATATTCACCCCCCCTCTATCGACGGCACCGGTCCTACACAAACATCTTCGGGCACTTCGGCTTATACCCGATCATCCTGGGTCCACACCTCATTGGAGATGCTTGCTTAAGATGTCAAAGTATAAGTCTCTATGACCAAGATGACTTGAACACCGCAAGTCAAAGGAACATCGCACTTAAGCCGCAGTAAGATCTTCATTGACATATCTACATGTAGATTCCCATATGAAGTCTTACAGCTAGTCACTCCAATGAACTAGTTCCCTTAACTAGCATCCATGTTTATCTCCGGACATCCCAATGTCACCAGCCAGTGAGAATCAGCTGAATAGAGAATAACTCATGCTAGTCTCAACAGAACTGATAATGTCCGTATTTATCAATTCATCGACTAGGGATATTTCCAACATTTCACATTTGCAAATTTAGAGATAATCACTAGTTGTGATCCCATCACAAATTCTCTTATGCTGTGAACTGTATGGCGGACATTCAGTAGATGAGTTTAAGATCCCAATCAAATACACAAACATGTATACTCAAATAGTGAATTATCATTTATTGAAATAAATGTTTACAATCATAAGGCGATTGCCTTAGGACACTTCTCTCATATCACTAACATTACATTCTTACAATATTGTTGTTGTTTAACTTGGAATGAGATTAGAATTGAAACTGTGGAGAGAACATAGGTTAAGGGGGAGGTTACCTCTTACGGTTATTATGTCTCATAATGTTTCAATTTCTATCTGTTGCTATTGCTGTTATTTATCTCTAACTTAAACATATTGTCACACATCAAAAAGGAGGAGATTGTTGAGGCAATCAGCCCTTTAAATGATTAGAAGATCATGGTTTTGATGTGTGGGCGAATAGGTTTAAAGTTAGAGTGTTATGTTGTATTTGATTTGTGTGATTGAGTTTGCAGGACTTGGAAAATCACACTTGGTGGACCTATTCGAGGGACGAGAGCCGAGGGAGGAGAACTCCAAGGGCAAGCCGGGAAGTGGACTTCAAAGGGCACACGTGAAGGGTAGCATGGAGGCAAGCCAAGGGAAGGCTTGTGTGCGCATCCGAGGGACGATAGCCAGAGGAAGAGGACTTCAAGGGGCGAGCCAAGGGAGCAGACTTGAAGGCACACGCGAAGGAGAAGGTTTGAAGTGGCTGGAGCTGAGCTGGGAGGCATGGCAATCGACTGGCCCCATAGTTTGCAAAATCACGATCCTGGATCGTACGATCCTACGATCCTACGCCACAAATCGATCCAGAATCGTGCAGAATCATTTTTCGTAGCAGGATCGCAGCAGGATCGGTAGGATCGGACAGAATCGGACAGAATCGTATAGGATCGGACAGAATCGGAGCAGAATCGGTGAAAGCTTCAAGAGGTCATAATTTTTGACTTGGATTGAACCACGTGACCTATAATATATCAAATTGAAACTCGTTCAAAGATCTACATGTTAGTTTTAAGATTGAATCCCAAAAAATATTATTTAAAGTCTTTTCAGAAGCTCAGAAGATTATTAGTCTTTTTATTATTATTTTTTTATCTTTTACAGAGTTAGTGTTAGGGTTTTAAGATTATTTAAACATTTATTTAATTATTTTTAGTTAGTTTTTGATTAATAATATTATGTTATATCTTTTTCCTAAGGGTTTTAAGATTATTTAAACATCTATTTAATTATTTTTAGTTAGTTTTTGATTAATAATATTATGTTATATCTTTTTCCTAAAATGATACGTTTTTAGATGTCTATTATCTAATAGGTTGACAATTAAATTGGATCATCTTGTAATCAATAGAATATTCTTGAAGTTGAACGTGATTATTATCATTATAGTGTTAATAAAAATTGTATATTATCATTATAGTGTTAATAAAAATTATATATTCTTTCATTTTAAGGGTTTTTGTTAGGATCGTACGATTTTACGATCCGATCCTGACCCCAAATCGATCCTGTGTAGGATCGCGATTCTACGAACATTGACTGGCCCAGAGGCAGTCGACTGCCAAAACCCACAGAAAGTTCGCAGCTTCGGACCAGTCGACTGGCCTTGGGGCAGTCGACTGGTATACCCCAAAACTAGCCGTTGGCTAGCTGTTCACTAGCCGTTGGCCAGCATTTACTACTGGGCCAGTCGACTGCCCTAGGGGCAGTCGACTGGTGCGAGTCTGGACAGACTGCGAATCTGTCCTTTTCACCTATAAGAGGAGGCCTCGTTACACGTGTCTGTATAGTTCCGTACAGTAACGAAGTGTTTCCAAATTGTAGAGTGACTTTTTGCTTCCTCCATCATCTTTCTACACCTGTAAAGAGGAAGCTTTTGCTGTAAAGGTTTCTCCACCTCAAGGAGACTTTTCGATAGTGAAAAGTGGTGCTCGCGGCGTGGATCCTTAGATTAGTCACCCATCTGGGTGGATACCAAGTAAAAGAATTTTTGTTAGCATTGTTATTGTTTTGCATATTGTTTCTGCTGCGCTAACATCTGTGTAGAGATCAAACGATCAAAAGAAAGTGTATTCACCCCCCCCTCTGCACGCCACATCGATCCTTCATTATTCTCTAATCAGCTGATTCTCACTGGCTGGTGACATTGAGATGTCCGGAGATAAACATGAATGCTAGTTAAGGGAACTAGTTCATTGGAGTGACTGGCTGTAAAACTGTTGGATCGAGGAGCCCGATAGAGGGGGGGGTGAATATCAGAAAACTTTCAGATTTTATTAAAGAGTACATACGCAGCGGAATTAAACAAAAACAAAAACCAACACAAAGGACACAGTAGTTTTTACTTGGTTCGGAGCCTGTGTCGACTCCTACTCCAAGGCCCACGATCGTTGATCGTTGATCGTTTACTTTGGACAATTCTATATGAGCGCAAATTCAGTTTACAAAAAGAGATTACAAGTATAGCAACATAAACTGTAAATAAGAAAATGAAACTCTTCTTTTACCGACGTCCGGTTGTAGGTTGACTTTCCGGAGCAGCGGGACGTCGTCGGCTAGAGTTGGGCAGTTTCCGGAGCAGGGTGTGAGCACAGAAGAGTATGGAAGCGTTGGATTGAAGTCGATGCTGAAGGCTTGGGCGTTGGGTGCTATTTATAGCACCCAGGGGCGCCCTGGACGTCGGGGGCACCCTGCCACGTGTCAAGCGATCCGCAGATCGCTCAGTCAAACTTTATCCCGCTCGAACAGGGATAATGTTTGACCGTGAGGGCGCCTTGGTCGTAGAGGGCGCCTTCGCTGACTTCTTCCGCGCAGAGATCTCGCTGTGGATGAAGCTGAGGCTTCGCAGTGATGAGCTGGAGGCGCCTTGGCTGCTGAAGGCGCCTTCGTTGACGAGGGCGCCTTCGCTGCTGAAGGCGCCTTGCCTATTAAGCAGCCTAAGCTGTCTTTTGCTTCGCTTGGTTTTGGTTCACCTTGAGGGCGCCCTGGACACTCAGGGTGCCTTACTCAGCTGCTGCCTCACTCCTTTGAGGCTCTCTGAGTTGTAGACACACGTTCCTTCGGTCCTGCATTCAGGGTTAGTCCAAAACACAATAACACAATTAATTTATGATTTTATACAGCCTTAGCTGTCTTGGTTCTGACTTTGGTCTCCAAAATGGAGCCCTAGGTCGAACCGACGCCTACTGTTCCCTCGACGGGGAACGCGTCCTCACCTACTCCTCTTGGGAGAGTTTACCTGATGCCAACCGCTCCTTTGGTTGGACTTTTGCCTGACGGTCCTTTGTCAGGTCTTGTGAACTGGCAGTCCTTCGCCAGTTGCCTAGCAGTCCTTCGCTAGGGATTTTGGTGCTGGCAGTCCTTCGCCAGTGCCTAGCAGTCCTTCGCTAGGGCTTGATGCTGGCAGTCCTTTGCCAGTGCCTAGTAGTCCTTCGCTAGGGCTTTTCCTGCACACTTGATTAACTTGTTAGAAAACAAGAAAGACTTAACTTTTGACCTATGCTGCCATTATCAAAACACAGGTTTGACTTAGGTGCATTTCTGCACCAACAATCTCCCCCTTTTTGATTTATGGCAACCCTAGTTCAAAAAGTTAAGTTTAAATAGAACATGACAAAGTTTTGTTCTTTGTTCCCTCCCCCTGGAGTGAATCTCCCCCTAGATTTTTTAAAAGTTCGTGGGGGAAAAAAACCTTACTTGTATTTTGAAAACTTAAGTTTTAGTTGCTTAGAAGTAACTTAAAAATACATAGTAGAGCATAATTTGAGTAAAATTTTTTTTTTTTAAAGTCTTAAGTTTTTCAAAATAAAGGAACCTTTTGAAAGGCTAGAGTATTTTGCAAAATTTTGAAGGCTTTTAAAAAAAATTCTAAGCTAGAGTACTTAACAAAATTTTGAAAACTTTAAGAACTTAAGTACTTCTTGAAAAAGCTCAAAATGATTTTGAAAACTTTAAGAACTTAAGTACTTCTTGAAAAAGCTCAAAATTTTGAACCTTTTTGAATAAAGGAAAAATTTAGAAAAAAAATAATTAATTTTTTCTTTCCTTTCTCTATCTCTCCCTTTGCCATAGATCAAAACAAATAATTATAGCATGAGTAAAGAAAATAAATAATTTGTTGTACTGAATCAGTTAGATTTACACTAAATCAATCAATTGCACTAAATCAGTCAATTATCTCTGTAGGGACCTGTCTAACCCAATTAGCTACTTACTAACTGTTATAAACAGTAGTTTTTGCTAGGGTTAGTCAAGTTAAGTGTTTCTGTTCAAGTTAGATTTTCTAAGCTTGACACTTAACTTGATTGCTGTATAAGTTGTATTTAGTGCCCCAATTATTGTAGATGCACTGACTTAAAGCATCTTGAATTAAGACAAAGACCTAAGCATCTCAACCCTTTCTAGGTTATCAATCAAATGTACCCTAAGGTGCTTGTGAGATGCTGGCTTCTAAGTCTATAGGTGGATGCAGTTCTACAGTTAGGGCCTAGGCTAGGTCCATTTTTGAAAAAACCCTAATTTTAAAAAGGGGTAGTTTTTAAATAAAAATAACACTAAGTCGGAAAAAAAATGATTTTGAAATTGAAACTGATTTTGAAATTGAGTAAAGCAATTTTTCAAATTCTATTTTAACATCAATTTTAAGAAAACTTTTAACCTATTCTACAGAACACAATCCTAACTATTCATAATTAAATCAACAGAAAATAAAGCAGGTAATCAAGGTTCAAATACAGTCAACCAGTCAAACACAAGTCAACCCTACTGAGTAGGGGAAGTCAGATAGTTACGAGTACAATGCGAAGTAAATCTAAGACGAAGGACCGAGATGATCAGATGGACCCGACTGCCATGAATCGAATCGTGCCATCATCTCTAAGAATCGTGCATCAACTATCTCTCTATCAGCTCGGCGAGAGTCCATCTGCTCTATATGATAAGCCTCGACCTCCTCTCGGAGACTCTGTATCTGTGTCTCCATACGGGTCACTCTCTCGTAGAGTGTCGGTGGAGCGGGCTCGTCTATATGAGCTTGGGCTTCTGCTGCTATGTCTGCGACGTCGTACTCGACTTCCTCGTCCGAATCAATCTGGGGAGCTGCTCTCCGACGTCTCCAGGACAATACCCCGGTACCGGACACCTCTATACCAGCTAGGGCAAAGTTTCTATAGCCTATTTCATCGTAGTCAGTCAAGGTGGCCATCTCTCCCTTGGTAATGTTTCTGCCGTGGTGATGTAATATGGATGTGATAATGTGGCAGTAAGGTGTGCGTACTTGCCCTTGTGTGGTAACACTGGAGGCGTGTAGGATAGTCTGAAAAATGTGAAGTCCTATATCGATGTCAAGCTGGTGAATCATGGCATACAGTAGAAAGGCGTGAAATGGACGCATAGTGGTGACGTCCCTGGTAGATAATGGTAGGATACATCAGACTATGACCCTATATAGGGCATAGTCCTGCACTTCTAATTCGACAGACTGAAATCGTCTGGCTACGGGTTGCCTAAAGAAATATGAGTGCAATGTATCTAAGGTAATCTCAGAATAGGGAGCATCAAAGGGAGGCTCCCTAGAAGGGTAACAACAGAAGGTGGACTACGAGGGTCGTAGTCCTAGAAATCGATTGAGTAAAGTTGGTGTGATAGTTAGGGGAATACCTTGAACCATGGTGGAGAATACAAGATTATCCTGTCTAATGATATTATTGTAAAATTCTGCACATAAGGAAGTGTTGATTGGGTGAGTGCAGAATACAAGATTGTCCAGTTGGTAGTGGTTTATGACGTTCATAGCTAGGGGACAGGATTGAGTAAAAAATAGTCTATTCAAGTAGCTTGTCTTAATGGGTTTATAGGTGGTACGAGAGAACTTATTACACAACTCTAAATTGGGAAACCTAGGATCAGGACTAGGTTGAGTACCGGGTTCTGCCTGATTAAGTCGACGTCTTCTAAGAGAAAGAATGTATACTTTAAAGAAATTTGCTAGTTAATGAAAAATTGAAAGGAAATTAACATAACAAAAAATACCGGTTTGCTCGGGGAGGCATTCTTGAAGATGAGAGCTTGATAGCTTGAGAGCTCGAGAGGGTTGGAAGGTAGAAAGTGTAGGAGGAGAAGTGTATTGGGTGTGAAGATAGGAAGGGGAAGGGAGCCCCTTTTATAGGCTGTCTCGGGCGCCCTTACTCGGGAGGGCGCCCTGACAGGCGAGGGTGCCTTGACCAGGCTTTAGCTGCCTTTTTGACCACTGAAGGACACTGGTAAGGGCGCCTTTCAGGACAAGGGCGCCTCCACCAGGTCTGTAGTTCTGTTTGTGCAGCTTTCTGCCGTTGAATGTCTGTGGGAGGGCGCCCTGCATGACAAGGGCGCCCTAAACCAGGCTGTAGCTGCCTTTTGGCAGCTTTTGACCATCCTCGGTCAGCGTGCAGTGGCAGAGGCATTTTTGACCAGCCTTGGGGCGCCCACACGGATTAGGGCGCCCTAAGGACTAGCCTTGAGCCCTAAGGGAGTGCATTTGACCAGATTTGACCTGATTTGACCGTGGTTTGACTTATGTTGACCGTGGTTTGACTATGTTGACAGATATTAAAGAAATCATAATTTAGTCTTAATTTTACCATCTCACCCAAATCTAGGGTTTTCAATCACGTTAACCTTATAGGTTTTGTGAGACAGTTTTTGATAGTTTTGAAAATTTTGATTAATTTTGAAAGATAATTAAATTTTGAAAATTTAATTAAATAATTTGAAATTTTTGAAAAGATGTTTAAATCTATACTTAGCTGAAATTTTGTGTTAGATTCGAATTTAACAAAAATTAATTTGAATTTGAATTTCAAAAATTGGCTTCCAGGTCTTGGCGAGGCACTAGGCCTTCTTTGGCCGAAGCCTTATGGGATCATCCACCCTTTCCTTGACAAAGTCTTTTAATGAAATTTCATTTTCAAATTACTCTTTGAAAAATTTCTGGTCTAACTAGTTTGGATTTTGGATCGGTAGCTTCGGCTGGTTTCACCAGTCTAAAGAGATCAAGTAAACTTGATCTTATTAGAATTGGTTTCCCCAACGTACTATCATCTCACCTCCACCCAATACTATATTTTCAAGTTTCAGTTAAGTTTGTTTTGGTCCTTAAACTAGCCTAAGTCTAAGCATGGTAATTTGCAGAAATTAAATAAACGGGCAAACAATCAAGCAATTTAAATCAATAATAACAAGTTTATCTAATAATGAAAATAGTTTTCAGTTTGGCTCCCCCTGGACTAAAGCCACGGTGATGGTTAGGCAAGATGTGAATCTTGTCCTTGGGGATCCAATACTGATTTGATCCAGTTGGTTTGTTCAGGCATAGTTTAGGTACCCATGCCTGAATTTTTCCTCTGGACTGATTCAGTACAGACAAATATGATCTTTGTCGGGATTTGGTTCGGTAGCCAAGTCCGGATCGATTTAGAACTGATTTCTGTTTTCCAAGGATCATGTCAAGACCCTTGGAACCAGATGTAAATCGTTCTAAAGCTGTTCTAAATTCCTTAACCTGAGTTTTCAGGGAGGAATTCTCCTTTTCAAGTTTTTCAACATGAGTAGAAGTTCCTTCCTGAACCTTCTCGGTTAAGGGTTTAGAGTCAGCTTCCTCTTTCAGGAGTTTTACTTCCTGTCGGAGGGATTCGACTCGGAGTTTGGCTTTAGCCAAGTCTCGAGAAAGAAAAGAAATCAACTCACTTAATTGTAATTTATTAAAACCAGTTACCTTTATTTCTCCGTCTTCTGTGAAGGTCAGCTCGCCGTCCTCTTGTTCTGATTCTGACTCGACTTTTTCTGATGCGGTTAGAGCTAGGAGATTGGACTGGGGTGCCTCTTCTTCTTCTTCTGAGGAAGACTCGTCCCAGGTTGCTTGCAGTGCCTTCTTTCTTCTCGTCTTCTTGGACTCTTTCAGATTTGGACACTCTGTTTTGTAGTGGCCCTTTTTCTTGCACTCGTAGCAGGTCACATTAGGCTTGTTCGCGGGTTCAGTTGGTTCGTCCTTTCTTCGGCCGGTTTTCTTTTTGTTGGTTCGGTTCTTCAGCTCCTTGTAGTAGTTTCGAGCGAGCCGGACCAGCTTAGTTTGTTCTCCTTCTTCATCTTCTGAGTCTGAGTCAGACTCGGGTTCAGGTTCAGTTTTCTTCTTCGTTGTCTTTGGATTTTTACCTGCAATGAAAGCGATACCTTTTTCGACTGAATTGGTGTTAGTCTGTTCGTGCAGTTCTAGTTCAGAAAATAATTCATCTAGTTTTATTTTAGAAAGATCCCTGGATACCCTGTATGCATCTACCATAGATGCCCACAAGGTATTTCTTGGGAATGCGTTTAGAGCATACCTTATTAGGTCACGGTTTTCGACCTTATGACCTATTGCGTGAAGACCGTTCATTACCTCTTGGATTCGTGCGTGGAGCTGGGCTGCTGTTTCGTTGTCGGCTATTTTGATGGTGTAGATCTTGTTCAGTAGTAGATCCCTTTTGCTGATCCTCGTGTCTGAAGTCCCTTCGTGCAGCTCGATCAGTTTTGTCCATAGCTCTTTTGCACTGTTGAAGGGGCCCACTCGGTTCAGCTCTTCCTTTGTCAGCCTGCATTGTAGGGTTTGCGTTGCTTTTGCGTCGGCTTCTATCTTGCGCTTTAGAGTGTTGTCCCACTCCGAGTAGCTTTGTGGAAGTCCTTCCGCATTTCGGGGGATCTCCAGACCGGACTGGATAATGATCCACATGTCCACCTGAGTTTTCAGGTGGACCTCCATGCGACTTTTCCAGTAGGAAAAGTCTTCTCCACTGAAGAGTGGAGGTCTAGCGGTGCTGAATCCCTCTTGCATAGACATTTGTTCTGTAACAGAAAACTTTACAAAAAAAAATTGTCCCAAGACTTGGTCTTGGATTAGCAGTGCGGGATTAAGAAATTAAAATATCGAGGGGTGTTGCACCAACCTCGATTAACAAGAAAATCGAACGACAAAGAAAAGAATATTAAAAAGAATTCGAAAATCCGAAAAGAAATTTTCAAACTGGTGGTTGCACCAAGTTTGAATAACCCCGCTCTGATACCACTTGTTGGATCGAGGAGCCCGATAGAGGGGGGGTGAATATCGGAAAACTTTCGGATTTTATTAAAGAGTACGTACGCAGCGGAATTAAACAAAAACAAAAACCAACACAAAGGACACAGTGGTTTTTACTTGGTTCGGAGCCTGTGTCGACTCCTACTCCAAGGCCCACGATCGTTGATCGTTTACTTTGGGCAATTCTATATGAGCGCAAATTCAGTTTACAAAAAGAGATTACAAGTATAGCAACATAAACTATAAATAAGAAAATGAAACTCTTCTTTTACCGACGTCCGGTTGTAGGTTGACTTTCCGGAGCAGCGGGACGTCGTCGGCTCGAGTTGGGCAGTTTCTGGAGCAGGGTGTGAGCACAGAAGAGTATGGAAGCGTTGGTTTGAAGTCGATGCCGAAGGCTTGGGCGTTGGGTGCTATTTATAGCACCCAGGGGCGCCCTGGACGTCGGGGGCACCCTGCCACGTGTCAAGCGATCCGCAGATCGCTCAGTCAAACTTTATCCCGCTCGAACAGGGATAATGTTTGACCGTGAGGGCGCCTTGGTCGTAGAGGGCGCCTTCGCTGACTTCTTCCGCGCAGAGATCTCGCTGTGGATGAAGCTGAGGCTTCGCAGTGATGAGCTGGAGGCACCTTGGCTGCTGAAGGCGCCTTCGCTGACGAGGGCGCCTTCGCTGCTGAAGGCGCCTTGCCCATTAAGCAGCCTAAGCTGTCTTTTGCTTCGCTTGGTTTTGGTTCACCTTGAGGGCGCCCTGGACACTCAGGGAGCCTTACTCAGCTGCTGCCTCACTCCTTTGAGGCTCTCTGAGTTGCAGACACACGTTCCTTTGGTCCTGCATTTAGGGTTAGTCTAAAACACAATAACACAATTAATTTATGATTTTATACAGCCTTAGCTGTCTTGGTTCTGACTTTGGTCTCCAAAATGGAGCCCTAGGTCGAACCGACACCTACTGTTCCCTCAACGGGGAACGCGTCCTCACCTACTCCTCTCGGGAGAGTTTACCTGATGCCAACCGCTCCTTTGGTTGGACATTTGCCTGACGGTCCTTTGTCAGGTCTTGTGAACTGGCAGTCCTTCGCCAGTTGCCTAGCAGTCCTTCGCTAGGGCTTTTGGTGCTGGCAGTCCTTCGCCAGTGCCTAGCAGTCCTTCGCTAGGGCTTGATGCTGGTAGTCCTTCGCCAGTGCCTAGCAGTCCTTTGCTAGGGCTTTTCCTGCACACTTGATTAACTTGTTAGAAAACAAGAAAGACTTAACTTTTGACATATGTTGCCATTATCAAAACACAGGTTTGACTTAGGTGCATTTCTGCACCAACAATAACTTCATATGGTAGTCTACATATAGATATGTCAGTGAAGTTCTTACTATAGCTTAAGTGCGATGTTCCTTTGACTTGCGGTGTTCAAGTCATCTTAGTCATGGAGACTTATACTTTGACATCATAAGCAAGTATCTCCAAGGAGGTGTGGACCCAGGATGATTGGGTATAAGCCGAAGTGCCCAAAGATGTTTGAACAGTCTACAAATGATTCACCACTCCTTGCGAGGAGATGTATAACCGAGGCCTATCGTCGGATTGTTACTCGAAGCCTCTGGCCAGAGCATGACATGTTCAGAGTATGAATCTCTTAAATACATGAGAGTAATTAGAATCCGTAGGACGAGAAAACTTTACTTGGGCTAGGTGTGACGTAGTCAGCCTAGTGGGGACTGACACACATAGACTATGTCCTGAACCAAGTGGGTATAAGATGGTGAAGGGAATGGGGCACGATTCATTATAGCTGCTGAAGGGTTTCAGAATTATTTCTGAGGTCAACCGTTGATCTTTCGATTAATTGGGGATCATGATGTACTACTAGGTGCCACTCATGATCGTTCTATAATTAATTGATTAATTATAGACGGCCAACATAAATCGAAAGCCTATTTAGTCACACGTACTACGAGTAATTCGAGGGATTTAAAATGAGTTGATAATTGGATTTTCCAATCAAGAGAGATTAAGTTTGGTTGAGCCAAACGATAAGTCGAATCTGAGTTTTTCAGAGACGCATCGGAAGCGTAAAATGGCTAAGTCTTTTGAAGACTTAATAGATGAATTAAATAAGTTTAATTCATTGGGGCTTGACTTGGATGGGTCGGCCAAAGAGGGTCTTCATCCTCTTTGCTTGGCCGGCCACAACAAAGGGAGAGAACCAAGTTTTTGGTTCAATTTATAAAATAAACCAAGTGTGGTTTGTTTTATAAAATTATGGATGATATAAATTTTTTATAATAAACCAAGGTTTGGTTTATTTTTCATGAAAATTAAAATGAACCATGGATTGGTTTATTTTATAAAATCAATCATGGATTGATTTATCATGATAAGGAAATTTATTCCATAGGAGAGAAGAGACTTGATTGATTTTTATCATGAATTAAAATATGATTTTAACCATGACATAGAATCAAACTTGGCATGATGGAATAAGTTATTCCATATTTGAGAGGCTTGATGGTTGAGAGGCCACTATATAAAGGACCCAAAGTAAGGCTTGGGAGGTAATCGAAGAGATGAAGGCATAGGCTCTCTCCCTCTCTTTCTCTCCTTCTCTTCTCCCCTTCTTGCCGTGCGCCAACCAGCCCCAAGAAGGAGCACCAGCCGACCATCCTTTTATGGTTAGTCTTCCGACTTCTCTCTTGGTTTTTCTCGTCGCGTTCTCGGAGAATCTAGTAGTTCTTGAGAACACGAAACTCGTGGCTTTGCGAAGTCATCCCGAAGATACTCGGCGTGGACGCGAATAGAGGCGGAGCTTCCAAGGGACGCTTACGGTTGGATCTCGTCCCTTCCTTGGAGTTACACGAGGTAATACGTAAATTAGTTCACATTTCTGTAAAATTTTAAATACATGATCATGTCTACACAAGATAAAATTGCATGCTTAGATGTGTGGTTAAATGATTTGAGAAATTATTTATGCTAAGCCTTCCGCTGCACGTAATTAATTTTTAAAATTACGAACCCGCATCCATGTCAACATGCACCCGGTCCCAACATTAGTAAGTTTGTTAGATCACATTAACACCTTAACTTCTGAACCCTTTACCATTATTAAAACACAGGTTTGACTTAGGTGCTTCCTGCACCAACACAAACTTCAAAGTTATCAAAATTGGGTCATTTAAACTCAACTAGAAGTTCTAATTTGGACCTCTTCTTGATGCTTCTTCCCATACTTATTCATAATACATTAATAGCATCATGTTATATGGTACTTCCAAATTAAAACCAATTTCTCTCAATTATAATCCCATTTTCACCTTTTTCACCATAAATCTCTCTTTTAGTGTATCAATTCCCTAGAATTAAGTCTAACCTTAGCCTTTTAAGCTCTTTGGCACACTTCATAGCCCATCTAGTTTCCTAGGAGAACATCACCTGAGATCCATTGACCATGAATCCCATTTTGGCTTCTAGAGCTCTTCCTTGAGCTCCTAGCCCTAGTTACTTCCCTATTTAACTCATCTACAAATGCAAGACCACACCGGTGCTTCTCCGGTGCTTCTTGACCTTCCACTACTACTCTCTTAACCCTATAGACCTTTTTCTTGGTCAATTCCTTTTTTTTTCCTTTAAATGACTTTTCTTTACAATTTTTGATCTTTTCTCTACCATAGTTATAGGGCATCCTTGAATATACCATTTTACTAACATTTGCCCTCCTAGGGTGGTAGCCTAGACCCGGCCTACCATTCCTAAGAGGTTGATCTTTTTGCACCATGCTTGACCTCTTGGACCTTCTAGTGACTCTATCTAGGGTTTTCTCTATCTTATCAAGTTTTGCTCTCAAAACCTGATTTTTCTTTTCTAACCTTAGAAATATCATTAAACATAACTTGATCATTCCTAGGTCTACCCATTTTTCTAGGCATATGTCTCCCTTTCTTAGGGTTTATGCCTTGGTCCTTAGTCCCAGAATTCCTAGATTTGTCATGAAACATAGAATTTTTGATGGTTTGGCACGCAATAGTATTTCTATTCCTATCATGATATTTAAAGCCAAAATTACATCTAGGCAAACAATCATTTATATTTCTAGCATTCATGGAAACATTTTGAGCATAAGTAGAGTTAGGGATTACCTCCCTTACCCTTGGGGCTCCCCCTTGATGTGAGCTCCTTTTCTTCATTTCTTCTTTCTCCTATCTTCTAAGGTGCTCCATCTTTTTAAGCTCTCCTTTCCTTGGACATTTTGTATGGTAATGCCCTAGCTCCCCGCATGTGAAGCATCGAATGTTTCTCTTCTTCTCTTGGGATTCTCCATTCCTACACCTCATGTTAGCATTTAATTAAATTGAGATGAGTTTAGAGTGTACCTCCTTTTTTTTACCATTTGGACACTTATCCTTGTAGTGTCCCTTTTCATTGCACCCAAAGCATGTGATGTGGTCTTTAGTCCTTGCTTTGGTGGAGGTGGAGGCTACTTCTTGTTCTTGTAGGGATGAGGGTCTTTCCTCCCCCTTAATCCTTGATGTTGATACTTCTTCTTCTTCTTCGGATGAGGTGGATGCTCTTTCACTTAGTCCTTCCTCCTCACTTGATGATATGATCAATTCTTCTTCCTCTTGATCTTCTTGGTCACTAAAAATTCTTTCTTCGAGCTCTTCCACTTTTTGAGTTGGTGTAGGGTTCTCATGACACTTTTCCAAGTTGTTACACAACTCATAAGAATTTTTATATGCCCCTACATCACTCAATACATTGTTCGGCAAAAGATTTACTAAAATACTAATTACCTTTTCATTTGCTTTTGCTTGATCTTGTTGTTCTTGATTCCAATATCTAGGCTTAAGTCTCTTCTCGTGCTTATCCTTTGGAATCTTGAACGGCTCTTCTATGATTATCCTACACGCCCAATCCATGCTAAGCCAAGTCTCTATCCTTTCTTTCCAATAGCCGAAATCCTCATGGTCATACGTTGGCGGTGAGTTGATATCGTCCCCTAGCTTATCCTCCATTGTTTTCTCCTCTAGCGTGAGCTCCCTCGGCGGCTAGTCCAATCGAGAGCGGTCCTTCGCTTTGATACCAATTGTTAGATTGATTCAGTACGCTAGAGGGGGTGAATAGCGTTTTTCGATTCCTTTCTTCCTACACGGTTAGTTGCGCAAGCGGAATATACAATAAAAATGAAACTAACCAAGAAGAATGCTAACAAACCAGATTTTACTTGGTATCCACCCCGGACGGGTGACTAATCCAAGAATCCGTCGGTGGATCACTCCCCGGATAACCTCCGGTTAGCTCTTGTCGCTCCTTGTGGGTGGAGAAACCTCGCCACAGCACCATGGACACTCTGAGCACAAAGAGACTACTAACAAGCCTTAACCAAGCTTGTTTCGTCAAGAGAAGAAAGTAGGAAATGAGCTCCTTTAAATAGGGCTCGAGTCTGAAACAGTCGCTACCAGTCGACTGCCCCTAGGGTAGTCGACTGGTCCCACTCAGATTCGACCGTTACAGTACAACGTTCGAATCTGCCAGCCTGTTTCAGCCCACACCAGTCGAATGCCCCTGGGGCGGTCGACTGGTCCGAACCTAAGCCTAGGGTTACACTCCCGAGTACATTTCACTCCGCACTCGAACCCTCCCGGATTAGCCCCTGAGTACAAACAGTCATACTCAAACCCTCACAACTCGGTTGACTCTTCACCAGTAGCCTCGACTGTTGCCTTCACGCCCTCTTCATCTTCGGCCCTCGTTCCTCGGATGTGAATGCAAGTCTCCAGCTTGCCTCTATGCCACCCTTCACGTACGCCTCGAAGTCCGCGTCCCTCGGCTCATCGTCCCTGTTATCCAACGGTCCCTCGGATGCACACGCAAGCCTCCAGCTTGCCTCCATGTCATCCTTCACTTGAAGACATCAACCAAGTCCATGTGTACCTGTACACCTGCACACTCATGTACACATATTAGTCTAACAATAAACCCTAACTTAACCATATTGACCGCACACATCAAAACCCCATGATCCTCCAGATCATATCAGGGTTGATTGCCCCAACACTTGTAACAACATTTTCTCCCTCTACAATGCTTCTTCTAGGGCAATGACCACTTGAGAATGCAGTTTTTCTAAGGCATCCGCTTTGGCGATTGTTAGGTAGAGTTGAGAATCACAGTCAGGAAGGTGGCTAGGATGAGAAGAACGACCTAGAACATTGCTCGGTCGTGCAGGAGTTGGAATTTCTCACATTTAATTTGTATGATCGAGAAGATATGGACTACATGAGATAATAAAAAAGGATTTTTAATGAATCTTTATCTCACAAGAACCACTCTGGGATGGTGAGAAAGGAATTAGGGAGTCGGATGAGTCTTCACTCCCATCATTAGAAGAACCTTCATATGTTTAGATGGGGGAAGATGGAGTTTTGGGAGAAGAAAGTTGGGGACGCAACATGAACCTCATAGAATGGTGTTGCGGCATCAGGGACAGTTGATGAAATTTCTTCCCAATCTTCTTTGAGGAAGATGGGACTCTTAGCTGGTCACTCCCTGAGTGAAGATACACTAGGCAATTGAGTGGTAGAGGGTGAAAGTTTGGAGTTTGATTATTTCAACTCTTGATTGTTGCATAGTCGCAGCAATTAAGAATGGAGTGAAAGAGATAAAAGAACACACACACAGATTGTTGAATCCGACACGTTTGTTCTACTCCGGAAATTTTTTTGGAAAGTTCCTAGAATTTTTCCGGGCTTTGGGACTAATTTTAAGGGTGTAATGGATAGGAATTAAGAGCCTAGGGGTGTTCTTGCGATTAGGCTGAAAATGGCTGGACTAAAATGCAAAAAGACCCATTCATAAGCCGGCTAGGGCTCAGTGTGTTGCCGCATCCCACTCCTCAGCCGCAGCGCCTCCCTTCCTACTCGTCTCCTCCGCTCGCATGCCCTAGCCGCCACAGTGCCGACTCCTCCCCAGCCGATCGCAGCAGCGCTCCTTCTCCTTCGGCCGGGTGCTGCCCTAGCTGAACCCGACGCCCTTTCGTTCTCCTTCTCTCGATCACAACCGAAGCTGCCCTAGGCTTCTCCTTCGCCCGCGTGCCTTAGCCGCAGCTCCCTCTCGATCCACAGTCGAGGCCTGGAGTTTCTTCACCCTCTCGCTCGACGACGACGCAGCTGCTTCAGGTAGGGTTATGGTTTATTCCGGACGAATTAGGGATGCTATTGCTTAGGTGATGGGATTCCCTAGCTTGAATTGACCGGGATTGTTCTCAGGGCATATCAGCTCTGCTGTTCGAGAGCTTTCGGCGGAAGTTGGAGCTGGAAGTTGAGGTAAGGATTTGAATTCCGGTGATGTTTGTACCCATGTGGATGTTATTGCTGCGATTGGAGTTTATTTCATGTGTTCTGTTGACAAATGGTATGCGTAGAGTTTGATCTGGGAGGTTCTCTGTGAGCAGCTGGTGAAGTTGAGTTTCCATCATTCTGTTGTGCGCCACCTCCCTGCGTGAGTGGGAGCTTTGGCCGTGGAGTGCTGCTCAGACTTCAGGTAAGTTGTTGTTTGTATTAGACTCATAGTTGAAGGGTTGGAGCTGAGGAGTGGAACACAAACTGATCCCTGTGTGTGATAGCAGGTTTGATTCCGAAAATTGAAATTGGAATTGGGCTCCGTTTCCCTCATTTTTGATGCTGTGAAAGTCTGCAAGTGGAGCTGGGATACGTGGTATGTCGATTGGATTAGTTTGTTATGTTAGTGCTGTTAAATTTGTGATTTGCATTGGGCTAGATTAGAGTAGATTAATTTGGATGTAATGGGCTAGACTTGATCAGATTGCTGTTTGTTTGTTCTTGTATAGATTCTGTTATGGATTGGATTGGTCTAGGATGAATTATGTTAGGGAATTGGTTGGATCCGCATGGATTAATAATTTTCTATAACAATTAAATTGAGCAGATTCCTGTTGTGTAATTAATTTAGAATTTCAGTTTTATTATCTGATTTAGAATTGTAAATAATTGTAGTTTGGATTTGGAGTTACCGTTTGAGCATCATGTAAGATGGTGATTGGGGGATGCATTGTGTTTGACTTTGCTCCGTGAGCTTTATTTGGGGAGGCTAGTCCTTGGTTGGTATGGGCGTACCTGATCTAGGAAGTGGTTGTTTAGCCTTGGATGATGTTCTGAGTGTAATTGTAGATTTGAGATCTGATATGTATTGGATGAATATAGGGAGCATGTGATCGTGATAACGAATCGGTTGTTGTTGATCTTGTTGGGATTAGGTTGGCTTAGTAGGGGCTGGTTTTATCATCCGGTCTACAATTGAGCTATATTTTGGATTTAGCTATTAATTCATATAGTAGTAGCTAAATAACATCTACCGATGCAGGTCCTTGATTGGGTGCGGACCATTGGACAGGAGGTTCTCTACGTATACGGACTTCTACTTTGAGGCGGGTACCCTTTGACTTATCTCTTTTGATATTGTCATGTGATTATGCATAGACTGTTATAGATAGCAGTAAGATTATACGCTATCCCTATTTTATCATGCCTGTTCTGGATACTTGTTGTTTATCCCTGGTTATTATGCCTGTTCTGGATACTTGTTGGTTATCTCTGTTTATTATGTCGGTCCTAGATACCTGTGGTTTATCCCTGAGTTATTATATTGTAGTTCCATACAGTCTCAGGTATTGTCATATCTATATGTATGCTTAGAGATCGTGTTGTATCCCCTGTCTTTGACCTTGAGGGATCTGTAGTTTTTTTTAGCCAGTATACCTTGTAGGTTACCTGTATATCCTGTTGTAGGATTTCAGACTGAGACTTAGTATACTGAGGACTTGGGGAGGGAGGTATGTGTATCTATCATACACCATCCTTGCATTGTTGCATGCCGGCGATCAGCGACTCCCTTGTGGTTGAGCCTAATCGTCTTCCGGCACATGATATGCACACACGGCCACTCATGGGTTAGTGGATACCGCTGGGTGTGTGCATTTGCTCTGTATTGCTCCGCTCGTCCGCTCAGGGGTAGTGGTTTCAGAGCGTGGTAGCAAGCAGGGATCCCTTCTCTACCCATAGACCAGAGAAGATGAGAGAGATATCTCCCCCATATATACATGGGGCGGAGCGATAGCTCCACCAGCATCCTGTCCACTCGGTCACTCAGGAGCAGTGATGGCAGAGTGCGGACAGTGTCACAGCTCTACTCCACTCGGCCGACACAGTATCGCCTGTCTCGGTGGCTTGACTGGAGTTAGGGGGTGACCATGGCATTACACCATGTGCATATTTTGCATCGTGCATTGTTTGCTGCACTTGATTGCTGCACTTATTTGACATGCATATTCTGGAGACTTGTTATATGAGATTATATGTCTTTTGATATTCTCTTGGTACTTATTACCCTCTTTCCAGGTTAGATGGATTCAGGTATGTACTTACCCAGTATTTTCAGTTCCAGTCTTTCCCTATTGTTGTTATGAGACTGTATTAGCTGAACTCTTGTTGTTAGTATAACTTTCTATGCATATCTGTTGGGTATTCGCTGAGCTATGGACTCACCCCGTTGCCATACATTTTATTTCAGGTTGATGCCTGCCAGGAGATCCCTAGCAGCCAGTCCCCAGCTCGAGAGGAGCTATGCTTTGTTTTAGTTTATGTTGTTTTTCGGTTTGGACCCTGTAGTATAAACTTTGCTTCCGTTGCCATGTTTCGAACATGTATTCATGTTTTATTCGATGGTATTGTACTTTTGAGTCCTATGTTGGACTTCGTGGGATTTCGGCTTTGTTCCTGCCCCTTGGCAGCTCAGGTGAGTTCGTATTTTGGTTTTACGACGGTTATAGTTATATACCTGTTATTCTGCATGGATTTGAGGCCTGAGGCCATTTAACTGCGTGGTTGTGAAATATTTATCTGTTTGTATGTGTAAATTGTCCGCCGGACAGGGGAGGTGCTGTCCGATTTTCTATTGGAACAGCAGCTCCTGGGTCTCGGGGCGTGACAATTTATTTTGGTATCAGAGCTTAGGTTGCGAGATACCTCGGGTATTTGTGGATTTTTCGGTGTTTCTCTGATACCAATTTATTTTGGTATCATAGCTCAGGTTGTCGGATACCTTGAGGACTTGTGGATTTACGGTTTCGATCCGATACCAATTTATTTTGGTATCAGAGCGTAGGTTTCGATGCCTACGGGTTTTCAGATTTTTCGGTGTTTATCTGATACCAATTTATTTTTTGGTAT
>JAGFNQ010003715.1:29776-89680 GCA_024364735.1 Boesenbergia rotunda | reverse complement strand
GCCTAACCTAACTCCATTCGGCCCGATCACAGCCACCTTTCTCTCCACAGCCCGATCGCTCCTTCTTCCCCTCTCGCGTGCGAAGCCCGCAGCGCCGACGCCCGACTTTTCTCCGCCCGCATGCCCTAGCCGCCACAGTGCCCGACTCCTCCACAGCCGATCGCAGCAGCGCTCCTTCTCCTTCGGCCGCGTGCTGCCCTAGCCGAACCCGACGCCCTTTCGTTCTCCTTCTCTCGATCACAACCGAAGCTGCCCTAGGCTTCTCCTTCGCCCGCGTGCCTTAGCCGCAGCTCCCTCTCGATCCACAGTCGAGGCCTGGAGTTTCTTCACCCTCTCGCTCGACGACGACGCAGCTGCTCCAGGTAGGGTTATGGTTTATTCCGGACGAATTAGGGATGCTATTGCTTAGGTGATGGGATTCCCTAGCTTGAATTGACCGGGATTGTTCTCAGGGCATATCAGCTCTGCTGTTCGAGAGCTTTCTGCGGAAGTTGGAGCTAGAAGTTGAAGTAAGGATTTGAATTCCGGTGATGTTTGTACCCATGTGGATGATATTACTGCGATTGGAGTTTGTTTCATGTGTTCTGTTGACAAATGGTATGCGTAGAGTTTGATCTGGGAGGTTCTCTGTGAGCAGCTGGTGAAGTTGAGTTTCCATCATTCTGTTGTGCGCCACCTCCCTGCGTGAGTGGGAGCTTGGGCCGTGGAGTGCTGCTCAGACTTCAGGTAAGGAATGTAAGACGGGTTTATTGTGTGCTGTGAAATCCATGCTCAAGATTCATTCCATTGCTCAAACTTCAGGTTGAATCAGTTTAGTTGTAGCTATGTACTCCAATTAGAGCAAGAGATAAGTTCTATGAATTCAAATTTGATGAATTAGATGTGGATCTGTGTTTTGAGTTGGGTTAGGTTTAGATTAAACCTAAGTTGAACCTAATTGTGATAAGGGGGTTTAATTAGGGATTAATCAGTAATCAAGGACTTAAACCTAATCTTACGAGGTTGAATTGAAAATGAACCTAAACCTTAATTATGTGGGATAATTAGGGACCATTCCATCTGATCAGACGTAACTAAATGAAATGGGGCAATTGGGTTAAACCCTAATATGGATTAGAAAATGTAATTAGCTAGGTACTATTTATTTGTAATAGCTAATTAAACATTCCCTTGATACAGGGACTTGACTGGATCTATTATTTCGGATTATTGACGGGTGGTTCTTATTGCTTGATACAGACTTCACCATTTGGAGGCGGGTACCCTTTGACTTATCTCTTTTGATATTGTCATGTGATTATGCATAGTCTGTTATAGATAGCAGTAAGATTATACGCTATCCCTGTTTATTATACCTGTTCTGGATACTTGTTGTCTATCCCTGAGTTATTATACTTGTTCTGGATACATGTGGTTTACCCTTGAGTTAGTATGTTGTAGTTCCATACAGTCTCAGGTATTGTCATAACTATATGTATGCTTAGAGATCGTGTTGTATCTCCTGCCTTTGACCTTGAGGGATTTGTAGTTTCCAGTCAGTATACCTTGTAGGTTACCTGTATTTCCTGTTATAGGATCTCAGACTGAGACTTAGTATACTGAGGACTTGGGGAGGGAGGTATGTGTATCTATCATACACCATCCTTGCATTGTTGCATGCCGGCGATCAGCGACTCCCTTGTGGTTGAGCCTAATCGTCTTCCGGCACATGATATGCACACACGGCCACTCATGGGTTAGTGGATACCGCTGGGTGTGTGCATTTGCTCTGTATTGCTCCGCTCGTCCACTCAGGGGTAGTGGTTTCGGAGCGTGGTAGCCAGCAGGGATCCCTTCTCTACCCATAGACCAGAGAAGATGAGAGAGATATCTCCCCCATATATACATGGGGCGGAGCGATAGCTCCACCAGCATCTAGTCCACTCGGTCACTCAGTAGCAGTGATGGCAGAGTGCGGACAGTGTCACAGCTCTACCCACTCGGCCGACACAGTATCGCCTGTCTCGGTGGCTTGACTGGAGTTAGGGGGTGACCATGGCATTGCACCATGTGCATATTTTGCATCATGCATTGTTTGCTGCACTTATTTGCTGCACTTGTTTGACATTGCATATTCTGGAGACTTGTTACTTGTGCTTATATGTCTATTGGTATTCCACTGGTATTTCTTACCCTCTGTACAGGTTAGATGGATTCAGGTATGTACCTACCCAGTATTTTCAGTTCCAGTCTTTCCCTACTGTTGATATGAGACTGTATTAGCTGAACCCTTATTGTTGGTATAACTTTCTATGCATATCTGTTGGGTATTCACTGAGCTATGGACTCACCCCGTTGCTATACATTTTATTTCAGGTTGATGCCTGCCAGGAGATCCCTAGCAGCCAGTCCCCAGCTCGAGAGGAGCTCTGCTTGGTTTTATTTTACGTTGTTTTGCTTGTGGACCCTATGTTATATACTTTGCTTCCGTTGCCATGTTTCGAACATGTATTCATGTTTTTATTCGATGGTATTGTACTTTTGAGTCCTATGTTGGACTTCGCTTGGTTTTGGTTTTATTCCAGCCCCCGGCAGCTCAGGTGAGTTCGGATTTTGGTTTTACGACGTATAGTCATTTATGCAGTTATATATGTGTGGATTGGAGGCCTGAGGCCCTTTAAACTGCGTGGTTGTCCAAATATATATTGCGTGTGTTGGCTATTATGTTGTATGTATGTGTAAATTGTCCGCCGGACAGGGGAGGTGCTGTCCGATTTTCTATTAGATCAGCGGCTCCTGGGTCTCGGGGCGTGACACTTTCATCACTGCCGCCTCCGTAATGTTCGCCAGAGGTTCCGCTTCCACCCACTTGGAGAAGTAGTCCACGATGACTAATAAGAACTTCTTCTGCTGAGGCCCAATGGGGAAGGGGCCAACAATGTTCATACCCCACTGATCAAAAGGGTAGGACATTGTGGAGACTCTCAATGGCTCAGTGGGGCGGTGAGACACGTGTTGATGTCTCTGGCAGGCTTCACACCCTGCTACGAACTTAAGAGCGTCAGCCTGCAGTGTAGGCCAAAAGTACCCTGCCAAAATGATCTTCCTGGACAGGGAGCTTCCACCTATATGACTCCCACAGATGCCCTCATGCACCTCCCTCATCACATAATCAGTTTCCTCTGACCCGACACATTTGAGGAGAGGCCGAGCAAAAGCCCTCTTATACAGTTGATCATCGACCAGCGTGAATCTGGTCGCTCGATGGCGGAATAGCCGGCTATCCTGGCCCCTCCTTGGGACGGTCCCATTACGCAGGAACGTCATATATGGGCCCCTCCAGTCAGTTCGGGCGTCACCTTCTGCTTCCTCTCCAATCTGCGCCACCGTCTCCTCCGTAGTACTAGGCTCATCCAGCTGTTAGGTGGAGATAGAGCTAGCCAATTTGGCTAGCTCGTCGGCTCGAACGTTGTCAGCCCTGGAGATCTTCTGCAAGATAACCTTCAGGAAGGAGACCTTCAGCTGCTCGTAAAGGGCTATATATTTTTGCAGACGCTCGCACCTGACTTCAAAGTCGCCCCTTATTTATTGCGCCACAAGCTGGGAGTCTAAATATATAGTAACCCGACTAGCCCCCAAGTGCTTAGCACCTTGCAGGTCCGCCAGAATCGCCTCGTACTCAACTTCATTATTGGTAGCATTAAAGCGGAGATGAATGGATAAATGTAATGTGTCACCCCGAGGGGAAATCATTAACACGCTCACCCCACTGTGTTGGCTGTTGGAGGACCCGTCCATATAGATCTTCCAATTCCCTTAGCCCTCGGACTCCGGGGCAGTCTCCAGCATGAAGTCTAAGAGGGCTTGCACCTTTATGGTAGCGCGAGACTGATACTCGATACCGTATTCACTTAACTCCGTCGTTCATTTGATTAATCGCCCTGAAGCTTTAGGATTGGCGAGGACATGCGCGAGCGGACTGTTGGTGAGGACCACGATTGGATGCGCTAGGAAGTACGACCTTAACCTACGAACCATTAAGACTAAGGCGTAAGCCAGCTTCTCCATCGTGGTATATCGCGTTTCAGCATCTTTCAGGAGGTGTCCGAAGAAATATATGGGGTATTGCATCCTGTCTTGTTCTTGAACGAGCGCCGAGCCTACTGCTTGCTCTGCAGCCGACAGATAGACGAACAAGGTCTCCCCTTCCACCGGTTTGTAGAGGATGGGGAGGGCGGCGAGGTAAGCCATCAAATCTACAAAGACTTTCTCGCACTGTTCATCCCACTCGAACTTGACTGCCTTTCTTAGAATCTTGAAGAATGGGAGGGTCTTATCGGTAGACTTGGAGATGAATCTGGACAGCGCCGTGATTATTATGTTGGGTATGGCTTGGCGGGTTTCCTTAACGAATACTCGGTCGATCCGAGAGCCCTCTCCATATCTACGGATTAAAATTTAATCCGAATGGAGAGCCGTCTCCGATCGACCATCTCGTGGCGTATCGAACGATCCAAATCACAACTCGGTCAATTACCAAAATCAGCCTTGTGATTTGCTCGACTGTTCGACCGCGAAAAAGGCGACAAGTGGATCGCCGGCTTTTATATTTATGGTCGGGGTCTAATTATTTAATTATTAACTATGATACAAAATCAAAACAATTAAATAATTAACATGAAATGCCGAGGTAAATAAACAATGCACAATAGAATATAAGGAACCAAGGAAGAATTATACCTTCCGATACCTTACGATCTTCTATCGTATGACCCTCCCCTCTTGGACGTCGTGTGGGCAACGATCTACCAAGACCCATGGTCACCAAGTCGATCCCTTCCCCTTGCGTCAACCAATCCCTAACCAAAAGGATGTCGTCGGCCACTGCAAGGAAAATAATCCAAAACATAAACCCTACTTAACTAATTTTTCTTCCCTTGAGAAAAATTGCGTAAACAATTTTTCTCCCTTGAGAAAAATCACTGCTCCCTCTCAAGCTCTTGCAATTTTCTTCCCTTGAGAAAAGTTGCATGTGCAACCTCTTTTCCTTTGAGAAAATCGTATGAACCATATTTTCTTCTCCGCGGATATCTCACACCACAGCATGGACTTCTCCACTGAGACAGGACGGCCTGCTCCCTCACGTTTCTCCACTGCATTAGGAAAGTTGCGTAAGCTTCTTGCTCACGCGCACCCCAGAAAAATTCTTCTCACCCATTAATCGGTGAAGGAGAAGTTTTTAACATGAAATTCCATGCAATTAATTGGAGAAAACGCATGCAATTAATCGTGGAGGAGAAGCTTTTAGGGAGTGTTTGGGAGAGCTTCTGCTAGCTGCTTTTTAGATTCTAGCTACATAGAAGCACTTTTGAGTGTTTGTGAATACCAGATTCTGCTTTAATTTCTATAACTTTTAGCCAAAAGCTGGAAGCAAGAATTTGATGCTTTTTTCTCCTACTTTTTTGTTTATGGTCTAGAATTAAAAGTAGACATTTATACCCTTAATAATTTATCATTTTACATAATTACCACCATACTTTTAAATAAAATTTTATATTTTCATATAATTTATATATTCATAATTTTTTTTATAAATTTATATAAATTTTATTATTTTTTTATATTTATATTTTTATTAATTATATATTTTTTAAACATATATATTATTAAAAAAATTAATTTTGATATAATATTCAAAATATAATAATAAATATATAAAACATTATTGATGGTGTATCAAAATTATATTTAGATAATTAAAAAAATAATTTATATAGTTTAAGGATATTGTTGTCATTTAACTAAAAATTAAGCTTGGAAGTAATTATTTACCAAACACTCAAATTTTACCTTGTATCAGTTTTTAGCTTCTATTTCCAAACACTCCATGCTTTAGCTTCTCACTGACTTCAAGTTAATTTCTATAAGAATCACTTTTCAAGAAGCAAAAGTTCTCCCAAACACTCCCTTAATTGCATTGCATGCAATTAAAAAATTAATTGCCGCATGCAATTAATCTTGGAGGAGAAGTTTGTAACATGCATCAAAGATTAATTGCCTCGGTGGAGAAGAATTAATCGAGAATTGTTATTCCCCTTCGGCGCCGCACAGAGAGGAGAGAGGAGAGAGGAGAGAGGAGAGAGGAGAGAGGAGAGAGGAGATCTAGGTTTTCTAATGTTCCACTTGGATTAAATTTTTCCAAAAGAAAAATCTCATTGGTTTCATGCCATATGGAGTTATATATAGGGCTACGGTAAGGACCATGAGGAAGAGTTAGATCTTAGCCTGTTAATGGACCCGATCCATTAATGAGGATCCATTCCACTAAAGGATCCACATTGAATTACCTCACCAACCCCCATATTTACATATGGGCTCCACTTATTACGAGTCGTCCATCCCCCCGTGTTTAAGATCTTTAATGCCCGTTAATTAATTAAATTATTGATAATTTAAATTAATTAACCTCTGGGTGACACCACACACCCAAATTAAGCAAGGAACCGATAACACAATCTTCTGTGTGACACCACACACCATGTTATCTACAATGCAAAGTAATGGGACTTCGTGTAGGCACTATTATAAACAAACACTTAGTGTAGTTGTGATTCTCTTTTCAAAATAAGATGTTCATATAAAGAAATCATGTCTTTCAGTATACACATCCTACAATCTCCCACTTATACTTAAAGACATTGCTGTTCTTAAAATGTCATACATCTGACTCCCTGATGTTCCACATACCTAAAGCTCTCACTATCAAGGCCTCAGTGAAAAGATCTCCTAGGTTGTGCCTTGATGTAATCTAGACAACAATAGCTTTTCCTCTCCTAGGTGGTACTTGTGCTCTATGTGTTTACTTGCCTTATGGGCTCGTGATTCCTTCGAGTTTGCAACCGCACCATTTCTTTATCATAACAAAATGTGATAGCTCTGAGCAAACCAGAAATCACATCGAAGTCCATCTTGAGGTTCCTGAACCATGTAGCTTCCTTTGGCTGCCTCACAAGCTGCCATCCATCCAGCTTCTATGGTGGAGTCCATCACGCAGCCACTGCGCAACACTCTTCCAACTATGGTTCTGCCTCCTAAAAGTAAACACAAAACCCCGAGGAATACTTGCGTTTGCCCCTATCCGACTGGAGTATCTGTATAACCCATAGGGAATTGGTCTGCTCGGTAAACCAGCTTATAATCCCTAGTCCTTCTCAGGCACTAATATAAACCTTTACCACAATCCAATTTCCTTGACCTGGGTTATTCTGATATCTGCTAATCATGCCTACGGCAAAACAAATATTCGGTCTCATTTTTAGCATACATGAGGCTTCCTATAGCCTATGCTAAAGGCACCGCCATTACCTACTCTATCTCCTTTGAGAATCTAAACATATATCCTTAGATAGAGTAGCTCCACAACTGAAAGTTACAAAACATTTCTTGGAGGTTTCTATGCTAAAACAAGTTAAGACACCGTCTTAGTATGAAGCTTAGGATAAGCACTACATCCTTCTCTGGTGATCTCTTAGAACTTTGATCGCCAAGGATGTGTCCTTCTTCTCCTAAGTCCTTCATATCATCTGTTTGGACAACCATACCCTTACGTCTGATAATACTTTGTTATTGTTGTCAACTAACAAAATATTTTCTACGTATAGTACAAAAATACCACTACGTTTCCATCACAATTCTTTCATACACAAATCTCATCCGTCCTTTGAACAAATCCATATAACAAGATTATCTTTTCAAAGCGGATGTTCCAAGATCGCGAAGCTTGCATCAATCCATAAATGGGCCGATTAAGCTTGCATACTAGATGCTCTTTGCCCTTTTCAATGAACCCTTCTGGCTACTGCATGTAGATGGTCTCCTCAAGACTTTCATTAAGGAAAGCTGTCTTGACGTCCATCTGTCATACCTCATAGTTTATATGAGCTGCAATAGATAAGAGAATCCGGATCGACTTAAGCATGGCTATCGGTGAAAAGGTCTCCTCATAATCGATACCCTCTTTATGAGTATACCCTTTCGCAACAAGCCTAGCTTTGAAGGTCTCAACCTTCCCGTCTGATCCTCTCTTTCTCTTGTAGATCCACTTGTATCCAATGACTTTTACACCATCGGGTAGTTCTACTAGCTCCCAGACATGATTAGAATCCATAGATTCTATCTTAGAGTTCATTGCCCTTTGCCAAGATTTGCATCCTTATCTTGGAGGGTCTCGTCATAGGTCAAGGGATCCAATTCATGTTTACCAGAGACCAAGTCTGAAGACTCTCCCAAAAACATGAACCTTTCAGGCTGTCTAACAACCCTCCCACTGCGACGAGGCAACACCTGTGTATCTTCTGTGACACGCGGTGCAGTGACTTGTGGTATTTCCTCTTGTACAGTTGGTACTAAGGTCGGAACATCCTTTTTTTTTAATTCTTCAAGAACTAGTCTACTCATGGGCTTGTGGTTCATCACATAGTCTACTTCTGAGATTCGAGTATTCGTCCTAATGATTATCCTTTGATCCTTAAGACTATAGAATCACCTTTCATTCCTCTAGGATACCCTACGAACAAGAGCACAAGATTCCAACTTATCAGTATCCCCTCTCAGCATATATGCTGAGCTATCCCATGTTCGAAGATGTCTTGGACTTGGCGTTCGCCCAATCCACACTTCTACGAGAGTAGGAGGCACTGACCTAGATGGTATCAAGTATGTATGCTGCCGTTTCCAGAGCATATCCCCAGAACGAATCCAGCAACTCGGAGCAGCTCATCATTGTCATAACCATCCCCATAAGAGTCCTTTTCCTTCGCTCTACTGCACCGTTCTGTTGGGGCGAACCGGGTGCAGTCAATTGGGATTGAATCCCAGCCTCTTATAAGTAAGTCCTAATTCTCTCAAGAGGTACCCATCACCACGATCCGATTGTAGCGTCTTGATACTGTTACCTTGATGTTTCTCCACAATCGTCTTGAATTCTTTGAACTAATCAAAGATCCAGACTTGTGACCATCAAGTAAATGTATCCATACCTTTGAATATTCGTCTCACGAAGTATTCAAAGTTACCTCTATCCTGGATAGACATTGGACTACACAAACCAGAATAAACCAATTCTAACATATCTTTGGCTCTATACCCCTCAGCCTTGAAAGGCCTCTTGGTCGTCTTACCTTCCAAGTAAGATTCAGAGGTTGGGAAGTCTCCCACCACCAATGAACCCGAGGGCCCATCGGCTATCGACCATTAAATCCTACTAAGGTCAATATGACCAAGCCTTAGATGCCAAAGACATGTTTGGTCCATCTTGGATGGAACCTTTCTCTTATTTTGGTTAGATGATGAGCTATTAACAACTATTTACATCGTGGGAGCTTTTGGTTCTAAAGTGTACCAATTGCCTATCAATGTACCTACATAGATAATCTTTCTATTCCACTTTTTATAAAAAGCAATAGAATATCTTTTATTTTAGAAACTGAACCAGAATTCTTTCTAAAAATTAGGTACATAAAAGCAATCTTCTTAAAACCAAATCCTTTATCTTCTAAAGACAAATAAATAACTCCCACTGCAATAGTAGCCACCTTCGTAGCATACCCCTTGTAGACAGTAATCTCTTCCTTAGCTTGTCGTTGGGCTTCTTGGAACCCCTGCAAAGAATTGCAGACATGTTTAGTGGCATCCGTATCTACCCACCAGGTACCGGTAGATAACACCGCTAAACATGTTACAACGACAAAAGAAAAGATATACCTTTCTCTTGACAACGGGGACAGTCTGCCTTCCAGTGTCCAGTTTGCTTACACGTGAAGCGCTTGCCTTTCGGCTTCTTCACAGCAGTCCGAGGTCCCTGCGATGTAGCTGCCTTCTTGAACCCTCCTTGTTTCTTCTTCTTCATGCCTTTCGGCATAGAAGAAGAAACCCTTTGAGTCACTAAGGCCTGCGAGTTCTAATGAAAAAACCCTTCTGCCGCCTAGAGTTCTCCCAGGAGTTCCCCCAACGTATACTCATGCTTATTCATGTTATAGTTGAGCCAGAACTGCTCAAAACACTTAGGCAGAGATTGGAGTATTATATCGACCTAAGATTCCCCGTCGATAGATCCTCTAAGAACCTCAATCTCATTGAGGTGGGTCATCATCTTTAGGACATGATCCCTCATGGGTGTCCCTTCGACCATAGTGGTCGTCATCAGATTCTTTATCGCCATCTGCCTAGCGGCACGACTCTGGCGCCCGAAAAGCTCCTGAAGGTTCAGCATCATATCACAAGCAGTGGGGCATGGCCTGATGCTGATGTTGCAATACATTCGGCATGGATGCCAGAATGTAACACCGTGTCATCTCATCTGTCTTAACCCATTTCTTGTAATGCTCCTTCTGCCCTTCACCAGAATTGTCGCTAGGCTTATCAGGACATTTTTCGGTGAGCACAAATTTGTACTCTTCAGCCGTAAGGACAATGTCAAGGTTTCTCTTCCAGTCAATATAGTTGGGTCCAGTAAGTTTATTCTCCTTAAGTATTGTAGCTAGTGGGTTAAAAGCCATTTTGAAAATCCTGAGAATCACAACACACACTACTTTAAAAATCGAAAATAAATTGATTCCTCACAACAATAAATTTTCGAAATTAACCAACACCTCTAAATACCGAGAAATTCGCATGCCACGATGGTGTGGACGTATACGAATTTCCACATTCGTAAGAGGAGGTTTTACCCATTAATCTTACTATCTTGTCAACCTAACTTTTTGACAAGTAAGATTAATAGTTGGTTCACTTCGGCTCTGCAAAATAATAGTAGTAACTCCGATGGGGAGGATACTATTATTCGCATCTAAGTGTTCACCATTACACGACACTAAAAAAATTATCTCTGATTATGTGCCTTCCGATGGGGAAGTACACACGCTCTTTAACAATTTTCTATAGCCTTTTCCGACCCAGTGATCCGCAGAACAAGTCCATCCGATGGGGAGGAAGGCATTCAGAGCCGATGCGCAGACATGTTCGCATCGCTTATCGGATTGTAATGGAAGTCATGGACCCTTAGGGTCCCTCTCCCACTTAGTAATTTATTACGAGGAATTTTAATTAGCACATTCACACAACAAGCACATAACCAACATATGAAAAATAGAAAATTCTAGATTTTCCAACTTTCATGGCCTTGGTCTCCAATGCGCCTCCAGTCGTGTCGTCACCTCGTCAACCCCAAGAATTTATTAATTATAATAATTTGCAAAATCATTCACACAATCATTATTTGGCCATGATAAGTTGGAATCTCGTGCCTGCAACACAAAGTTAGCCTACGCACATCCACATATCATCCAGCTAAATAAAATGTATGAAAATGCAAAAAATTAATCAATCCTAAACACACAAAGCCGGAAACCTCAGCTCTGATACCAATTGTTGGGTATAGCTTGGCGGGTTTCCTTAACGAATACTCGATCGATTCGAGAGACCTCTCCATGTCTATGGATTAAAATTTAATCCGAATGGAGAGCCGTCTCCCATCGACCATCTCGTGCCGTATCGAACGATCCAAATCACAACTCGGTCAATTACCAAATCGGCCTTGTGATTTGCTCGACCGTTCGACCACGGAAAAGGGGACGAGTGGATCGCCGACTTTTGTGTTTATGGTCGGGGTCCAATTATTTAATTATTAACTATGATACAAAATCAAAACAAATAAATAATTAACATGAAATGCAGAGGTAAATAAACAATGCACAATAGAACATAAGGAGCCAAGGAAGAATTATACCTTCCGATACCTTACGATCTTCTACCGTATGACCCTCCGCTCTTGGACGTCGTGTGGGCGACGTTCTACTAAGACCTGTGGTCACCAAGTTGATCCCTTCCCCTTGCGCCAACCAATCCCTAACCAAAAGGATGTCGTCGGCCACTGCAAGGAAAATAATCCAAAACACAAACCCTACTTAACCCGTTTTTCTTCCCTTGAGAAAAATTGCGTAAACAATTTTTCTCCCTTGAGAAAAATCGCTGCTCCCTCTCAAGCTCTTGCAATTTTCTTCCCTTGAGAAAAGTTACATGTGCAACCTCTCTTCCTTTGAGAAAATCGTATGAACCCTATTTTCTGTTGGATCGAGAAAACCGATAGAGGGGGGGTGAATATCGGTATTCATTTTTCGAAAAATTTAGAGCAAGTGCACAGCGAAAATAAAAAGAACAATAACACAGAGACGCAGTCTTTTTTACTTGGTTCGGAGCCTGGGTCGACTCCTACTCCAAGGCCCACGGTCGTTGACCGTTTACTTTGGGAAATTCTATATTAGGCGCAAAATAGTTTACAAAGGATTACAGAATTAAGTACAGTAAACTTTTAAATAGCTCTTTTACCGACGTCCGGGGTAGATCGACTTTTTCGGAGCAGCGGGACGTCGTCGGCTCGAGTTGGAAGGATTCCGAGGCGAAGCGCGAGAGCAGAAGAGCTTTGAGACGTTGAGAGAATTTTTGTCTTCTGAAGCCTTGGTCGAGGGCCCTTTATATAGGGCCTGGGGGCACCCGGGACGTCAGGGGCGCCCCCCCACATGTCCTTCGATCCGCCAAGTTCTCGGTCAGCGTCTGATCCCTTTATCTTCGGGATCAGCTTTGACCGGGGCGCCCGGAGCGCTCGGGGCGCCCGCATTGACCGGGTCAAAGTGTTATCTGGCTTCGCTGGCTTCTGGATCGAGGCATGCGCATGGGGGCGCCCGGGACGCAGGGGGCGCCCGGGACGCAGGGGGCGCCCGGGAGCAGCGGGGGCGCCCGGGAGCACGGGGGCGCTCGGGAGTTGAACTGTCGAAGCCCATCTTGCTGTCTTGTGTTTTGTGTTTGCCTTGGGGGCGCCCGGGACACTCCGGGCGCCCTGGTCAGCTGTAGCCTCATTCCTTTGAGGCTTTCTGAGCTGCAGACACACGTTCCTTCGGTCCTGCATCCAGGGTTAGTCCAAAACACAATAAAACAATAAAGTATTAGATTATACAGCCTTAGCTGTCTTGGTTCTGACTTTGGTCTCCAAAATGGAACCCTAGGTCGAACCGACGCCTACTGTTTCCTCGACGGGGAACGCGTCCTCACCTACTCCTCTCGGGAGAATGTACCTGATGCCAACCGCTCCTTTGGTTGGACTTTTGCCTGGCGGTCCTTTGCCAGGTCTTGGATACCGAGCTGTCCTTCGCCCGGTGCCTAGCTGTCCTTCGCTAGGACTTTGTTTCCTGGCAGCCCTCCGCCAGTGCCTAGCAGTCCTTCGCTAGGGCTTTGTTTCCTGGCAGCCCTTCGCCAGGTGCCTAGCAACCCTTCGCTAGGACTTGGTTTCCTGGCAGCCCTTCGCCAGGTGCCTACCAGCCCTTCGCTAGGACTTGGTTTCCTGGCAGCCCTTCGCCAGGTGCCTAGCATCCCTTCGCTAGGACTTTGTTTCCTGGCAGCCCTTCGCCAGGTGCCTAGCAGCTCTTCGCTAGGACTTTTCCTGCACACTTAGTGAACATTGTTACATCACAAATAAACTTAACTTTGAATCCTTTGCCAATATCAAAACAAGGTTCGATATGGTGCTTCCTGCACCAACAATCTCCCCCTTTTTGATTTATGGCAACACAATTCAAAGTTAAGTAAAAATTATAACGGTTTAAGCACGAATGTTTAAGACCAATGAAACATAGCAATTCTTAAAAGTCTAAAACCAATGTAATTTGAACAGAAAAAATTTTCTCATACTCCCCCTGAATAATTGTGTTATAAACTACTTAGCTTAACACTTAACTTTGACCTTTCCTCCCCCTTTGACATATATCAAAAACAAATATGGGTGAATAAGGTATCTAATAGGGAGTTTTGAGTTTTACCAAAATAGATTTAAGTAAAGGAGTTTAAAAACATAGTTTTTAAGAAAAATTTTAAGTAATGGATTTCATAATTTAAAATGATGTTCAACGTAATAGATGGTTTGAAAAGTATTTTGAAAGACTTCTAAGTTTTTGACAAAATGTTTTTCAAAAAATAGAGTAAAAGTCTTTGAAAAAAAATTATTATACTTGGAAAATTTTCCATTTTGAAAAGTTTTGCAAGCCTAAATTTTGTTAAACAACTTTTACTTACAAGGCTTTGCAACAAGAATTTTTATGCAAAATTTTGAAGCCAAATTTAAAAAAAAAATCAACTTTGAGAATTAGGAAAAATTTGCTTGGAAACACTATGTGCATTTTGAAAAACAAAAATTTTTAAGAAATTTCTACACAAGTTTTACCAAAAAAACTCTACTTAGAAACATTTGCCAAAATTTTCAACTAGTTTTTGCTCAGACAAATTTTGTTTACTAAGAAGAAGAATTTTACTTAAGAAAAAAAACATGTACATAAGAAATTTTGAAATACTTAGAAATTTTTGAAGCACTTTAAAAAAATAAGCAAAATTTCCTTTCTCTCCCCCTTAATGTGAAATTCTTCTCCTTCTGTTTTAGACCATTTCTAAGTTCAGTTTTGAAAAAGATATTTTGAAAAACTTCTGAGTATCACAAAGGAAATTCTTAGTTAAGAGCAACTCGAAGTTTTCAATAAAGTTTCTTTAAAGAGGAAAAAGTTTAAGGAGAAAGTTTGTGTATCAGAGGCTATGAGTTTTGAAAACATACTTAGTATAATTCTCGAAAGCATAGCAAAAAGCTTAAATTTCTAGATTAAATCCATTTTAAAGAGTATTGTGAGGTTCTGAAAGATATTTTGTAAGAAAATAATTTCTTTAAACAAATTTAGAAAATATTTTTCAAGTACTTTTGAGATAAATTATGATTTGAAACACATAAGTACTTTTAGAAAAGTATTAGACTTTGAAAAATATGAGTAATTTTTGAAACGTATTAGACTTTGAAAAAATATAAGTAATTTTTGAAACGTATTAGACTTTGAAAAATATAATATTTTACTTGACTAGGTTTCTTTTCCAGTCTGACACAATCCTAGGAAGCCTTGTTGACTACAAGGACATTTTCCTAAGTGTCATGAAAATTCTCAAACCCAAGTAAATATTATTTCAAAAATAATTTCATAAGCCACAACAATAATAGCATTTTGAAAGACTTATATTTTCAGCAAGGATTTTGAAGATATAGTTCATGAAAATATGTTATTAAATAATTTCAAAATAGATAATTATTAATAAAAACTTTTCAGAAATTCTTCTTTTGATTCAGCCTCCCCCTAAATTTGACACATCCTAGGAGTCCTAGTAGATTATGTAGTAGACCTTCCTCTGTGTCTTTAGGGTTTACCAAAATCAAAAGAATAACTTTGAAGTATGATAATTTTTAAGAAGATAATTTTTGAAAACACAACTTGGAATGATAGTATAGTTTTCGAAAATCATTTTGAAATGATGATAATTTTTCAAAGAGATAGTAATATACGAGGGTTTTTTAATCAAATTTTTTAAAACCTTATTTTGAGATGATAGTGAGTTTTAGAGCATAAGGTTTTTGAAAAATCTGAATTTTTCGAAAAAAGAAACAAAAAAAAAACTCCCCTGTATCTGACACTGTCTGACTTTATCTAAATACCTTAAGGGACTTCAGTGTGGACCAGGTTTGACTTTGTTGACTAGGGTTTGACTATGTTGACTATGTTTGACCAATGAATGACTGAATCAAACAAGCCCTAGATTCTCTTTAAAGCAAGTCTATTGTGATATTTAACATGAAATTCAATATTTTGAAAAAAACTGTTAGAGTTGAAAAAGTAGGGTACAGTAAACAGAGTTAATTTGAAAACTAGAGATAATTTTCAATAACTTTTGAAAGCACTTTGAGTTTTATTTAGAAGGATAGTGACATATTCTTTTACGTCCTAGATATCTCACCCAGTTCTACGTGATCAAACATGTTAACCTTATGGGTTTTGTGAGATAAATATTTTAATAGAAAGATTTATTTTGAAAAGGTTATGATTAATTTTGAAAAATTGAATTAACTTTGAAAACTATTTTAATGAATGTTAACTTTATTTTGAAAAAGTAGTTGAGTCTAAGATCAATTGAAATTTGTGTTAGATTTGAATTTGACAAGAAGTAACTTGAATTTGAATTTCAAAAATTGGCTTCCAGGTCTTGGCGAGGCACTAGGTCTTCTTTGGCCGTAGCCTTATTGGATCATCAACTCTTTCCTAGACAAAGCCTTTTAGTGAAATTTCATCTTCAAAATCACTTTTTGATAAATTCTGGTCTAACTAGTTTGGGTCTTGGATCGGTAGCTTCGGCTAGTTCCACCAAAATGGCTTCCCTAACGTACTATCATCTCACCTCCACCCAATACTATGTTATTCAAACTTCAATTAAATCATTTTAGTCCTTAAACTAATCAATCCTAATTAAAAAAATAACTAAAATAAAAGCAACACACAATTAAAACAAGCAATTGTCTAAGTAAGGTCACAATTGGAGTAATACTCCGGATTTTCGAAATCAGCAAGATTATGAATTAAATTTTCTAACTTATTGACCTTATGTTTTAGGGTTTCATTTTCTTGATTCAATTTTCTGAAGTTTGCTTTAATTAAGTTACATGAATCAATCACATTATTTAAGGTAAATAACGGATTTTCAAATACTGTAAATTTACCTTTGTCGATCGTTTGTCCGGCATTCTTGGTAGCTCTTTTATCTGTGCATTCACGTTGGTAATGCCCGAACTCCTGGCACTTGAAGCATTGGATGCGACTTTTGTCCCTTCGTGCTTTTGGAACTGGTTCCTTTGTCGCCATCGGTGGTGTCGTTTGAATCTTATGAGTAGGACACTCACTTTGGTAGTGCCCTCTCTCCCTGCATGTGTAACAAATTACATGATTTTTAAAATCTGATTTTACACTTTTACCTTTTGGTTCCTTATTGGGAATCTCCCCCTTGATTCTTGCCGCCTCGGATCTAGGCTCATCTTCTGATTCTGTGTCTGAGTCGGACTCGGGTACTAGTTAAAGCTCCTTCTTTGGTGGTTCTTTGAGATTTTTCCCTGCAAAAGAATTTACACCTTCCTCGACCATTACAGTATCTGTTTGATTATTTAATTCAAATTTTGAAAAGAATTCAAAATCGGTTACCGTCTCAGTCGATTTGTCGTCTGATTCTGGTTCGACTTTGGGTTCAGACTCTGACTCGACTGTTTGTGCTTGGACCGAAAGGGCAAGATAACTTACCTGATCTTCTTCTTCATCTGCGATCTCTTGATGAAGGTCAATCAGTTTTTCCCAGATTTCTCTAGCACATCTGTATAGACCTACTAGTTCGAGTTGCTCCTTGGTTAGACCACATTGTAGGATTGCAGTTGCCCTTGCATCGGTCTCTATTTGGTTGAGGGTTCGTTCATCCAGTTTATTCCACTCAATTGATAACTCGTCTTCTACCGGAAAGGAGAATCCCGTTTGGATGATCCGCCATATGTCCATGTGGGTCTTCAGAAGGGACTCCATTTGACTTCTCCAAAAGTTGAAGTTTTCGCCGGAGAAGAGTGGTGGACGGACACTGTTCCATTCTTGATTGACCATGTAAAATGATAGATCTTGCACACAAAAAGAAAAAATAGAAATTTACCAAGACTTGGTCATGGATTAGTAGTGCGAGAGAGAGGAAAAATAGCCAAAAAAATTTTACACGAATTTCGAGGCAGAATAATAATAAAATAACGAAAATAATTTATGATAAATTTTTAAAAATGTTGATTTTGTTAATCCTGATTAATAATGAAGAAGTAAGAATTTTAATGTTTGAAAAAAAATTTTTGCTCGAATTAAAGTAGAACGAATTTTGAGAAAAATATTAAAAGAATAATAAAAAAAATTTTATGACAAATTTTCAGAAATTATTCGTTTAATCAATTCTGACTTATGGTGAAAAGATGAAAATTGAAAATTGAAAAAGGCGAGACTAATTGAGTGGTGTTGATTAACAAAAAAGAGAAATAAAATGAAAAAAAATTTCGTAAATCCAAAAAACTCTCAAATTGGTGGTTGCACCAAATTTGAGCTTCCCCGCTCTGATACCACTTGTTGGATCGAGAAAACCGATAGAGGGGGGGTGAATATCGGTATTCGTTTTTCAGAAAATTTAGAGCAAGTGCACAGCGGAAATAAAAAGAACAATAACACAGAGACGCAGTCGTTTTTACTTGGTTCGGAGCCTGGGTCGACTCCTACTCCAAGGCCCACGGTCGTTGACCGTTTACTTTGGGCAATTCTATATTAGGCGCAAAATAGTTTACAAAGGATTACAGAATTAAGTACAGTAAACTTTTAAATAGCTCTTTTACCGACGTCCGGGGTAGATCGACTTTTTCGGAGCAGCGGGACGTCGTCGGCTCGAGTTGGAAGGATTCCGAGGTGAAGCGCGAGAGCAGAAGAGCTTTGAGACGTTGAAAGAATTTTTGTCTTCTGAAGCCTTGGTCGAGGGCCCTTTATATAGGGCCTGGGGCCGCCCGGGACGTCGGGGGCGCCCCCCCACGTGTCCTTCGATCCGCCAAGTTCTCGGTCAGCGTCTGATCCCTTTATCTTCGGGATCAGCTTTGACCGGGGCGCCCGGAGCGCTCGGGGCGCCCGCATTGACCGGGTCAAAGTGTTATCTGGCTTTGCTGGCTTATGGATCGAGGCATGCGTATGGGGGCGCCCGGGATGCAGGGGGCGCCCGGGAGCAGCGGGGGCGCCCGGGAGCACGGGGGCGCCCGGGAGTTGAACTGTCGAAGCCCATCTTGCTGTCTTGTGTTTTGTGTTTGCCTTGGGGGCGCCCGGGACACTCCGGGCGCCCTGGTCAGCTGTAGCCTCATTCCTTTGAGGCTTTCTGAGCTGCAAACACACGTTCCTTCGGTCCTGCATCCAGGGTTAGTCCAAAACACAATAAAACAATAAAGTATTAGATTATACAACCTTAGCTGTCTTGGTTCTGACTTTGGTCTCCAAAATGGAACCCTAGGTCGAACCGACGCCTATTGTTCCCTCGACGGGGAACGCGTCCTCACCTACTCCTCTCGGAAGAATGTACCTGATGCCAACCGCTTCTTTGGTTGGACTTTTGCCTGGCGGTCCTTTGCCAAGTCTTGGATACCGAGCTGTCCTTCGCCCGGTGCCTAGCTATCCTTCGCTAGGGCTTTGTTTCCTGGCAGCCCTCCGCCAGTGCCTAGCAGTCCTTCGCTAGGGCTTTGTTTCCTGGCAGCCCTTCGCCAGGTGCCTAGCAGCCCTTCGCTAGGACTTGGTTTCCTGGCAGCCCTTCGCCAGGTGCCTAGCAGCCCTTCGCCAGGTGCCTAGCAGCCCTTCGCTAGGACTTTGTTTCCTGGCTGCCCTTCGCCAGGTGCCTAGCAGCCCTTCGCTAGGACTTTTCCTGCACACTTAGTGAACATTGTTAGATCACAAATAAACTTAACTTTGAATCCTTTGCCAATATCAAAACAAGGTTCGATATGGTGCTTCCTGCACCAACATTTTCTCCATTGCATTAGGAAAGTTGTGTAAGCTTCTTGCTCACGCGCACCCCAGAAAAATTCTGCTCACCCATTAATAGGTGAAGGGGAAGTTTTTAACATGAAATTCCATGCAATTAATTGGAGAAAACGCATGCAATTAATCGTAGAGGAGAAGCTTTTAATTGCATTGCATGCAATTAAAAAATTAATTGCCGCATGTAATTAATCGTGGAGGAGAAGTTTGTAACATGCATCAAAGATTAATTGCCTCAGTGGAGAAGAATTAATCGGCGGTGAAGGAATTGTTATTCCCCTTCGGCGCCGCATAGAGAGGAGAGATCTAGGTTTTCTAGTGTTCTATTTGGATTAAATTTTTCCAAAAGAAAAATCTCATTGGTTTCATGCCACATGGAGTTATATATAGGGCTACGGTAGGGACCATGAGGAAGAGTTAGATCTTAGCCTGCTAATGGACCCAATCCATTAATGAGGATCCATTCCACTAAAGGATCCACATTGAATTACCTCACCAACCCCCATATTTACATATGGGCTCCACTTATTACGAGTTGTCCATCCCTCCATGTTTAAGATCTCGAATGCCCGTTAATTAATTAAATTATTGACAATTTAAATTAATTAACCTCTGGGTCCTTGACTAGTACCACTCAACCTTACCATCGTGCCGGATCAAATCCACCTGCAGGGTTTAGCACGATGAACCTTTTGAGCTCATCAAGGGGGCATAATCATCCTGACTCACCAGGACACGGATTCTGTCAATAATCATTGGCACATCATATTATTAATATTATCTCTCAACTTACCGGGTCTATCGATCTAACAGAATAGATCTCGCCCTTTGGTAAATCAAAGAAACAATAATTAATAATATATGCCCGATATTATTTCGAGATTAAGGGATCGTACTCCATAATATAAACTGAGGTCCTATCCAATTATCGAGTTAGTATAAATTGGATAACCTCGGGTTTCAGTCCTGCTCAATGTACACATAACACACCAGTATAATTCTATGGTCAAGACCAACCACACCTAATTACACTACAACCATTCCGATAGGTTGTCCAATTCCATCTCGGTTATGGGCCTATTATTTATACTAAGCAAGGAACTAATAACACAATCTTCCGTGTGACACCACGCACCATGTTATCTACAATGCAAAGTAATGGGCCTTCGTGTAGGCACTATTATAAATAAACACCTAGTGTAGTTGTGATTCTCTTTTCAAAATAAGATATTCATATAAAGAAATCATGTCTTTCAGTATACACATCCTACATCTTCCATTTAGTCGTTGTACCTCCTTGATGTTGCGAGGGGGAGGCATATCTAGAATAGCTTTTACTTTTTCCGAATTGGCCTCAATCCCCCTCTCTGTCACCATGTAGCCCAGGAATCGACCACTCCTTACCCCAAACAAGCACTTGGCGGGGTTTAATTTCAACCTATTACACCTTAAGGTGGCGAATGTTTCTTCCAGGTCGGCTATCATGTCGCCTCCCTTGTTAGTCATTACAAGGATATCGTCTACGTACACCTCGATGATTCACCCGATCTGGTGCCTAAAGACTTTGTCCATCATTCGCTGGTACGTAGCACCAGCGTTGCGCAAGCAGAAAGGCATGATGTTGTAACAATATGTGCCATCAGCTGTCACAAAACTGACTTTCTCCTGGTCCTTGGGAGCAAGTGGGACTTGATGGTAGCCTTGGTAGGCATCCAACATTGAGATAAACTCACAACCAGCTGTGGAGTCCACCAATTGGTCTATCCGAGGTAGGGGTAACAGTCCTTGGGGCAAGCTTTATTCAAGTCGCGAAAGTCGATGCAGATCCGCCATTTACCTCCTGGCTTAGGGACGAGGACTACATTAGACAACTAGGCCGGGAATTGCACTTCCCTGATGTGTCTGGCTTTTAATAATTTCTGAACTTCGTCTCGGATAGCTTTATCATGCTCGGGTGCGAAGTGCCTCCGTTTCTGCTTCACGGGGTAGGCTCCCGGTGTAACATGCAGGTGGTGCATGGCTAACGCCGGGGGAACCCCCTTGATTTCTTCGGCAGTGATAATTACCATTTTGATAATCAATTTAGGCTCTTAAACCCATGTTTTGATCCTTTTTACATGTTTAATCTTATATTTACACTAGGTTCCATGAGTTATTTATATTTTGGCTTTGGATGCAATTCTTTTGATATTTGAGATGTTTTGGCATTAAAATTTGAATATAATTTTGTAGGCTTCGAATGATCATGAACCTAGATCAAATTGGATCGAATTTGAGTTCAAACTTGGATTCGGATCAAGAGGATCAAGGATGGAGAAATGTGGGTCGTCCGATCATGTCATGGGGAGATCTGAGCCATCTATCATCTTCTGACCAATCTGAGCTCATGGTAGAGTTAATCAAGACCATAGATCAAGATCTGAAGTTTTGGTCCAAATCAGAAGTCATCTAGCCGTTGGATCAAGTTCAAGAGGAGTCTAAGCGATCCATTCAAAAGGAAGGGTAATCCGAGCCATCTGTTGCAGATCTGATCGATCCAAGCTAAGGAGAAGAAGATCCTGACCATTGATGGAGACCTGGAAAGTTTGATTCCAATCCGAGATGATCTGACCGTTGGATTGAGTGAGGATGATCACGATCGTTCATTTTTAATGGGAATTAGTTAAAACAGAAATTCCTCTTCCCAGCTCGGTGGCCGCGAGTTCTTCCCAGTTCTTCATCTGTTCATAGTGTTTTTCTTCTCTGATTCGCGCGGCCAACATCAGATCAAGCTCATCTCAAGATCTCGAATCATTGGGACAGATTCTTGTGTAGTTTGCTAATCGATCTCATCGCTGAAGGGCTCAGGTGAGGGTTTCACCGAGATGCTCTGCTTCTTCTGATTGATTTCTGCTTGATCACCATTCTTCATCGACCAGAGCTATCGAAGCAATCGGAGGGGTTCTTCGAGAGCTTCTGAGGGTTTCTGAGCCGAATTCGCAATCCAACTTATCAAGGAGGAAGAGATCGGAAGGAGAATTCAGCTAGAGCACCAAGTTGAAGCTTAACTGCTCACGAGAATCAGATCTTGCTGATTTTCAAGCTAGAGGGTTTCTAGCTTGGCTCTTGTGTGACGGCAAGAAGTAGATCTGGTGCTAATCTTCTGTAAATTTAGTTTCTGAATGCTTATTTCTATTTCCTTAAGTTGTTCGTTTTGAATCTGATCGGTCTGTTTGACCGATCAAGCTAGTATCTGATCGGTCTGTTGACCGATCAGGTAAGTATCTGATCGGTCTGTTGACCGATCAGGAAGTGTCTCAGCTACAATTCAGTCTTGTTTCCTTAGCATGTTTTGTTTCAGACTTTACAATTCTGCCGCTTAGTTACAAACTTCTTGCATTCAATTTTAGTCTTGAATTTCAATCTTATAATTTCAAATTGAATTGCTTAGTTTTCAAATAGGGATAAGTGTAGTTTCTGAAATTTTGAATTAGTTTCTGCATTAGCTGAGTTTATTCTGTTTCCTTTGCAATTTCATTGATTATCACAAAACAAACCCCATTTCAATTGAAAACCCAAAACAGAAAATGTCGAATTCAAGCTTGAACTAAGGATTCTTAACTAGTCCTTGGAAAAATACGACTTGAGACCCCTATACTACACTTAGATTAGAAGCTAAGGGTTTTTAATTTATAAATTCAAATTTGAGGCTCATCGTGACACTCGTTGTGGGCTATCATCATATTTTTGGCGCCGTTGCCGGGGATACACACTAGTTGAGTTTGTTTGATTTGAGCTTCTGCTTAGTTCCATATTTTTTGATTCTATTTCATTTTCTTTATCTTTCTATATACATTTGCTACTATTTTGTTTGGTTTATGACCAGGACTGCAGGTAGTGATATTGTGGAGTTTGATCCTGAGATTGAGAGCGCCTTCAGAGCTAGGAGAAATCAAGGAAGAGTTTCAGAAGCTATTGAAAATATTTCTACTCATTCAAGCAGTCCTATGGCAGAACATCAGAAGACTATGAAGGAGCTTGCAGCCCCTGATGATGCATTTCAGTATTCTTGTATTGCTTATCCAGAGTTAGCTGGAGATTTTGAGCTGAGATCAGGCCTAATTCATCTACTTCCCAAGTTTCAGGGACAATCAGGAGAAGATCCTAATAGACATTTGCATGAGTTCCATGTAGAGTGCTCCACTATGAAGCCTCAAGGGATTTCTGAAGAGGACATCAAATTAAGGGCATTTCCATTTTCTTTGACTGGAGAAGCTAAAGATTGGTTTTATTACTTGCCTACTGGACATGTTGCAAATTGGATTGCCATGAAAAAGACATTTTTAGAGAAGTATTTTCTAGCTTCAAGAACGGCTATTATCAGAAAGAGCATTTGTGGTATCCAACAAGTGATGGGAGAGACCTTATATGACTATTGGGAGAGATTCAACAAATTGTGCTCAAGTTGTTCACAACATCAAATAAGTGAGCAACTTCTTATTCAGTATTTCTATGAAGGTCTTCTTCAAATGGATAGAATCATGATTGATGCTGCAGCTAGAGGAGCTCTAGTGAACAAGACCCCAGAACAAGCTAGAGAATTGTTTTCAAATATGGTGAAGAACTCTCAACAATTTGGAAGTAGGGCTCTTTCTACTAGAGGGGTGATGACGTTCAAATGGTTTCAAATGAACAAAAAGAGATTAAAAATTCATTGTTGGAGTTAACTTCTTTGGTGAAGCAAATGACTTTGAATAATGTGAACCAATCTCAAAACTTCCCAGTAGCTTCTTTTCAAAATCCGGTTATGGGAGTGTGTAGTATATGTTCAAGCCAAGAGCATAATTCAGATTTGTGTCCTAATCTTCAACAAGATGAATCATTAGCTGTTTTGACTAGAGGAGACCAATTCCAACAAAGAAACAACCCTTATTCATCTACCTACAATCCGGGATGGAGAGATCACCCTAACTTGAAGTATGGTAATTCATTCTATCAGCAAAACACTTCACAACAACCCCTACAATAAAATGAGCCGTAAAATCAGAATTTTCAGCAGCATTCTCAACCATTCCAGCAGCCTTATTCACACTTTCATCAAGGAAATCAGCAATTCCAGCCTCAATTTTAGCAAAATCAGCAAGGGTTTCAACCAATACAGAATTTTCAGCAATCTTTTCAACCTTCATAGCAATCTTTTTAACCATACCAGCAAAAATTTCAGTTTCAAAATCAGAATTTTCAGCCCCAACAATTTCAGCCTTCAAACCAACAATTTTAGCCCCAAAATCAAAATTTTCAGAGCAATAATTTCCAACAAATTTCACCTAGTTTCAACCTAATTTTCAGCAATTTCAACAACCCATTCACTCATTTAATCAGCCCCAACAATCTCATTTTCAGAGGTCACAACCTACTCATAATTTCCAGCAACCTAATGTTTCATTTCAAGGCCAACAAAAGTCCCATTCTAATCAAGGAGGCTTTGGGAATTCTAGTGGGTTTAATGCACAACAATAAAGGCTTCAGGAGATGATGCAACAAATCCTACAACAACAGCAAATTTTACAACAACAACAAGGGCAACAAAAGAATGATTCCACTCTTCAAAACATTGAAAGACACATTGGTCAACTTGCAAGTGGGATGAATCAAATGCAAGCTCAAGGATCGAGTCAATTGCCTTCTCAAGCAACTCCTAATCCTAAGGGAAATGTTAGTGCAATAACTTTGAGGAGTGGGAGAGTTGCTTCAAGTCCAAATACCCAAAGGGCTGATTTTTCTGAAAAATTTTCAGCAACTTGTTTTCCAGCTCAAAACAACCCCAAAATGGATTCTACACCGGTTGAATGTGACCCTAGTTCAAGCCTAAGTCCTTCTTCTATTGATCCTGTGATTTTGGTGGAAGAACAAGGAGAAATTAGTAAAAAAAAAGTGCACCTACAGTAGCTATACCGATTGGAATTCATGCTCAAGACCCACTTCCAAAAATTTCAGCTCAAGTAGAGGAACCAAGGGTCCCTTTGCCCTTCCCACAGCGTAAGATTCAAGCTAAAAAAAAATGTGGAGGAGGAGAAGGCAAAGGAGTATCAAGAGCTTGTGAAATTATTCAGTAAGGTAGAAATAAATGTATCATTGTTGACCATGATCAAGCAAATACCGAAGTATGCCAAATTTCTTAAGGATTTGTGTGTGCACAATAGGAAGCTGAAGGGGGAATGAATTGGTCAGTTTAGGAAAGAATGTTTCAGCCCTTATTCATTCAATTCCCCAAAAATGTGAAGATCCAGGAGTTTTTACTGTGTCCTGTGAGATTGAGAGGAGTATTTTTTATGATGCTATGTTAGATTTGGGAGCTTCTATTAATGTGATGCCTAGGTCAGTTTTTCAGATGCTTGGTATTGGACCTTTGCGGCCTACAGGAGTGGTTATTCAGCTAGCAGATAGGAGTGAACCTCACCCAGCCGGAATCATTGAAGATGTATTAGTGAAGGTGAAAGAGTTGATTTTTCCTGCGGACTTCTATATCTTAGACATGGAGGGGGATTATCTAGCACATAGATCTCCACTTATTCTTGGGAGACCATTCTTGAAGACTGCAAGGATGAAGATTGATGTATATGCAGGCACACTTTCTATGGAGATAGGAGACACAGTGGTGCAGTTTAGTATTTTTGACGCTATGAAGCACCCCGGACAGGATCATTCTATCATGAGCATGGATATTTTAGATGAGCTAGTTGATGCAGATTTACTTGCTGATAGAGTTTCACTTGGTATTCCTAGAGGATATTTTAGCTCAAATGAGGCTGAGAAGGCATTAGCTATAGAGGCAGCTGATTTGAAGATTGTATCTGATTCACTTTCAGTTGGAGACAATTCTATAGGTGTAGGGGATTGCACTAAGCCCCAGGGATCACTTATATTGATTGACATGTCAGGAGATTCAGAGGATAGGTTTGAGAGTGTAGGGGATTGCACTGAGCCCCAGGGATCACCCATACCTACCGAGCAGTCACAGATAGAGCTTAAACCATTGCCAGAACATTTGAAGTATGCTTATTTGGGAGAGGAGCAGTGTTTATCTGTTATCATTGCCCAGAACTTGGATTCAGAGCAAGAAGATAAATTATTTCAAGTTCTGAGGCAGCATAAGAGAGCTATTGGGTGGACATTAGCTGACATACCTGGTATTAGCCCCGCCATTTGTATGCATAGGATATTTCTAGAGGAGAATGTGAAGCCAGTCAGGCAGCCACAGAGAAGGCTAACCCCACTGATTCTAGATGTTGTAAAGAAAGAGGTGACTAGACTTTTACAGGTAGACATTATATACCCTATTTCTGACAGTAAGTGGGTTAGTCCTATTCATGTAGTTCCCAAGAAGTCAAGAGTGACAGTGGTGGAGAATGAGAGTAATGAGTTAGTACCTACCAGGGTGAAGAATTCATGGAGAGTTTGTATAGACTACAGGAAGCTGAACCATGTAACGAGGAAAGATCACTATCCCTTGCCTTTTATTGATTAGATGTTAGAGAGGTTGGCAGGGAAGTCTCACTAAGGCTTCCTAGATGGTTATTCAGGTTATTTTCAGATTTGTATAGACCCGGAGGATCAGGAGAAGACCACTTTCACTTGTCCTTTCGGTACATTCGCTTATAGACGTATGCCATTTGGGTTGTACAACGCCCCAGGGACTTTCCAGCTGTGTATGGTGAGTATTTTTGGTGAGTTACTAGAACACTGCATGGAAATATTTATGGATGATTTTTCTGTATTTGACACATCATTTGATACTTGTTTGGATAATTTGTCTAGGTACTACATAGATGCATTGAAACTAATTTGTCTTGAATTTTGAAAAATGTCATTTTATGGTAGAACATAGGATTGCTTTAGGACATATAGTCTCTAGGAAAGACATTGAAGTAGATCCTGCTAAAGTTAGTGTTATATCTTCTCTATCTTACCTCGTATGCGTACGGGATGTTCGAGCTTTCCTTGGTCATGCAGGATTTTACAGGAGGTTTATTAGAGACTTTAGTGAGATTGCTCGCCCTTTGACTAGACTTTTGCAGAAGGATGTGGATTTTTGCTTTGATAAAAAATGCAAGGATGTTTTTCAGAGATTGAGGGAGGCTCTTGTTTCAGCTCCTATTATTAGACCCCCTGATTGTACTTTACCTTTTAAGTTGATGTGTGACGCTTCAAATTTGGCTGTAGGGGATGTACTGGCACAGAGGATAGATGGAGCGTCACATGTCATTTGCTATGCTTCCAAGACTTTAGATGCTGCTTAGGCTAACTACACCACCACAGAAAAAGAACTCCTTTCTATTGTTTTTTACTTTGGATAGATTTAGATCATATTTGCTATGTTCTCATGTGATTGTATTTTCTGATCATGCTACCTTGAAGTATCTTCTGAAGAAGCCGGATGTAAAGCCCAGATTGATTAGATGGATGCTTCTACTTCAAGAGTTTGATTTGGAGATTCGAGATAGGAGTGGTAAGGAGAACTTGGTGGCAGATCATTTGAGCAGGATAGAGGGAGATGGACACCTTATAGCCATTGATGATGATTTTAGAGATGAGCACCTCTTAGTGGTGCATGGTGAGTTGTCATGGTATGCAGATCTAGTTAACTATTTAGTATCTAATGTTTTTCCTGCACAATTTGCTAAGACTCAGAAAGATAAATTTAAGAGTGATGCTAAATTTTATGTGTGAGATGATCCTTACTTGTGGAAATTTTATAGTGATCAAATAATTAGAAGATGCATACCTGATCATGAGTTTCATTCAGTTCTTACACTTTGTCATTCGTCAGCCAATAGAGGGCATTTTGGACCTCAAAGAACTGCTAGGAAGGTTTTAAAGTGTGGATTATATTGGCCTACTTTATTCCATGACGCTTATCTATTTTATAAAAACTGTGATAGATGTCAGAGGACAGGAAACATAGGAGCTAAGAATGAAATGCCCCAACAAACTATGGTTTTTTGTGAAATTTTTGATGTATGGGGGATAGACTTTATGGGACCTTTTCCTGCATCTTTTGGATTTTTATATATATTACTTGCTGTTGATTATGTATCTAAATGGGTGGAGGTCATTCCCTCCAGGACTGACGATTCTTTTGTTGTTGTGAGTTTTGTTAGGTCACACATTTTTTGTAGGTTTGGAATTCCAAGAGCTATTATAAGTGATCAAGGTTCACATTTTTGCAATAAGCACATGAAGGCTTTACTCAACAAATATGGGGTTTTACATAAAGTATCTACTTCCTACCACCCCCAAACTAATAGACAAGCCGAGGTATCAAATAGAGAGATTAAGGCAATCTTGGAGAAGACCGTGAGGCCTAGTAGAAAAGATTGGAGTAAAATACTTGATGATGCATTGTTGGCTTATCGGATGGCATATAAGACACCTATTGGAATGTCTCCCTACCGGCTAGTTTATGGGAAAGCTTGTCACTTGCCCGTGGAGATAGAGCATAGAGCTTATTGGGGGGTGAAGGCTTGCAATTTTGATGCAAATAAAGTGGGAGAAGAAAGGAAGCTACAACTTCAAGAACTTGAGGAGATAAGACTAGAAGCATATGAAAACTCAAGGATTTACAAAGAGAAGACTAAGAACTTTCATGATAAACATATATATTGAAGGAGTTTCAAATTAGTGACAAAGTTCTTTTATACAAATCAAAGCTCAAATTAATTAAAGATAAGTTGAGGTCTAGATGGGAAGGTCCATTTCTTGTTACTAATATTTTTCTTTTTGGTGTTATTGAGATTAAGGATGAGGCTAATGATCTTCTTTGGAGAGTTAATGGCCACCGGCTCAAGAAATATTTTGAAGAAGTGAAGGAGTTAGATGTGGATGGATTGGATGTTAAAGATGCTATCTACCCAATTTAAAGGGGAGTTTGATTTACACTTTTATTTCATTGTATATACCATATTTATGTTTTCTAGCAGTAAATTTTTCTTTTACAGTGAGTTTTTTTGTTAATAAATGCTTAGGTAGTGTAGAGTGAATAAAGATTCATTGTAAATACCATTTTATACTTTTTGGCATTTTGTTTCATGCATGATTTGGAATAAATATATTCCTCTAGATTTTCTTTATATCATTTTAGAACTCTATGAAAGCGAATTAAATTTGGTTGTTAAAACTTAGGATTTGAGCCAATGGATGAAAATTCTTGGATACTTGAGTTACTACTTAGTTATGGACTCTAGATTGATGACTTGAGATGAATTCTTTTTACCTAGTGAGGATTTGGCCTTATTTTTGAGATACACACATGTGATTGTGCTCTAGAACTTGCTTAGGTTCTTTCAAAACTATAATTCTATGATTGGACCACATTTATAGAGGTGAATCATCTTGTTCCCTTTTTCATATTATTTTTTGCAATATTTCTTGTTGATCTACTCTATATTCTATTTTTCTTCCCCTATTTTTCTGTTCATAACCATATTTTCCATGGACTTGGGTGCTTTGATTGTTTCTTGATGTTACTTTGCCTGAGACGGTCAAAAAGCTAAGTGTGGGGGAGGTGGCTAGTGTTTTGATGTGTTTTGGTAAGAAATGATGCATTTTGGAAACTTATTTTTAGTTGAATTATAGTTGGCAATCTATTTTGATGGATCTAAAGGAATGAAGAAAGTATCAAGGATGCAATTCAAAAAAAGAAAGAAAAAAATTGCGGTAGTTGAAAAGGTGCCAATTTGAAGGAGTTTTGTATCAAGTTTGGGTTGCAAGAGTTGATTGGAAAACTCCAAGTAGAGTATATAATTCCATCATCATTATTTGATGTTTCAAAGTCACAATTGCAGTGTGAAGACTTGTTGTCATAGCCAATTAATTCAAGTTAAGATGGGAAATTGAACAAAGGAGTCATTATGCTTTAACAACTTCAGATTACCATTGGATGTTGGTTCTTGTGAAATTGAACAAGGTTGAAGCTGTGATAGTTGCAGAATACAATACGAATAAGAAGAGTATCAAGTCATGAGTTGGTGTGCCAAGGGTTATGGATAGAAAACAATTTGAAAAGTTCCATTGAACCAAGTTATCAAGTAGTGAACAAAGGATGATAACATTCCATTGAACTAAGTTGAAAAGTTCTGAAAGTCTGAACATTTCAGATTGCTGCTACAAATTGCTGAACATTTCAGATTCCATGAGTTGGAGCTAGCCTCTGCTAAGGATTTGGGAGCTGGGCATAAAATGACTGAAAAAAAGAAAGTGAAGGAAGAAGTGAAAAAAAAACAAAACATTTATAAAAAAAAAAGAAAAAAAGCATGAAGTGTCAGGAGTTGGATTAGTTTTCTGAATTGGAAGATGTGAACAAGGTACTAGCTGAATTTAAGATGTAGTTATTGATTGAAAGAAGAGAAATCTCGGCAGAAACAGTTTCAAAATTTTGCAAATTCATTCTGATGGTGTTCTGATCGGTCTCCAGACTGATCAGGGAAGTGTCTGATCGGTCACCGTGACCAATCAGAAGAAAGCCGATCGATCAGAAGAAAGCCAGAACGATCAGGAAGAGCCTGATCGGTCTCTTGACCGATCAGAAGGAATTGGTACAGAACAGTAACCTTGGCACACTGAATTCAGTAATGATCTTTGCTTACCTTGTCTATGATATATGCAGGATAATTTAAAAAAAAAGAGAGGGGCAAAGTTGATTTAGTTACATTCTTTAGTATCCAAGTCTTCCACTTCTTAAATTTTTCATCTACTAAACTTCTATTTCATTCTTATCATTCTATATTTCCTTAACTTGTTCAAATGAGCCTTTTCAGGTGTGGATTCAACTCAAGAATGATGGTGGAGAGTAGAGCATAAGCAAGCTTATGGTAGTGCAAGAAACATGATGTGTTTGAGTGAGCTCCACTTTTATCAAAAACTTTGAACTTAGGAAGAGAGCCACCAAAAATTTTCTTGAGAGGATTTGTGTGTTTAATTCATCTCAATTAGTCTTGAAGGATGAAGTATACTTTGTTGTTGACTAAGGACAAGACTCTAGTCCATTGAGTTTAGATTTTTGAGAATTGACAACCCTAGGTAATTTCCTTTCAATTGCTTCTAACTATGATTGAGAATAATCTAGGGGATACATCATTAGTTCACTAGTTAGTTTGTGCGAGACGCCCAAGAACAACTATGGGGGAGTTGATAATTACTATTTTGATAATCAATTTAGGCTCTTAAACCCATGTTTTGATCCTTTTTACGTGTTTAATCTTGTATTTAGACTAGGTTCCATGAGTTATTTATATTTTGGCTTTGGATGCAATTCTTTTGATATTTGAGATGTTTTGGCATTAAAATTTGAATATAATTTTGTAGGCTCCGAATGATCATGGACCTAGATCAAATTGGATCGAATTTGAGTTCAAACTTGGATTTGGATCAAGAGGATCAAGGATGGAGAAATGTGGGTCATCTGATAATGTCATGGGGAGATCTGAGCCATCTATCATCTTCTGACCAATCCGAGCTCAAGGTAAAGTTAATCAAAACCATATATCAAGATCTGAAGTTTTGGTCCAAATCAGAAGTCATCTAGCCGTTGGATCAAGCTCAAGAGGAGTCTAAGCCATCCATTCAAAAGGAAGGGTAATCCGAGCCATCCGTTGTAGATCTTATCTATCCAAGCTAAGGAGAAGAAGATCCTGATCATTGATGGAGATCTGGAAAGTTTGATTCCAATCCGAGATGATCTGACCGTTGGATTGAGTGAGGATGATCACGACCGTTCATTTTTAATGGGAATTAGTTAAAATAGAAATTCCTCTTCCTAGCTCGGTGGTCGCGAGTTCTTCCCAGTTCTTCATCTGTTCATAGCATTTTTCTTCTCTGATTCGTGCGGCCAACATCAGATCAAGCTCATCTCAAGATCTCGAATCATTGGGACAGATTCCTGTGTAGTTTGCTAATCGATCTCATCGATGAAGGGCTCAGGTGAGGGTTTCGCTAAGATGCTCTGCTTCTTCTGATTGATTTCTTCTTGATCGCCATTCTTCATCGACCGGAGCTGTCGAAGCAATCGAAGGGGTTCTTCGAGAGCTTCTGAGGGTTTCTGAGCCGAATTCATAATCCAACTTATCAAGAGGAAGAGATCGGAAGGAGAATTCAGCTAGAACACCAAGCTGAAGCTTAACTGCTCACGGGAATCGGATCTTGCTTATTTTTGAGCTAGAGGGTTTCTAGCTAGTCTCTTGTGTGACGGCAAGAAGTAGATCTGGTGAAGGGATTGATCTGGTGCTAATCTTCTGTAAATTTAGTTTCTGAATGCTTATTTCCATTTCTTTCAGTTGTTCGTTTTGAATCTAATCGGTCTGTTTGACCGATCAAGCTAGTATCTGATCGGTCTGTTGACCGATCAGGTAAGTATCTGATTGGTCTGTTGATCGATCAGGAAGTGTCTCAGCTACAATTCAATCCTGTTTCCATAGCATGTTTTGTTTCAGACTTTACAATTCTGCGGCTTAGTTATAAACTTCTTGCATTCAATTTTAGTCTTGAATTTCAATCTTATAATTTCAAATTGAATTGCTTAGTTTTCAAATAGGGATAAGTGTAGTTTCTGAAATTTTGAATTAGTTTCTGCATTAGCTGAGTTTATTCTGTTTCCTTTGCAATTTCATTGATTATCACAAAACAAACCCCATTTCAATTGAAAACCCAAAACAGAAAACGACGAATTCAAGCTTGAACTAAGCATTCTTAACTAGTCCTTGGAAAAATATGACTTGAGGCCCCTATACTACACTTAGATTTGTGAGCTAAGAGTTTTCAATTTATAAATTCAAATTTGAGGCTCATCGTGACACTCGTTGTGGGATACCATCAAGTAGCCCAGGCGAAGACATCTTTGTAACTGTGCAGGAAATCTACGAGGCGACTACTTAATTTCGGTGCAAGGTTGAGGGCGATCTGCGTAACTCCCCCTCCCCATTGAGGGTGAATCTGTACCTCCTCGCTTTCGACCTCCCTTCGCTCTTCCTTGGGACCTTCGTCTTCTCGCGGGGGCACGAGATCCACTTGCACGACTTCGCAGAGATCAAAGTCCTCTCTCATGGGTATGAGTTCCTCCCCCGGCTCGGCCATCGGTGCTCCTTAAGGTGCTTAAATGGTTTCCCACAGATGACGCCAAATTTATTCCAGAAGGAGTCGACGTCGATGGCCAGTCACCGAGGTTTTTCCCATGTGGAGGTTGACGTTGAGGAAGGAACTCCGCACCCTGCGAGATCAACATGAGTGTTAGGGGAACACGCCGAAAGTTGTCCGGCGGAACCCACTCTGACGCTTAAGTCAGTGCCTCGTCGAAAGAGTATAAGGCAGAAAAAAAGAGAGTATGAGTTGTAGAGAATGCTTAACCAGAACCCCTGTACCAGAGGAGTTAGGGTACCTTTTATACATGCGTCGGCGAACGTACATGTCTCCATGATCTTCGCCACGTTCCCCTATCTTCGGTTACTGGATAGCCCTCGTAATAGTCGTCGCAGCTATTGAATCTAGGTAGTTACAAGGATGAAGGCACTAATGACCGTGGATTATGGGTCATGCTCATCCCATGATTATTGATGATCATTATCCAGGGATCTACAAATAGGGGAACTGTTACGTGAAGTCTAAGGCGGCTCGGGCTCTGCTCCCTCGAGGTGATCTCAGGGTCTTCTGGCTCGGGTGATCGTCGGCGCTCTACTTCCCTGAGGTGGTGTCGGGGACCCGACATCCCTGGGAGATCTCGGGAAGGGTTTTATGATCTGATCTCCCGGGTTGTGTTTACTGCAGAGGGCCCTGGGGTGTTCTAGGAAATCTAAAAGGAGAGTTGCTCAGACTCGTCGTATCTTGCCACACAGCTTCTTCATCTAACGTGCCGGGCATGGGCTATTCAACCTCATCATTTACATTGTAGATAACATGGTGTGTGGTGTGATAACCGCGTTTTAGTCGTGTTACGGTTTCAAATACAATTAAAGTATCGAACTCCTCTAACTAATGCAGTATAGAGTAACCCGAGTCGTCTCTCTCAAGGAATGTAATGATAGGTTAATAATCGTAGGATTCCAAATTATTGCTTCCGGATTTTGGATAGGAAACTGGGGTTTGGATTTGAAAGCTAAGACTACGAAACGAAACAGCGAAGCAAGTATGAAATCTAATCCTGATTACTGAAAGACAATGCAAGTAAAGAGAATCTAATTTAACCTAACTACACTTGGCAAGGAAACGAAAGACAACATAAAGAAAGCAATTAAAGAAATAGAGCATTAATGAAACTTAACCTAATCTAACCTAATTGCATAAAACCGAAAGACATAACCATAAGGGAATATAAAGCAATCAAACTAACAAAACACTACAAGGATTAAACTAAAGTTAATGCAGAACTAGAATCTACCTAATGGAAGAGGCAATTCATCAAACACATGGTATGCATGAAAGAATTTAAGCCATGTACGTGCAATCCAAACATGGGGAATCAAGCTCAATACAGGAATTCATCAATTAACATAAACATCCAACTCTAGGGAACAAATAACAAACAAAAATTAAGTTGCAAGGATGGCTAGAGCTTCTCATGCGGATGGATGATGATGAATGCCTTCGGAAGCGGGCTGAAGAAGAGCTGTGAAGGAATTTCTATGAAGGAATTATGCTGGCTAATAAGAAAAACTGCTGCTGTGAAGAAGAAAATGAAAATGAGGGAAAACTACTGTGAAGGGGTGTAAAGAATTGCTGCCGGCGATGGAGTGGAGAGGGAAAGGAGATGAAGAGAGATGGAAGGTGGAGGAGATGACCGGCCGGCGACGGCGAGATGGTGAGTATGCCGCTGGCCTTGGTGGTGGAAAAGGCGTCGGGGTGGAAGAAGGTTGCGGCCTTGTGTGATGGCGTCCTCCCCTCCCTTCTGCCCTTGCTTCCTTTTCTACCTCTCTTTTCCACCCTTGATTTCCCTTGATGAGTGGCCGAGATTACTTGCAATGAAGCTCCATCAATCGTCGTTGCCAGATCCAAGTGGAGGGTTGTGATGACCAACGCATCTGATCGCATCTGGACAGCTACTGATCGGTCTGGAAGCTCTCTGATTGGACTGGATGACCCCTGATCGGTCTGGGGACCGATCAGGATGTGATTAGTAGCTAAAATTCTGAATTCTGCTGTGCCATCTGCTCCTGATCGGTCGCTGGACCGATCAGGCCTTCCCTGATTGGTCTGGTGACCAATCAGGCTCCAACAGAATGACCATCATTGCCCCGGATGTGCCCCTTTTGATCTGATGATGCACAAGCTGTCCAAAAATTCAATAGAATGAAATATGAGTGTGAAAATGCAAGAAAATTAATTAACCAATGAAAATACATCCTATTAATAATTATGCATCATTTCATAAACAAATACACCCCAGAGCCCCAAATTTCCCCACTAATGGCACAAAATTTTTCGATCAAATTGCTAATTATCACTCCCCCACACCTACTCTTTGTACGTCTCGAGCAAAAAGAGAAACCAAGCTTATTGACTCAAACAAGTTTACCTAGCATGGAGGAAATCACATAGTGGTAATTATTCATGATAATCAAGCCCCTTTGGAACCAAGTCCACATCAATTCCATTCTAACACTAGCTAATTGGTAATGGTGAATTCATCCAAGTCAATAGATCAAGCATGAACCTCTCATAGGACTGGCCCTAACTCTCAAAACTCAATGAGTAGTGGAGTTCCACTCAAGAATCATCATGCTTCTTCACTATCATAAGCTTGCTCACCCCCTAATTTTCGTCAAAAGGAATGCATGTGACACATACAATAAGTAGAGCTTATTAATAGAGAAGATGAAATTGTAGGGAAAATAAACAAGATGAAAATTTCTGCTACTAAGTGAAGAATTTAGTGGGGCAAAGCAAAAGGAAACATTAGATGATAGAACTTGATGAATTAGTTAGCTTGCATGTGAACTCATCTTATCACCCCATTTAAGCAAACACCTCTGGTCGGATTGATTCTATCTGAGCGGACCAATGAAAAACTATAGTAAATGTGCTGCTCCGTTCGGTGCCACCTTCGTTTGATCGGTCCGTAGACTGATCAGCCAATGACTGATCGGACTGGTGATCGGACATGCTTGACTCTGAACATACTGGATTGCCTCTGATCGGTCCAAAGACCGGACTGGTATGATCCTGATCGGTCTGGAGACCGATCAGAGTCCGATCAGGATGAATTCACAGATTCTGAAACTGTCATTTCCTTGATTTCTTTTCCTTCTCACCACTAACTCACTTTTAAATTCACTTGGCTGCTTGTTTACCATTTCACTTTAGAAAACTAACCACTTCAGTAGCTTGTCCAAGTGTTTCTTGCGGCCTTTCAAATTCCAAACTTGTAAAGTTTTGAGCTTTAGTGGTCGGGCTTTTCTCATGGTCTTCAGGAAAGCTTTAAAATTTCAGAGTTTCCAACTTCCAGCTTCTTACAATATCAAAGAGTAACTCTAAGAACTTGAGCTACACTTATTCTCTTTTATTTCATTTCTTTTTTTTTTCTGCTTTGCTGTTTTTTTTCTATTTTTTTTTCTTCTTTCTTCTTTTTTTTCGAAGGTAGTAGAGATACCACATAGTTCTTGGAGACTCATTGTCTTTAGCTTTGAAGCCTTCAACTTCCTCATTCTAGGTCCAAATCAAATCCACTAGAACTTTACGCAATCTTCGTATCAATTGGATCCAAGATCAACTTCTTTTCCCCCACACCTAAGATTTTGTCCACTCAAGAAGCTAATTCATCAAGTTCTTCACCAACTTAGAGGAAAATAATAGAGCAGAAATAGCAATAGAGGAAGATAATGGTGCAAATGAAAAGAAGAATAACAAAGTTCATGATGAATAGCTCTACCATTCCATATATCCTATGCCCCTATGATTCCAAAGAGGAAATGAGCAAGTTCTAAAGATTCAAAGCATGAATGTTCATCACACAAAAATTGATATATGGTAGGCAACGAGTGGTCCTCTCTAGGAACAATATCAATCATGCTCAATCTAATATTAGAATCCTTCACCAACCAATAACTATATGCAAGTTGAGAACTAACCAAGGCATGATATCCATGACTCAATGATCTAAATAATTTTCTCACTTCATGATTCCTCCAATGCATAGGAAAAACTTAGGGAGAAGTGCTACTTACAACTAATAAAGCAAATTGCGAGAAACTCAAAATGTATGTACAAAAAGGAAAAAGCAAAGAACGGACTCCCCTTTATGTAGGATAGAGAGCACGTAGCATCCATCTTGGGAGAACTATCCTCCTATGATCAACCTCGTAGTGCGCAGATTTCTCCCTTATTAATTTTGCACAAGCATCTTCCGGTGGTCGGAGACGATTAAGGTTCAGAATCCATTCTTGGGGTAAATGATTAAAAGTCAAAGTAAACTCGACCCCTCCCACTGCATGCTCCTTAGAAGTCCTTCCGGGAGGTTGTAGGCTATTAAGTTTCAGTACCCATTCTAGAAGCCTACGGGATCCTGCAAAGCCATGTAGAGAAAATACCTCCCGCACGCATGCAGGGTAAGAAAAGAGTGAAATGTGAACAACCTCTACATAAAATGAATCAAGATGTGCGTCACAACCAATAAAATCAATTCTAGGTACCTCTATGAATTTTTCAAAAACATTCTCCACATATGATTTATCAAAAATTGCATCATAGACAATGAAATCAACCTGAGATACCTCTATGGGTTTTTCACAATCAGTTTCTATATAGGATATATCAAGACATGCATCACAACCAATAAATGTACCAAAAATTTCACCATAGCCAACAAAGTCAACACTGGGTACATCCATGAATTTTTCACAATCAAGCTCAATACAAGATGAATCAAGAGATGTATCACAACCAATAATAGGTACCTCTATGGATTTTTCTAAACAATGAGGAGAAATACGTACCTGATCGAACTGAAGAATACCTGAAGGTTCTACAAGAGTAGATGTGACTGTTGCTTTCTCCTGGTCAAGTACATACTCCACTTCAGGTTCAGGTTCTGGTGGACATCCAACTGAAACAGGTGATTCTTGGGTTCTTGCTTCCACCATGCAAGTCCCTACACTTTCTGGCTCGTCCTCTGAATCTTCTAATGTACCAGTCAATTGTGGTGGTCCCTGGGGCTCAGTGCAATCCCCTACACCTGTAGATTCATCTCTCATACATGCTTCCTCAGTAATATCTGCAACAACCATATTAAACAAATTAGGACCATCAATAACAATATCATCACAAAATAAAAGACTAGATGGATCACAAAATAAAAAACTAGGAGGGTCCTGTAGAGCTTCAGAATCAAATTCAAGGCTGTCACAAGCTTTACTATCAATCTCCTCCACTGCCTCTATAGATAATGACTGCCCAATAGGTATGGGTGGTCCCTGGGGCTCAGTGCAATCCCCTACACTCTCAAACCTATCCTCTGAAGGCATCTCAATTAATATAGGTGGTCCCTAGGGCTTAGTGCAATCCCCTACACCTATAGAGTCACCTATAACTGAAAATACATCAGATTCAACCTCAAGCTCAGCTGCCTCTGTTGAACTAGAATATCCTCTCTGAACATCAATCATGGTCCCTGCAATCTGCATCTGACTAATGATGGAGGATATCTGTCCAATTGGTTGCTGTATGTTCTGACTGGAAACATCAGTCCTACTCTGAAAAAGTCCATAGTCTTCCTGATGCTGCTGAAATTGAGTGTTACATTGCTGAAAATCCCTCTCAATTTGCTGCTGAAGCTGAGCGCTAAGCTGCTGAAATTGAATGTCAAGCTGAGCGCTAAATTGTTGAAAACTACTCTCACTTTGTTGAAGAAATTGAGTGACAAAGGGCTCCAAAGTGTGTGGAAGCTCCGGTTCTTGTTGCTGCACCGGATGTGACCATGAAGGCATAGGATCATCCTGGAATGTCTGTAGGTTCTGTTATGCTGGATATGGCTCAGTAAATTGACTTGTGTATCCTCATACCTTGGTGGAGGTTGCTGAAGAATGTGTCTCTGGAATTGCTGATCTGCTAGCTGAAAATGTTGGTTGAAAGGTTGAAAATTCTGGGGCTGTGAAGATAGAAAATCTTGCTGAAAATTCTGGAATGGTGGCAGATAAACTTGCTGTCCTTGCTGATCATAATTGAATGGTTGTTGGAAATCTTGGAAGCTCTGCTGAAACTGCTGTTGTGGCTGAAAGTCTTGCTGAAAATTTGGATTGTACTCTTGTTGAAAATTCTGAAATAGTGGTTGAAATTGTTGTGGTGGTTGATTGAAATGTTGGCTTTGCTGAAAATCTGAATAGGGCTGCTGAAGTTCTTGAAAAGGCTGAAATTGTGGCTGCCCTTGCTGAAATTGATAATGTGGTTGTTGAAAATCTGAATATGACTGCTGCTGAAAGTGTTGACCCGGCTGCTGGTAAGTAGATGAATAAGCGTTATTAAACATATCTTTTAACTCCATCAAAAATTTGATCTCTAACTGTTCATTTGAAGACATTTTGAACCTGCAGTCCTATCACAAAACAAACAAAATGGCAGCACCCATACACAAAAGGATAAAGCAAATAAGAATAGAATCAAATCCTAAAATTATCAAACACCACTACACTCCCCGGCAATGGCGCCAAATTTGATAACCGCATTTTTGTCGTGTTACGGTTTCAAATACAATTAAAGTATCGAACTCCTCTAACTAATGCAGTATAGAGTAACTCGAGTCGTCTCTCTCAAGGAATGTAATGATAGGTTAATAATCGTAGGATTCCAAATTATTGCTTCCGGATTTTGGATAGGAAACTGGGGTTTGGATTTGAAAGCTAAGACTACGAAACGAAACAGCGAAGCAAGTATGAAATCTAATCCTGATTACTGAAAGACAATGCAAGTAAAGAGAATCTAATTTAACCTAACTACACTTGGCAAGGAAACGAAAGACAACATAAAGAAAGCAATTAAAGAAATAGAGCATTAATGAAACTTAACCTAATCTAACCTAATTGCATAAAACCGAAAGACATAACCATAAGGGAATATAAAGCAATCAAACTAACAAAACACTGCAAGGATTAAACTAAAGTTAATGCAGAACTAGAATCTACCTAATGGAAGAGGCAATTCATCAAACACATGGTATGCATGAAAGAATTTAAGCCATGTACGTGCAATCCAAACATGGGGAATCAAGCTCAATACAGGAATTCATCAATTAACATAAACATCCAACTCTAGGGAACAAATAACAAACAAAAATTAAGTTGCAAGGATGGCTAGAGCTTCTCATGCGGATGGATGATGATGAATGCCTTCGGAAGCGGGCTGAAGAAGAGCTGTGAAGAAGTGCTGTGAAGGAATTTCTATAAAGGAATTCTGCTGGCTAATAAGAAAAACTGCTGCTGTGAAGAAGAAAATGAAAATGAGGGAAAACTGCTGTGAAGGGGTGTAAAGAATTGCTGCCGGCGATGGAGTGGAGAGGGAAAGGAGATGAAGAGAGATGGAAGGTGGAGGAGATGACCGGCTGGCGACGGCGAGATGGTGAGTATGCCGCCGGCCTTGGTGGTGGAAAAGGCGTCGGGGTGGAAGAAGGTTGCGGCCTTGTGTGATGGCATCCTCCCCTCCCTTCTGCCCTTGCTTCCTTTTCTACCTCTCTTTTCCACCCTTGATTTCCCTTGATGAGTGGCCGAGATTACTTGTAATGAAGCTCCATCAATCGTCGTTGCCAGATCCAAGTGGAGGGTTGTGATGACCAACGCATCTGATCGCATCTGGACAGCTACTGATCGGTCTGGAAGCTCTCTGATTGGACTAGATGACCCCTGATCGGTCTGGGGACCGATCAGGAACCTCCCTGATCGGTCTGGGGACCGATCAGGATGTGATCAGTAGCTAAAATTCTGAATTCTGCTGTGTCATCTGCTCCTGATCGGTCGCTAGACCGATCAGGCCTTCCCTGATTGATCTGGTGACCGATCAGGCTCTCCCCTGATTGGTCTGGTGACCAATCAGGCTCCAACAGAATGACCATCTTTGCCCCGGATGTGCCCCTTTTGATCCGATGATGCACAAGCTGTCCAAAAATTCAATAGAATGAAATATGAGTGTGAAAATACAAGAAAATTAATTAACCAATGAAAATACATCCTATTAATAATTATGCATCATTTCATAAACAAATACACCCCAGAGCCCTAAATTTCCCCACTAATGGCACAAAATTTTTCGATCAAATTGCTAATTATCATGGTGCCACACAGAAGATCATGTTATCAGTCCCTTATAGAGTATATGTAGTGGCTCACAACCTAGATGTTTGGACAAACCATTGGCATGGTTGTAGTGTAATTTGATATTGGTTTATCTTGACCATAGAATTACACTAGTACACTTTGTGTGTATTGAGCAGGACCGATATAGTGGTGAATCAATTTATACTGACTATATAATTGAATCAGACCTCAAATATTATGGAGTACATACTCTTAATCCCGATATAATAACGGGCACATGTACTTAATATCTATTTCTTTGATTTACTAGTGAGCGAGATTTATTTGTTAAATCGATAGACTCGGTAAATTGAGAAATAATATTATTTGCATGGCGTATAGTTGATTATAGAAGGAAACCGTGTCCTATATATTAGGATGATGTTGTCCCCTTGAGGTGCTCATAAAGTTCATCATGTAAATCCTGCAGGTGGATTTGGTCCGACATGATGATAAGGTTGAGTGGTACTACTCATGGAGTTAGATGTTGATTAATTAAATTGTCAGTAATTTAATTAATTAAAGGGCATTCGAGATCATAAACACGAGGAGAATTTGTACACATAATAGGTGGAGCTCATATTTAATTATGGGGGTTGGTGAGGTAGTGCAATGATAATCCTTTAGTGGATTAGATTATCATTAATGGATCGGGCTTTGATCCATTAGGAGACCAAGACCCAACACCTCCTCATGGTCCCTATGGTAGCCTATAAATACCTCATGTGTCATTAGATCAAGGCATATCATCCAATTAACCCACATCCTAATTCTCTCTCTCTCACAACCTCTCTCCTAGGGTTTCGACGCCGCAAGGAAGAAGTATAGGATGCGGCAAGAAGGAAGGAAGGGAAGAGTTCTAGTCATCCTCTTCTCTTCACTTGGTCTTCTCCATCCTCGGGTGTGCGCTGATCGGAAGGGAGAGGGTTGTTCGGTGCCGGCAGCTGAGAAAAGGGCTTCTTCTTCTCTCTTAGGCCGGCGACAAGGAAGTAGAGGGGGAGGTGACTGGCGGCTGGGTTTTTTCTAGCAAGGAGAGAGTTTATTCTCTTCTTCTTCATCTTCATCCTCTTCCTCTTCATCTGTGGTGGTCGGCGATCACAAAGAAAAGGGAAGAACACCTTCCTTTTGGCCGGCGGCAACCAAAGAACCCATTAGGGTTTTGGGGCAAGGAAGAAGGAGGAGAAAGGGAGCTAGGGTTTTGTCTTGGTGACTCCGGTTCTTGGAAGATCGTCGCCCACACGACGTCTAAGGAGAGGTTAGGTCATACAATAGAAGATCGCGAGGTAAACAAGAGGTATACTTCTTGTTGAAGTTTCCTTTGTTCTTGTTTAATTATGATATGTTGTTAATTGTCATGGACCCCGAAGATAAACACAAAAATCGGCGATCTATTCATCATCTATTCCGCGGCTAATTGATTAGACGAGTTAGATGGCTTGAACAACAAGTTTGTTCAAGTGGTAACTTGAATCAATTAGTACGATGAAGAGTCGATCGTTTGAAAAGGTTCTCTTCATCTGGGTTGTTTCTAATTAATAGAAAATTTTAATCCGGGGACATGGAGAGCAATCTAACCGAACGTGAAATCGAAACCCAACAATTGGTATCTGAGCCATTGGTTTCCAGTATTGTGTTTGGATTCGGTTACTTTTATGCATTTATCATATATGATTTTATGTCGGATAATAGTAGGATGTGCGTAGACTAACTTTTTGGCTGCAGGCATAGGATCCAACTATTATGGCTTAATGTGATTGTATGTGATTGTGTGTGCATGATTGTAATGTTTATTTGAATCCTCAGGGTTGACCAGGCTAATTAGTATTTAATTTTTGTAATTAAATACGGCATTGTTTAGCCGCTCATTTTAGTTTACTTTCGTTCTAGATTTGTTGTACACTCCTTCGTGGAGTATAGGATCCATGGATGTAAAATAAAGTAGTTTTTATCTCGGCACGGAGATCCTCTTTATGGAGCTTGCGCATGGTGTATAGAGGAGGAGGCGAGGTGGCGACACGATGGGAGGCATATTGGAGAACAAAAAGGCCATAATAGTTGGAAAATTAGTTTTTCTTATTTATTGCTTTTTGTTTATATGCTTGTTGTACTTCCATGATAAAAATTCTTCAATTTTAAATTACTATGTGGGAGAGGGATTCTTTGAGTCCCGTGGTCTCCATTACAAATTTGACATGTGATGCGAACAAACTTGCACGTTGGCTTTGAGTGTCTTCCTCCATATCGGATGAGTTTGTTCAGTGGATCACTAGGTCAAATATGGTTATAGGAAGTTATTTAAGAGCGTGTGATTTTCCCTATCGGAAGACACATAATCCTAGATAATTACCTTAATACCGTGTAATGGTGAACACTTGATGCAAATAATAGTATCTTCCCCATCGGAGTCACTGCTATTATTTGTAAGGCCAAAGAGGAACCAACTATTAATTTTATTTGTCAAAAAGTAAGGTTGACAAGATAATAAAATTAATGGGTAAAACCTCCTCTTACAAATGTAGAATTCGTATACGTCCACACTATCGTGGCATACGATATTCTCGGTGTTTAAGAGGTATTGGTTGATTTTAAAATTTTATTGTTTTGAGGAATCAATAATTTTTTGAAATCTAATGTTTTGATCATCATGATTCTCAAGATTTTCAAAATGGTTTTCAACCCACTTGCTGTTATTTTAAAGGAAAATAAACTTACCGGCCCTAACTACATTGATTGGAAACTGAACCTGGACATTGTCTTGACTGCTGAGGAGTACAAATTTGTGCTCATTGAGATCTGTCCTCCTAAGCCTAGTGAGAATTCTAATGAAAAGGAGAAGGAGAGTTATAGGAAGTGGGTCATGGCGGATGAGATGGCGTGGTGTTACATTTTGGCATCTATGTCAAATGTACTGCAACATCAGCATTAGGCCATTCCTACTACCTATGACATGATGCTTAATCTCAAGGAACTCATCAGACACCAGAATCGGACTGCTATGCAAGAGGCTATGAGGAACTTGATGACAACCACCATGATTGAGAGAACACCCGTGAGGGATCATGTTCTCAAAATGATGGCTCATTTGAATGAGATGCAAGTCCTTGGAGCGGAGATCGATGGGGAAACCCAGGTCGATATCATTCTCCAGTCTCTACCTAAGAGTTTTGAGCAATTTGGCTTGAACTACAACATGAATAAGAGGTTGTACTCATTGGCGGAGCTTCTGACAGAACTCCAGGCGGCAGAGGGGCTTTTTCGTCAGAGTGCTCATGCTTTTGTTACTGAAAAGGTTTCTACTTCTAAGATGAAAGGCATGAAGAAGAAGAAACAAGGTGTGGCAAAGAAGGTGCCAGGATCTCAGGGAACTCAGACTAGAGTGATGAAGTCGAAAGGCAAGTGCTTCATGTGTAAGCAGACTGGACATTGGAAGGTGGACTGTCCATGCCGAAAGGAGAAAAATCAAGGTATATCTTTTTGTTTAGTTGTTGAAACATGTTTAGCGGTGCTATCTACTGGTACCTGGTGTGTAGATATAGGAGCCACTGATCATGTCTACAATTCTTTGCAGGGATTCCAGGAAACCGGATGACTAGCTGAGGGAGAGATTACCGTCTACATGGGCAATGCTACGGAGGTGGCGACTATTGCAGTGGGAGACGTTTATTTATCGTTTGATAGAAATAAAACTTTGGTTTTGAGAAATTGCCTTTATGTACCTACATTTAGAAAGAATCTTATTTCAGTTTCTAAGTTATTTAGGGATGGGTATTCTATTTCTTTTAATGACAGAGTTGTTATAAAAAGAACAGAGAGATTATCTGTTCTGGTGCGTTGATTGTCAATTTGTACACTCTTAAACTAAAAACTCCCACGATGCTAATAGAAATCAATAACTCATCATCTAGTCATAATAAGAGAAAAGAACCTTCGAAAATGAACTAAATGTATCTTTGGCATCTAAGGCTAGGTCATATTAACCTAAGTAGAATTCAAACGTTGATAGCCGATGGACCTTTGGGTTCATTGGTGGTGGAAGATTTCCCAACTTGTGAATCTTGCTTGGAAGGTAAAATGACCAAAAGGCCTTTTAAGTCCAAGGGGTATAGAGCCAAAGATATGTTAGAGTTGGTTCATTCTGATTTGTGTGGTCCTATGTCTATCCAGGTTAGAGGTGACTTTGAGTATTTCGTCTCTTTATAGACGATTATTCAAGGTATGGATACATTTACTTGATGTGCCGTAAGTCTGAATGCTTGGACAGGTTCAAAGAATTCAAGGCTAATGTGGAGAAACGTCAAGGTAAAAGTATCAAGACACTACAATCTGATCATGGAGGTGAGTACCTCTTGGGGGAGTTTAGGAATTATTTATCAGAGGCTGGGATTCAATCCCAATTATCTGCACCCGATACACCCCAACAGAACGGTGTGGCAGAGCGAAGGAATAGGACTCTTATAGAGATGGTTAGATTGATGATGAGTTATTCTGAGTTACCTGATTCGTTCTGGGGGTATGCTCTGGAAACAACAGTGTATATTCTGAACTTGGTACCATCTAAATCAGTACCCTCTACTCCCACAGAATTGTGGATTAGGCGCAAGCCTAGTTTGGGACATATTCGGATTTGGGGTAGTCCAACACATGTGCTGAAGGAAGATGCTGATAAGTTACAATCTCGTACAGAAGTATGGTTGTTCGTAGGCTATCCTAGAGGAATGAAAGGTGATTTATTTTATAGTCCTAAAGATCAGAGGGTGATCGTTAGCATGAATGCCCAATTTTTAGAGGAACACTATGTGATGAACCACAAGCCCATGAGAAAGATTGTTCTGGAGGAATTGGCAGGGGAAGTTCCGACTTCAATCCCAATAGTACAGGAGGACATACCACAAGTGACTGCACCGTGTGTCACAAAGGATACACAGGTACTACCTCGTCGTAGTGGGAGGGTTGTTAAACAACCCGATAGATTCATGTTTTTGGGAGAGTCTTCGAATTTGGTCCTTGGTGAACATGAACCTGACCCTTAGACTTATGACGAGGCACTCCAAGATAAAGATGCGGTATCTTGGCAAAGAGCAATGAATTCTGAGATAGAATCTATGGATTCTAATCAGGTCTGGGAGCTAGTAGAACCACCCAATGGTGTAAAAGTCATTGGATGCAAGTGGATCTACAAAAGAAGAGAGGATCAGACGGGAAGATACAGACCTTCAAAGCAAGGCTAGTTGCGAAAGGGTATACTTAGAAAGAGGGTATCGATTATGAGGAGATCTTTTCGTTGGTAGTCATGCTTAAGTCTATCCGGATTCTCTTGTCTATTGCCGTTCATATGGATTATGAGGTTTGGCAGACGGATGTCAAGACAGCTTTCCTTAACGGAAATCTTGAGGAAAACATCTATATGAAGCAACCAGAGGGATTCATTGCAAAGGGCAAAGAGCATCTTGTGTGCAAGCTTAATAGGTCCATTTATGGATTGAAGCAAGCTTCGAGATCTTGGAACATCTGCTTTGATGAGGTAATCCAGTTATATGGATTTATTTAAAGTCCGGATGAGTCTTGTGTATACAAGAGATGTGACGGAAACGTAATGGTATTTCTTGTATTATACGTAGATGATATTTTACTCATTGGCAACAATGTTAAAGTTTTATCAGTCGTAAGGGTATGGTTGTCCAAACAGTTTGATATGAAGGACTTGAGAGAAGCAGGACACATCCTTGGGATCAAGGTTATAAGGGATCGCAAGAAAAGGATGTTGTGCTTATCTCAAGCTTCATACATAGACACTGTCCTAGCTCATTTTAGCATGCACAACTCCAAGAAAGATTTTCTACCTTTTCGGCATGGAGTACCTCTATCTAAGGAGATGTGTCCTAAAACATCAAAGGAGATATAAGAGATAAAGGCGGTTCCTTATGCTTCGGCTGTAGGAAGCCTCATGTATACTATGCTATGTACGAGATCGGATATCTACTTTGACGTGAGCATGGTTAGCAGATATCAGAATAATCTAGGACAAAGACATTGGACTGCGGTAAAGCATATATTGAAGTACGTGAGAAGGACTAAGGATTATATGCTAGTTTACCAGACAGATCAATTACTCTCGGTGGGTTACACGGATTCTGACTTCCAATCAGATAGGGATAAAAGTCTACCTCGGGGTATGTGTTTACTTTAGGAGGTGGAACCATAGTTGGAGGAGTGTCAAGCAGAAATGTGTGGCGGACTCCACTATGGAAGCTAAGTATGTGGCAGCCTCTGAGGCAACCAAAGAAGCTGTATGACTCAGGGAGTGTTGGGGAGAGCTTCTGCTACCTGCTTTTTAGATTCTGGCTACACAGAATCACTTTTGAGTGTTTGGGAAGGCTAGATTCTGCTTTAGCTTCTGTTACTTTTGCTCAGAAGTTAGAAGTAAGAATTTAATGCTTCTACCTGCTTCTGCTTTTTTATTTATATTGTACATTTCTAATAGAATTTATAAAATTTCAATCATATTGTACTAATATTTATTTTTAAATAAAATTTTATATTTTTATAAAATTTCAATCATATTGTACATTTTCAGAATTATATATATATATATATATATATATATAATATATATATATAAATTATTATATTTTTTATTTTTTTATTTTTTATTAATTTTATATATTTTTCAAATATTCAAATTATAAAAAAATTAATTTTAATACTATATTTAAAATATAATAATAATTATATCACTATTTAAAATATAATAATAATTACGTGACCAAATTATTGATAGTATCGAAATTATATTTAAATAATTAAAAAATGATTAATTTAGATAGTTTAAGGATATTATTGTCATTCAATTAAAAATTAAGTTTGGAAGCAATTATTCTCCCAAACACTCAAACTTTATCTTGTATCAGCTCTTGGCTTCTATTTTCAAACACTGCTTACTTTAGCTTCTTACTAACTTCAAGATAATCACTACAAAAATCACTTTTCAAGAAATGAAAGCTCTCCCAAACACTCCCTCAGGAACTTCTTGATGGACTTAGATGTGATTCCTGGTTTGCCCAGAGCTATCAAAATTTATTGTGATAACAGTGGTGCAGTTGCAAACTCGAAGGAATCACGAGACCATAAGGCAAGTAAACACATAGACCGTAAGTACCAAATGATACAAGAGATCGTAAAGCGAGGAGAAGTTGTTATCGCCAAGATTGCATCAAAAGATAACCTGGCAGATACTTTCACTAAGGCCCTTTCGACGAGAGCTTTTGATAGGTATGTGGAGGGAATGAGAGTCAGATGTATGGCAGTTTGATGGCAGCATAGTCTTTTAGTATAAGTGGGAGATTGTTAGGATGTATACTAAAAGCCTAGCTTTTGTATGAACATCTACATTTTGGAATGAGAATCACATGATCATTGTTTGCATTTTATATGTGTGCATAATATCTACTACTTTACATTGTAGATAACATGGTATGTGGTGCCACACAGAAGATCATGTTATCATTCCCTTGTAGAGTATAAGTAGTAGCTCACAACCTAGATGATTTTGGACAAACCATTGGCATGGTTGTAAAGTAATTTGGTATTGGTTTATCTTGACCATAGAATTATACTAGTACACGTTGTGAGTATTGAGCAGGACCGATATAGAGGTGATTCAATTTACTAAAACTATATAATTGAATTAGACCTCAGATATTATGGTATGCATGCTCTTAATCCCGATATAATAACGGACACATGTACTTAATATCTATTTCTTTAATTTACCAGTGGGCGAGATTTATTTGTTAAATCGATAAGCCCAGTAAATTGAAAAATAATATTATTTGCATAGTGTGTCGTTGATTATAGAAGGAAATCCTGTCCTATATATTAGACTGATGATGTTCCTTTGAGGAGCTCGTAAAGTTCATCATGTAAATCTTGCAGGTGGACTTGGTTAGACATGATAATAAGGTTGAGTGGTACTACTCATGGAATTAGATATTGATTAATTAAATTATTAGTAATTTAATTAATTAATGAACATTCGAGATCTTAAACATGGGAAGAATTTGTACACATAATAGGTGGAGCCCATATTTAATTATGGGGGTTGGTGAGGTAGTGCAACGATAATCCTTTAGCGAATTAGATTATCATTAATGGATTGGTCTTTGATCCATTAGGAGACCAAGACCCAACTCCTCCTCATGGTTCTTATTATAGGCTATAAATATCTCATGTGTCATGAGACCAAGGCATATCATCCAATTAACCCACAACCTAATTCTCTCCCTCTCACAACCTCTCTCCTAGGGTTTCAGCACCGCAAGGAAGAAGTAGAGGAGGCGGCAAGAAGGAAGGAAGGGAAGAGCTCTACTCATCCTCTTCTCTTCGTCACTTGGTCTTCTCCATCCTTAGGTGTGCGCTAATCAGAAGGGAGAGGGTTGTTCGGCACCGGCGGTTGAGAAAAGGGCTTCTTCTTCTCTCTTAGGCCAGCGGCAAGGATGTAGAGGGGGAGGTGACCGGCAGCTGGGTTTTTTCTAGCAAGTAGAGAGTTTATTCTCTTCTTCTTCATCTTCATCCTCTTCCTCTTCATCTGTGGTGGCCGGCGATCACAAAGTAAAGGGAAGAACACCTTCCTTTTGGCCGGCGACAACCAAAGAACCCATTAGGGTTTTGGCGCAAGAAAGAAGGAGGAGAAAGGAAGCTAGGGTTTTGTCTTGGTGACTCCGGTTCTTGGAAGATCGTCGCCCACACGACGTCCAAGGAGAGGTTAGGTCGTACAATAGAAGATTGCAAGGTAAACAAGAGGTATACTTCTTGTTTAAGTTCCCTTTGTTCTTGTTTAATTATGATATGTTGTTAATTGTCATGGACCCCGAAGATAAACACAAAAATCGGCGATCTATTCACCGTCTATTCCGCGGCTAATTGATTAGACGAGTTAGATGACTTGAACAACATGTTTGTTCAAGTGGTCACTCGAATCAATTAGTACGATGATAAGTCGGTCATTTGGAAAGGTTCTCTCCATCCGGGTTGTTTCTAATTAATAGAAAATTTTAATATGGGGACATGGAGAACAATCTAACCGAACATGATCAACTGAAACCCAACAACGATGACTCCTACAAATAAGCCACCCACTTGGAATAGACTTCATGATCGATATACTACATGTAACTTTTTAGATCCTTAAAATTAAATAGAATAGACTTCATGATCGGTACACTACATACAAATATTCATATCCATATCAACCTTACCTGCGGGGTATGTAGGTCATAAATCTCCGAACCTAAATGGTCACCAGACTATAGCAAATATAATACCTCCTATATGTGCATGTCATCCAAATGCAACAATCATAGCTCAAACAAGTGCGGCAAACACAAACAAATACAATCTATGCAATTGTGCACATGATGCAATGACATAGTCATCCCTGACGCCAGTCAGCCACCGTCACCGGTCATGGGTGAGGTCGAGTGGGTAGGGCTATGACAACTATATGCACTCTGCCGTCATTACTCCTGAGTGACCGAGTGGACAGGATGTTGGAGGAGGTCACACCCTTCCTACCCCAAATCATATAGGGGAGCACCGCTCTCTTTTCCTTGTATCACGGGAAAGAGGAGGGATCATTGTCTGCTACCACGCTATGGGCACCACTACCCATGAGCAGCGGAGCGGAGCCTTGACAGGGTAACTGCACACACCCTCCTGATAGTACCACTAATCCATGAGTGACAGTGTGTGCAGATCCTGATATGACTAACAATCCGTCTCAACCACAAGGAAGTTCAGAGATCGCTAGTTATGCAATAATGTAAAAATGGTGCATGATGATAACACCTATCAAACCAACCTCAAATGACATGCACAGATTTAAAACATAAATCATGACATATAAATAACTTACTAGACATGCAATAATGTTAGGTATCAATAAATGTGTGTAGTCTCTAGAATCAGAGTATCAAGCATGAAGACTATATTGAAATAATATTTGAGTATGTCACAGGGTCAAGCAGTGAGTATCATGCAGGATAAAAATACATCTTACTACTATCCATAGAAGACCATGCATAGGAATCTAAAATATCTACAAAGATAAGTCAGAAGGTATCCGTCTCCAAGCAGGTGCTCGTATCCGAATAGAACCTCCATCCAATATCTGCAAGGTCACACAATCAAGTCAATGTCCTGTATTGAAGGACGTAAATATTTAACTACTTATATAATCAGTAACTAACTAAACAAATTATAAAATTGTATTAGGACTAATTATAATTATCCTATGTAATGGAGGTTAAGTTCAATTTTGGTTTAACCCAAGCCTAACCCCAAAATTCAACCCACAACATAATTTAGCGCCCCCATAGAATTAGCCTCACAGTAGGAAACGAGGAACAACTCAATCCTTGTTATAACCTAAACTCACAACATCCTCTAACCTAAACAAACCCAACCTCACTTTATCAAGCCACAGCAGAGTTCATACCACATGCTCAAGCACTAAGCTACAACCGTAAACCACGTAGCTTTCCATTTAAGAGCCACCATTCAATCAAACAGAAGAAAAAAAATAAAGAAAAAATAAAAAGTTTTAACAGAGTCTACAACAAGTCCTACAACGCTTCACCCATTCACTTACCTAGTCCAACTCCCTACATGATCACAGAACATGCTAACTCCAACTACACCCAAATCTCCAAATCACACCTCAATCCTATTGCTTATAAGGATAGCATAAGGCAAGGAGTTACAACCCAATAAGGTCCATCCTCCACCTGCGGCAATCTCCTTATCCAATTAAACCTTCCTGATCCGGGCGAACGATTTTTTCTTTCAGAAAAGTTGGGGGCCCGATCGGGTCCGATCCAACGTAGCCCGAATCGAAGATAGTCAGGCCGGGTCATTCTCGAGATCACGAGCCTGGCTTAGTGATTAATCAGGGGAGCGAAGGCCTCGGCAGAAGAGGTCTCGGTGCAGGTTCAAATACTCGGGGTCGGTCACCCGAGGTCGGACACTCGGGGTCGGTCATCCGAGGTCGGACACTCGGGGTCGGTCACCCGAGGTCGGACACTCGGGGTCGGTCACCCGAGGTCGGACACTCGGAGTCGGTCACCCGAGGTCGGACGCTCGGGGTCGGTCACCCAAAGTCGGGCACTCGGGGTCGGGCACTCGGGGTCGGTCACTCGGGGCCGACCTCCCGAGCTGTGCACTCAAGGCTGGTCGCCCTAAGTCAGACGTTGGTGGTCGCTCACCCAAAGTCAGGGAACCCCTAGCCGAGCTCCCTGAGGGCACTCCATGAACGTATGCTCAGGATCTGAATTTATCCAGTTGATTCGGATTATTGATTAGAACGAACCTACCCGATAATAATGTAATTACCTCAACAATGACAGGCTGGCAGATACCGAACATGATCATTACTTGGCAGAGCCGCCTGACAAGTCAGATGTTAATGTGAATCGGAAGAGACAGGGTGTCAGGCGGCTGTGTCAGCCTCATGGAGCCACCAAAGCTGCCGGTTATGCAGTCTGACAACTGACCGATCCTTAATGAGATAGGACATCTCTGACATGGCAGAGGGTTTGCCTTCCCCCTATATAAACCCCCCTTTTGGGCTTCAAGAGGGGATTGATGCCATTTTGCAACCACACTACCACTTTGTGAGCCTCGATTTGGTCCGAGCCGAGTGACCTGAGCCTTGTCCTCATTCGAGCCCGAGTCCGACCCCCCGAGTTACAGTAGACCGGGTCGTCTTGGTCAGACTGAGTCATCCGAGTGAGAACCGGTCTTCGCTTGTCGACAGGATCAAATTTGGCGCCGTCTGTGGGAAATCTCGCCTGATCGAAAGCCGAAGATGAGTGACTCCAACCGGGTGACTGTTACCCTCTCACAAGAAAACTTGGATCTGCTGATAGAAGCTAAAGCCAGAAAATTGGCGGAGGCACAGCAAACAGTCGCTCGACCCGCTCAGGCGGGCCCGGCCGAGCAGACCGCCCATGTGGGCACTGAGGGAGGAGTTCACCAGGAGAATAGCCCCCATTTCCACCGAGCACTGTTTGGCCCGGCGGAGGGGGCAGGATAGTCGGATCCTCACGAAGCATCCTCTAGTCAAGCCAAGCTAACAAAGGGAAGGCTCCCCTCGTGCTGACCCCGGGGGAGCACACCGGTTTCCCCTTTTCTAGACAAATTCTACAGGAACCGCTTCCTAAGCGCTTCCGACTCCTGTCTATCCCTGAGTACGGAGGGGTTACGGACCCGGAAGAACATTTAAAGAAATTTGAGAACGCTTCGATGCAACATCAGTACCCAGATGGTGTTAAGTGCAGGGCCTTCCTGACCACCTTAGCGAGGCCATCCCAGCGATGGTTTGACAGACTCCCGGAAGGATCGATCAAGGACTTCGCTGATTTCAAAAGACTGTTCCTGCATCATTTTGCGAGCAGCAAAAGATATCACAAGACCAGCTTAAATCTGTTCACCATGAAGCAGGGCTCCAAAGAGCCCCTGAAAGCCTACATCAAGAGGTTTAATCAAGTCGCGTTGGACGTACCCACTGTCACGCCCGAGGTGCTAGTCAGTGCCTTTGCTCAAGGCTTACAAGAAGACGAGTTCTTCAGATCCCTGATCCAAAAACCTCCGAAGGACTTTGAAAGCCTTCTGGGCAAAGCCAGTAAATATGTGGATGTAGAAGAAGCGCAGGCCGCCAGGCGGCCGGAGGCTAGACCTGCGCCCGAGACCCCTCAGCATCATCAGAGAAGCGCACCTCCTGGAGGACCTCTCAGGAGCCCCAGAGCTATGGGATACCGACCAGGAGTAGAGAGGGGAATAGTTCAGCAAGTGGCCCAGGGTTGCATCCCTTCCAGGTGGCAACCCTACTGTTCTTTTCAGAACAGTCATACCCACGACCTTCAGGACTGCTGACAAGCCGGCAGAGGTCGGGGTCGTACCGGTCGAGGAAGTCCAAGAGGAGCTCACCAAGGAGGTGGTCGAGGTCAGGGAAGAGCACCGCCAAGCCAATCTGAGTCCCCTGCCCGACCGACCGCCCCTGCCGCTAGACAATTGTTCCCGACCCCCGGCTCCACCGAGCACGGAAATGCCAGCGAAGAGCAAGCTAATCAAAAGAATGTAGTGCACGGGTCTATCAACGTAATTTCGAGCGGACCCACTTATGGAGATTCCAACAGAGCTCGAAAGTCGCAGGTCAGACGTCTTGATATCTATCAAGTGGGTTGCAGTTCCTCCCAAGCTCAGGGGCCGCAGATCAGCTTCGGCCCCGCTGACCTACAAGGAGTAGAAGTACCGCACGACGACGCCCTGGTCATCACGACGGTCATAGCAAATTATCAGGTCCACAGGACCATCGTGGATACAGGGAGTTCTGTGAATATTTTATACTTGAAGGCATTTGAGCAGCTGCAAATTGAAATTACTGAGTTACAACCCATGGCTACACCTCTGTTTGGATTCACCGACAATGAAGTTCAACCCCTCGGCCAAATCAAATTAGCCATTTCACTTGGAGAAGAGCCCTTGAGAAGGACCAGATCGTCTACCTTCCTGATAGTAGATGCACCTTCAGCTTATAATGCTATACTGGGTAGACCGGCACTAAATGAATTCCGAGCCGTGGCTTCAACTTTCTATCTAAAGGTCAAATTTCTGGTAGGGGATCAGGTCGGCGAAGCTAAAGGAGATCAGAAGGTCGCCCGCCGGTGTTACGTGGATGATGTCCGAGTGGAAGTAAGGAAGGCCTTCCGAGCTCCGCCGGCCAGCTGTAACATGGTGCAGTCCTCTCAGCCCTCTCCCTGGGCTGAGCTGATAGAAGAAAAGGAAGAGGTCCAGCTATTGCCTGACCAAGAAGAGTCCAAGGTGAGAATAGCTCCGGGGCTACCGCCCGACCTCCGGCAAGAGCTGATAGAATGTCTGACCCAAAACCAAGATGTGTTCGCATGGTCCCAGCAAGATCTGAAAGGGGTCAGGCCCGAGGTCATGGAACACAAGCTGCACGTTTACCCGGACGCCCGACCTGTGAAACAAAGAAAGAGAGACTTTAGTCCTGAGCAGAATAAGATTATCCAAGCCGAGGTGGAAAGGTTGCTAAAAGCAGGACACATCCGAGAAGTGCAGTTCCCCGCTGGCTGGCCAACGTGGTGTTGGTCTCCAAGCCGGGTGACAAGTGGAGGGTCTGCATCGACTTCAGAGACCTTAACAAAGCTTGCCCTAAGGATTGCTACCCGCTCCCCCGAATAGACCAGATGGTAGACTCCACCGCGGGAAGTGAGCTTATCTGCATGCTAGATGCTTATCAGGGATACCACCAAGTCCCATTATCCTCGGACGACCAAGAGAAGGTCAGCTTTGTCACAGCGGAGGGTACTTATTGTTACACTGTTATGCCCTTCGGGCTTAAGAAAGCCGGGGCGACTTATCAGAGGCTGATGGACAAGGTTTTCAAGGAGCAGCTCGAGAGGAATGTAGAGGTGTATGTAGACGACATCCTCATCAAGTCCCTCCGAGCTGCCGACCTGATAGCAGATGTGCAAGAGACCTGCTGTACTCTCTAGAGATATGGCCTTAAACTCAATCCAGCCAAATGCTTGTTTGGAGCGAAGAGTGGTAAATTCCTCGGCTAAATCCTGACCGAACGGGGAATAGAGGCTAATCCAGGCAAAGTGAAAGCTCTACTAGACATGCCTTCGCCCAGAAACTTAAAGGAAGTCCAACGCTTGACGGGAAGGATCACGGCCTTATCTCAATTCATCTCCCGGTCGGCCGATAGAAGTCTGCCGTTTTTCAAGATTCTGCGCAAGGCCACTAAGTTCCAGTGGGATGCTGAATGTGATCGAGCCTTCGAAGAATTGAAGAACTACTTGGTCAGTCTACCGGTGCTTGCTAAACCTGAGGAGGGAGAGCCATTATATGTTTATTTATCTGCTACTGAGGGAGCTGTGAGCGCCGTGCTTGTAACCCAAAAGGAGACCGAGTAGCAGCCGGTCTACTTCTTTGGGCACCTACTTAAGGAAGCCGAGTGTAGATACACTACACTCGAGAAATTGGCTTATGTGCTCGTGTTGATGGCTCGGCGATTGCGCCCCTATTTCTTGGCCCATCCCATCCGAGTGCTGACTAGTAGTACACTCGGGAAGGTGCTAATCAACCCAGAAATCTCAGGTCGGATGGTTAAGTGGACTGCTGAGTTAAGTGAGTACGATATCCAGTATCAGCCCCGGACTGCAATTAAAGCTCAGGCGTTGGCCGATTTCCACAGTGAGCTCCACAAGGAAGAAGAAGAAGAGGCGTGGAAGATCTATGTGGATGGGTCGGCCACTCGGGCAGGGAGTGGCGTGGGGGTCTTACTGTTGTCTCCCAAGGGAGACCCTCTTAATCTGGCGGTGCGCCTAGAGTACCAGGCCACCAATAACCTGTTGGGAACGAGATGGCTATAGAGGGGGGGGGGTGAATATAGACAACCACTTTCTCCTTCTCGCGTTCCTTTTTGTTTCTCCGCCAAGCGACAAGTGACAACATCTCTGTAGCTCCCAGCTACTCATCTGCCAACGCCAGCATCTACTGAGCTATCTCTGGACTCACTGAGCTCCCCTCAGTCAAGCTCCAGTCTCAGCTCCAGTCTGCAGCTCGCCGTTGCAACCTGAGATGAGAAAGAGACAAACCTGCTCCAGGAAAGCACTCTTTGACTTCTCCTTGAGTGTTTGAATCCTCCCCTGTCACCTGAAACTCAATCAGAGCATTAGAGTAGCAAATCAAGCAGCATATCAAATATCAGAAACATACATCAGCAAATCAGATACGATCAGACGCTCTGACCACGTCTGACAGTGAAATTTGAATTAAAGTGATTGGTCACCAGACCGATCCAGGGTGTGTGGATCGGTCACCAGATCAATCCACTGCTTCGCTGGGATTCCCAGCTCTCGCAGCTATACACGCCTGATCGGTCACCAGACCGATCAGGGTGAAGCCTGATCGGTCACCAGACCGATTAGAATGGATCCTGATCGGTCACCCAGATCGATCAGGGCAGATGAACAGTTACTTTTTAATCAAATCCAAGATCCCTGATCGGTCACCGGACCGATTCAAGACTTTGATTAGCAAGGGAACTCACTCACCGTTTGCTCCCTGATCGGTCACCAGACCGATCAGGAGCAAGACAGCAAGGAAGCAGCCTGCTCCCTGATCGGTCACCGGTCCGATCAGGAGCCACACAGTAGATTCTCAATCTCATTGTGCGCTCCCTGATCGGTCACCAGTCCGATCAGACATAGCTGGATCGGTCACCAGACCGATCCACTAAGGAGCAGCGTGCCAATGTCCCTGATCGGTCACCAGACCGATCCAGTGACTCAACCCTAGCCCTCCAAGCTAGGAATTCATCCACCTTAGCCCTCCAAGCTAAGGATTTTTCCATCTAACTCTCCAAGTTGGGAATTTGCACCTAACCCTCCAAGTTAGGACTTTTCACCTAGCCCTCCAAGCTAGGACTTTTCACCTAGCCCTCCAAGCTAGGACTTTCACCCAACTCTTCCGAGTTAGAACATCATCCAACCTAAGCCCTCCAAGCTAGGCACCTGACCCTCCAAGCCAGGACTTTTTCACCTAATTCTCCAGGATGGGAATTTGCACCTAACCCTCCAAGTTAGGACTTTTCACCTAGCCCTCCAAGCTAGGACTTTTCACCCAACCCTTCCGAATTAGGACTTTTCCAACACCTAGCCCTCCAAGCTAGGACCTGACCCTCCAAGCCAGGACTTTTTCACCTAATTCTCCAAGATGGAAATTTGCACCTAACCCTCCAAATTAGGACTTTTCAACACCTGGCTTCACTCACCAAGACCCGGCTTCACTAACCAGGATTTCAAACCCAGTCCCCGACCAGGACTTAACCCAAATTCACTCAACCAAACTTAAATCATTGTCAAACACCAAAACAACAATCGGGCCAGACTGCATCAATATAACCAAGCAGAGTACGAAGCTCTCCTGGCAAGCCTGCAAGCTGTCAAGCACGTCGGGGCCACTCGAGTCATCCTACACTCAGACTCTCAGCTGGTAATTCGGCAGGTTGGGGGCAGTTTGAAGTAAATGATGAGAAGCTACAAGCGTACGTGGAGGCCTACCAGCAGTTACAGGCCGGATTTCAAGAAGTTCAGATCTTGCAGATTCCCCGAGGAGACAATACCAAGGCGGACGAATTGGCTCGGGTGGCTAGCTCTGTCCGTTCGTGGGTCCTCCCTAAGCCTTCCCCTCAAATCATGCTGGTAGCCCAAGTTGAAAGAGAAACGGAAATGGAAATAGAAGGGGACTGGAGAACTCCATTCATCGCCTATCTGAAGGAAGGAACTCTCCCAGATCATCCCGAGCAGGCCAGGATACTCAAGATAAGAGCGGTTAGATTCACCTTGATAGGAGACACGTTATACAAACGGGCTTTCTCCCGACCGCTACTCAGATGTTTGGGAGAAGAAGAGGCAGACTATGTGCTACGAGAAGTGCACTTGGGGTCCTGCGGTAACCACTCGGGAGGTCGGTCTATGGCGAGGAAGGTCCTGCTAGCCGGTTATTTTTGGCCGACCTTACAGAAAGATGCTCAGAAGCTAGCCCTCTCTTGCCTTTCTTGTCAGAAGTATCAAAATTTATCACACCGACCGGTCGAGATGCTGCGACCGTCCACTGTATCATGTCCCTTTGATCAGTGGGGCATGGATATAGTGGGACCCTTCCCCAGGGCAACCGGTCAAAAGAAATTCCTGTTGGTGGCGGTAGACTACTTCTCCAAGTGGATCAAAGCAGAAGCCCTGACTGGGATCACCGAGAAAGCGGTGAAGAAATTCCTTTGGCAGAACATCCTCTGTCGATATGGCATACCCCACAAACTGGTATCAGACAATGGTCGGCAGTTTCAAGGCTGGATGATCAGAGAGTGGTGCCAGGAATTTGGAATCAAACAGGCCTTCACTTCAGTGGCATATCCCCAAAGTAATGGTTAGGCCGAGGTAGCTAATAGAGAGATTCTGAAGGGACTCAAAGCCAAGTTGGACCAGGTCGGGGGGTCTTGGGTGGACGAGCTGCCTGGTGTTCTATGGGCTCTACGGACTACCCCAAAGAAGGGTCAGGAT
>JAGFNQ010003715.1:0-19179 GCA_024364735.1 Boesenbergia rotunda | reverse complement strand
TCCCACCTGAAGGGATTAAACCCATAGGGTGCAAGTGGGTTTTCAAGAAGAAAACCGACATGGAAGGTAATGTTGTTACCTTTAAGGCTAGATTAGTGGCAAAAGGATATCGTCAGAAACAAGGAATTGATTATGACGAAACCTATTCGCCAGTAGCTATGCTTAAATCCATTCGGATGCTCCTAGCCATAGCAGCTCATTATGATTATGAGATATGGCAAATGGATGTGAAAACAGCTTTCCTTAACGGAAACCTGCTTGAGGACGTATACATGATACAGCCTGAAGGTTTCACATCGGTTGATAAAACCAAGGTATGCAAGCTTCGACGATCCATATATGGACTGAAGCAAGCATCTAGGAGCTGGAACATCCGTTTTGATGAGACAATCAAAAAGTTTGATTTCTCACAAAATCCTGACGAACCCTGTGTGTACAAGAAGGTTAGTGGGAGTGCAGTCGTATTCCTAGTATTATATGTCGACGACATCTTACTTATAGGAAACGATATTTCAGTCTTACAGACAGTTAAAATTTGGTTATCCAAAACTTTCTCCATGAAAGACCTGGGAGAAGCAACCTATATCCTTGGGATTAGAATCTATAGAGATAGATCAAAACGGTTGCTCGGTCTTTCGCAGTCTACATATATAGACCGAGTGCTAAAAAGGTTTAGCATGTCGGAATCCAAGAAAGGTTACCTTCCCATTAGGCATGGGATCAACCTTTCAAAGTCTATGTGTCCGCGCACAGAAGACGAGAGGATTTGCATGAATAAGATTCCCTATGCATCCGCGATAGGATCTATCATGTATGCTATGTTATGTACTAGGCCTGATGTATCGTATGCTTTGAGCGTCACAAGCAGATACCAGTCGGATCCAGGAATGGATCACTGGGCGGCTGTTAAGACAATCCTTAAGTACTTAAGAAGAACTAAGGATGTGTTCCTAATATATGGAGAAGGAGATTTGGTAATACATGGGTATACAGATGCCAGTTTCCTGACAGATAAGGATGACTCCAAATCGCAGTCTGGATACGTATTTACTTTGAATGGAGGCGCAGTAAGTTGGAAAAGTTCCAAACAAGACACCGTAGCGGATTCCACCACGGAAGCGGAATATATCGCAGCTTCGGAAGCAGCAAAGGAAGCAGTCTGGATCAAGAAGTTTGTCTCCGAACTTGGTGTGGTTCCAACCATTGATGATGCAGTGCCGGTTTACTGCGATAACAATGGAGCTATTGCACAAGCAAAGGAACCAAGGTCTCATCAGCGATCCAAACACGTGCTTCGCCGCTATCATCTGATCAGAGAGATTATAAGTAGGAATGACATACAAATTGAGAGAGTTCCCACTGAAAGGAATATAGCGGATCCTTTAACTAAGGCCTTGCCTCAAAGCAAGTTTGAGGGTCATGTTAGAGCCTGTGGTATTGGATACCGTAGCGATTGGCATTAGGCCAAGTGGGAGTTTGTTAGTGATATGAGAGAAGTGTCCTAAGGCAATCGCCTTATGATTGTAAAACATTTATATTAATAAATGATAATTCACTATTTGAGTATACATGCTTGTGTATTTGATTGGGATCTTAAACTCATCTACTGAATGTCCGCAATACAACTCACAGCATAAGAGAATTTGTGATGAGATCACAACTAGTGATTATCTCTAAATGCGCAAATGTGAAGTATTGAAAATATCCCTAGTCGATGAATTGATAAAAACGGACACTATCAATTCTGTTGAGACTAGCATGGGTTATTCTCTAATCAGCTGATTCTCACTGGCTGGTGACATTGGGATGTCCGGAGATAAACATGGATGCTAGTTAAGGGAACTAGTTCATTGGAGTGACTAGCTGTAAGACTTCATATGGGAATCTACATGTAGATATGTCAATAAAGATCTTACTGCGGCTTAAGTGCGATGTTCCTTTGACTTGCGGTGTTCAAGTCATCTTGGTCATGGAGACTTATACTTTGACATCTTAAGCAAGTATCTCCAAGGAGGTGTGGACCCAGGATGATCGGGTATAAGCCGAAGTGCCCGAAGATGTTTGAACAGCCTACAAAGGATTCATCAATCCTTGCGAGGAGATGTATACCCAGGCCTATCGTCGGATTGTTACTCAAAGCCTCTGGCCAGAGCATATCATGTTTAGAGTGAGAGTCTCTAAAATACATGAGAGTAATTAGAAATCCAAAGGACGAGTAAGACATTACTTGGGCTAGGCGTGACGTAGTCAGCCTAGTGGGGACTGACACCATTGACCGTGTCCTGAACCAAGTGGGTATAAGGTGGTGAAGGGAATGGGGCACGATTCATTAGAGCTGCTAAAGGGTTTCAGAATAATTTCTTCTGAGGTCAAACCGTTGATCTTTCGATTAATTGGGGATCATGATGTACTACTAGGTGCCACTCATGATCGTTCTATAATTAGTTAATTATAGACGGCCAACATAAATCGAAAGCCTATTTAGTCACACGCACTACGAGTAATCCGAGGGATTTAAAACGAGTTGAAAATTGGATTTTCCGATCAAGAGAAATAAGTCGAATCTGAGTTAGTCAGAGGCGCAATGGAAGCTAAAAATGGCTAAGTCTTTTGAAGGCTTTTTGGGCGAATTAAATGAGTTTAATTCGCGACGGTCCGGGTTGGTTTGGCCGGCCAAAGAGGGTGCCAAACCCCCCTTTGGTGGCCGGCCAATAAAGAGGAGAAAAACCAATTAATTTTGGTTTAATTAATAAAATAAATCAAGTGCGATTTATTTTATAAATTATGGATAAATAAATTTGTATAAAGAAATTTATATAAATAAATTTATAGAAATTTATTCTTTTATGGAAGATTAAAATAATCCATGAATTGGTTTATTTTAATTTTATAAAATCAATTATGAATTGATTTTTCATAATAAGAAAGTTTATAAATTTCTTATAAAATTTATTCCATAATTTAAAGAGAAGAAAAGATAGTTTTATTATAAATTAGTTTATAATAAAGACTTGGTTTAAACGGAATTAATTCATAAGAATTTATAGGATAAATTTCTTATGATAAATAATTAGTTTTATTATAAAGTTAGTTATAATAAAATTCATAAGAGAATTTATAGGATAAATCTCTTATGATAACTAATTTATTTTATTATAAATTGTTTATAATAAGACTAGGCTTAAAAGGAATAAGCAATAAGAAAATTTATAAGATAAATTTCTTATAACTAATTCCGTTAATTCCGTTAATTCGGTTTAGAGGGAGACTTAGCAAAGGAGTTGCTACTATATAAAGGAACCAAAGGCTAGCCCTTAATTCCAATCAAATGATTATTATTGGAGCTCTCCCTCTCTCTCTTCTCTTATCTTCTCCTTCTCCCTTTCTTGCCTAGGGCCGGCGCCAACCCTAAGGAGATTAGGGCCGGCGCTCCTTCCACCTTCTAGGGCCGGCGCCCAACTACTCCAAGGCAAGGGTTGCCGTGAGCATTGAAGAAGAAGGAGAGCCCGAACACGAAGAAGAAGAAGCGGATAGCGACTCCTCTCTTCCCGGAATACGATTCCGTTACTTCGTTGGTTAGTTTTCCATTATTTCTCTTATTCTTCTAGTTGTGCCTTTAGAGAATCTAGTAGTTCTCGTCGGCACAAAACTCGTGACTTTGCGAAGTCATCCCGAAGAGAACTCAGCGTGGATGCGAATAGAGGCGGAGCTTCCAAGGGACGCTACGGTTGGATCTCGTTCCTTACTTCGAGTTACGAGAGGTATAATGTAAATTAGTTTACTTTTCCGCAAAGTTTTATTTTATGATTATGTCAACACACTATAAGATTGCATGCTAGATACGAAGTTAAAATAATTTAGGAAATTATTTTATGCAAATTCTTCCGCTGCACGTAAAAATTTTGAATTTTACGAACTCGTATCCTTGTCGACATGCACCCGGACCCAACATTCCAAACATCTGGTACACCATTTTTCCCATCACTTTACAAAGCTTTCTCTCTCACAGCTCGTAAAGCAATAATACCACGAAATAGTTTATCAATGGCAAAAAAAATTATGATCGATCTAACAAAATGAGTTGTAATTCGAGCTAAATTTGTAGGAAAAGAGCTGCTTCTTTGCATATCTAGTTTCATTCATATAGTGGAGAACAAGATGAAGGATCAATAGCTGATTCAGCAAAAACTCTCCATTCAGATTTCAGAACATGCAAAATTTATAGATGAAGATCAACAAACAAGAAGTTCTTTCGAGTTTCTATTCGAATCCACGTTTTTTGTTACGGACAGATTCGTATCGCAATGTTAGGAACGATTTCAGGTTTCAAACCACAGGAACGGAAAACTTGCAATGGGATCGGATCAGATGGCACATACGTTTGAGAGGAGTGAAACCCTAATCGACGCCGAGGTCTGTGCCCTTTTGCTCAAAGCCTCTTGGCGGCGCACCAGTAGGGGAAGTCGCTGCGGTCCTGTCTGATGAAACCGGAGATGACGGTGACGCGGCGGTCGGTGGAGCGGTAGTGGAGGAAGAGGGGGGGGGGGGAATTTAGGGGAGACCGTCAGCGAGGAGGAGGAGGAGGTGCGCGTGTGGCGAGGAGGGACGAGTAGGGTAGATGACCGCGCTGGTGGAGGCGTCGCGCGTGGGGATGAGTAGGGTAGATGATCTCACTGGTGGAGGCGCCGCGCGTGGGGACGAGTAGGGGAGGATTGCCGCGCGCGGGGACGAGTAGGGGAGGAGCGCCGCGCTGGAGGAGGGACGAGTAGGTGAGGAGTGCCGCCCGTGGAGAGGCGCTCGCGCAGCCCAGACCACGCTGGTGGAGGTGGAGAAGGAGTCTTTGTTCGCGTGTGGGTGAGCGAAAAATTTAGGGGTTGCGGTGATATTTGCTCGATCGCGCGGTTAAGTTGGAGAAGGAGTCTTTGCGAGAAAAAGTTTAATTAAACAAATTTAAAAAAATAAATTATCTGATTTGATAAGAAGATCTTTAGATTTATAAAGATATTTATAAATGTGTCATGATAAACGGTTTAATCAGATATTTTATATCTTTATTTTAATAAGTGTCATTATAATTAGTTTATAATGACATTTACTATTAAGTGTCATAAAATAAATGTCATAATAGGCCTTTTTTCTTGTAGTGGGGGCTCCGCCTCCTGAGGTGATCTCGGGGTCGTTTGGCCCGGGTGTGCGCAGGCGATATGCTTCCCGAGGAGCTCTCAGGGCCCATCCTCTCGAGGTGATCTCGGGTGGCGTATTCTAGCTGACCTTCCCGGGTGTGTCTCCAAGGGAAATCCCGAGGCCCGGGAAGGAGGGTCACTTCGACCCGACAGGTTGTGTCACACAACTTCTTCATCCCCCGGGCCTGCCTCGGGCTATTCAACTCTATCACAAGTCCCCCCTCCCCTTCATGTCTGATCGAAGGAAGTGAAGCTGACTGATCGGACTAGTGTAAAAATGAAGAAGCTGAGCTCTCGCAGACCTTCATCTTCCTTACTCCTGTAGTAGTTGTGCGGGGCCCTCGGATCATAATCTTCATTCTGAGTTTTGAGAAATCCCCCTTTTTGGTTTCATCCTTTCCGAAAAGGCTACTCTGACTCTTGGAGTATTATAATGATGTCTGTCTCCTCGTTTATAAAGGCGCAGGGCCCTTTTTTGAGGGCGACAAGGTACTCTCGTGAATGCCTTATTGCCACGTGTTCTAATGGCCATCTCCGCGAGTACTTATGGACGTACGCCGTCGTGGCTGGCTCACGGCTGCCCGGGCATGGCGGTTTCTCGCTTTCCACGTGTCTCTTCCCCATTGCGCCCAGGCAAGCGGCTACCTGGGTATAAGAGAGGAGGATGTGGACATTAGGCCCACTTCCGACTCGGCGGTTGGGTGCACTTCATCTTCTTCTCTTGTAAAGCTTCTTTTACGCGTGAGTAGTTTATCCCTCTTTTGTTGTAACGACCCACCTTTTGGTACTAAGCTGTAAGGCGGATCGCTACTAACTAACTGACTAATTACTGATTTCTGATAATGCTAAACCAACTGGGAGAATTTAAAATTTCTTATTTCGCTATTTACTGAACTAACAATTCATAATCATGTTTAAAATACTAACCAGCCAAAATAAAACCAAAAATTTTAATTTTATTAGCTTGGCCAGGATTCGATCCCCCAATCTCTGCATTGCATGACTAAAGCACTAACCAGCTGCTCTACACCAGTTTTGTTTTATACAGCACCAGTCGACTAATATATACCAGTCGACTGGTCGGGCCACCGAATGGTTCTGTGCCCGATACCAGTCGACTGGTGTTTTCCCAATCGACTGGTAGTTCTGAAAAACCCAGATTTCAGAGTTTCAGAATGTGCCAAAGTCGACTTATTCCGTACCAAATGCTCCATAAATTCATATCTAAGCTTCCTAATAGATCTACAATGATTCTAGGGCATTTGATACATATTTTTAGAGGGTTTCTAGCAGGAATAGCAACTTAGAAATCATAAAAGCGACATGTAGAAGCATAAACATGAATGTGCCAAGTTTGTATCAACTTCTTATTGTAACTATTCATTTCCCATATCTAAAAGCATCGTTAGCTACTACATGTCATTGTATATGGTGCATTAATCTTAGAACAAGCATATCTTAAGTATTTAGCATGTAGATCAAAAGTATCAAGTTCTTACTCCTAAAGCGTAAACATGGGTCTAAATTACCCTATCACAAGTAAATGACTCATGACATTCAAGTATTCACAAAACCAATATTAAGTCAGGTAAGTAAACTACTTCAAGCATACTAGGCACCACGAATACAAGTCTAATTAAGTTCATACATGGTTCACATAATATATTGCGGAATAACTAAAGGAGCATAATAAAGACTGTTTCTATGCTTTGCAAATTCCGAAGACTTTGTTGGTGCAAGTTGCATCAATGATATTCCTCTTTAAGTGTTTTAATGTTTGACAATATACTTAAGTCAGTGATACAATGAATAGACAAAGGGGAGCAAAAGTGAAGTAACCAAAGCTGAAGAAAAGTCCTAGTTAAACTAGGCATCGAAACCCCAAGTCCTAGCGAAGGGTTGCTAGGCACCTAGCGAAGGACTGCTAGGTATCGAAACCCCAAGACCTAGCGAAGGGCTGCTAGGCACCTAGCGAAGGGCTGCTAGGTATTGTAACCTTAAGACCTAACGAAGGGATGTTAGGCACCTAGCGAAGGGCTGCTAGGTATCGTAACCCTAAGACCTAGCGAAGGGCTGCTAGGCACCTAGTGAAGGACTACTAGGTATAGAAGACCTAGCGAAGGGCTGCTAGGTACCTAGTGAAGGACTACTAGGCATAGAAGACCTAGCGAAGGGATGCTAGGCACCTAGCGAAGGGCTGCTAGGCATAGAAGACCTGGCGAAGGACTGCTAGGCACCTGGCGAAGGATTGCTAGGTAATGAAGTCTTGGTCCAAGGGACTGAGCAACTTAGCTGAGCGATGACTAAGGACAGGAGTAGAGACGGGTCGGGGTCGGGCGTCTCGAGATCCGAAGTATCGGAAGCTAAGCAAAAGTTCACCCGAAGGACCGGGTGGCAACCGTCTCCTGAAAGGAGTAGGTGAAGGGCGAGTTCTCGGGGATAGGAACTCGTGCCGGTTCGACCTAGGGTTTCGTGCAAATCCGAAGTCCGAACCAAGTCCGTAAGCTTAATATTATATGCATATATGCTTTGTGTTTTTGTATCTTGCAGGTAACAAGAACCGGAGACAAAGCGCAGGGTGCTGCCCCAGTCTTGGGGGCGCCCCCAGTGTTGGGGGCGCCCCCATGCAACCAGGGCGCCCCCAGCAAGGGGGGCGCCCCCAGGTAACACTAATAGGCATGTACGGTGATGTATGCAGAACAGGTGTCAACCGGGGCACCCTGATTAGTAGCTGTTTTGCTGTTTCGAAGCCAGAACACAGGATAAGCCTCCACGGGGGCGCCCGGAGCATCCGGGGCACCCTGGTCAAAGATCTTATCCCCTGCGGCGAGGTAGGCGCAAGGATAAGTGTTGACTGAGTCTTCCGGGGCGCCCTCAGCGTCCGGGGCGCCCCCAGGAGGCCTATATAAGGGGCCTCGACCCCTCAGCTTCAAACACAACTTCCAAGAGCAATTCTGATCATTCCGACCGACGACAACGCGCTAGAAACAAGTCTCTACGACCGGGAGGCTCCAGGAGGAAGTGCGCGGCACTTCGGAGGTCCAGATAGGCCGAGTTTCAAGTTTCTGTTCGGTTCGCTTTTATTTATTCTGCACTTAACTTTTATATTATTGCTTGTGATTGTAAACTGTAAGACGGGTTTTCTCCGCCTCCGGAAATTCCGGAATGGAGACCATTAGTGGACTCACGCCGAGTACATAGGCCTTGGACGTACTGACCCAGGGGGGTCGAGAACCAAGTAAATAAATCCCGCGTGTCCTTGTATTATTGTTTTCTTCGTTTTGTTTGTTTTCCGCTGCTACTAACTCTGAATCTAGAACGAAGATCCGAAAGATTTCCGAAAGGTTTTTCGCAATCGATATTCACCCCCCCTCTATCGACGACACCGGTCCTACAGACTTTTATTCCAACTCCACCATCACACACACTTTGCATCAAGCCCGTCGCCTCCGCTACTAGTGCTTTCCTTTACTTGTATCTGCAGTATAAGGAAATGCAAACTAATAAGCATAAAGCTTAGTAAGTACCATCTAGCCTCACAAAACTATGAAAACTCGAATTATGCTTTTGTAAAATATGCTATGCACATACATGCTCATATCCATAAGTAATCATGCTAGGCTCATGCTAAAATACGTATTATAGAATGTCATGGCATATAACTGTGACATGACACATACTGAACTAGAACTGAAAAGTAAGCTATAGCATGACATACGTATCTGAAATGGAACTGAAACTAACTAACATAAAACTAATTATTAAATTCACCACATGCTAATATGAATTTCTGAAAACTAAATACATATAGTAGGTGAAAATAATAATCAACTGCTGTGGGCCCGGCAATGTATCAGTTGTGCGCGCATCCCTAATAAACCCGAGGTAGCAAATCCCGAATCCATTAAGGTTCTACTAGGTTATCTAAACCTAGGGGCAACTAGGAGCCCATCCCATACTAGATTATCTAAACCTAGAGGCAACTTAGAGCCTATCCTTGGACCGAAGTCCGGTACAATGCCAACTGAAAATAAAATAGTCCTTTATACTTTTCTTTCCTTTTTTGATTCTTGCTTTTACTAGGTTATCTAAACCTAGGGGCAACTAGGAGCCCATCCCGTTGGACCTTGGTCCGAATCATAAACTGGAGCAAGAATTTCTATTCTTTAATGCTTTCTATAGCATTAACTGAACTGAACATTTTAACAAACACCTAACGTGCGTGCTTGTTCATAATTTACGATTTCCAATTGTAAAACATACATATAAGGAGATAATGCATACGGAAAATCGACCGAAACTACTTATACTGCAGGTGAGGGGTACTTACATCCTGCGCTAGATTTTCTTACAAATAAAAATATGAAATTCCTGAGGGAACGTCGAACTACAACATTCTTCTTACTTCTTAGCATTCTCCTCGCGTCTACGAGGGTCCCCGTAGAGAATAGGGCCTCTTGAGACCTTCCCTTTGTTCCCCTTTGTCTTGGGTGGCAAGAGAAGAGAAGAGGAAGAAAAATCGCGAGAGGGAGTCGGCGGTGAGATGATGTGAGGGAAAAGAATGAATATAAAAATCCTAAGTTTTCCTTTTATACTTATGGAAAAATTTAACTAACTTTACCTTATCTATATTTCCCTCTAATCTATTTTAATGAAAATCGACCAGCCCATTTGGTAGCCTTAGTTTCCTCTCAAGGGAAAGGTCTAGGGGTCAAACCCCATTTAAGTTAACTTTTTTACTGCGTATTCTATTTTTATTCCTTTTTGCCTTATTTGTCCATGGAAAATTTTTATTAAAATATCCATAAATTCTAGGATATTTCTAAAATTAGATTTGAGAATTTTCGGACGTTACAATCCCCCATACCTTATAAAAAGTTCGTCCTCGAACTTAAAACAACTCTGGGTATTTCTGCCTCATGCTGTCCTCTGGTTCCCATGTTGCCTCTTCTACTCTGTGATTTTGCCATATGACTTTCACTAATGGTACCTCCTTATTTCGCAATTTCTTAACTACTCGGTCTATTATCTGAATAGGCCGACTATCATAACTAAGATCTTTGCGAACTTATACCGTCTATGGCTCTATCACCTGGGTGGCATCTGGGATATGCTTCTTCAGCATGGAAACATGAAATACATTGTGGATAGCTGACATCTCCTGAGGTAGCTCCAACTCATAAGCTACTGTGCCAACTCTTCTAGTGATGGGGTATGGTCCTACATATCTGGGACTTAGCTTGCCCTTCTTCCCAAAACGCATTACTCCCTTCATGGGAGCCACTTTGAGGAATACTGAATCCCCAACTTCAAACTCTAATGGTCTGCGCCGTGTATTAGCATAGCTCTTCTGGCGGCTCTGAGCTGTTTCTATTCTCTGGCGGATCTGCTGTATGGCTACGGTGGTATCGTCTATAAGATCTGTCTGTAGGCCTAACTCTTGCCTCTCACCACCCTCGTACCAGCAGATAGGAGATCTACACCTCCGGCCATATAAAGCCTCATAGGGTGCCATGCCGATAGTGGCCTGATAACTATTGTTGTAAGCGAATTCCGCTAAGCACAAGTATTTGCACCAACTACCCTTGAAATCTAAAGCACAAGCTCTGAGCATATCTTCTAGTACTTGGTTAACTCTCTCTGTCTGACCATCTGTCTGAGGATGGAAAGCTGTGCTAAACTTCAGTTTGGTGCCTAGTGCTGTCTGTACGCACTCCCAGAAGTGCGAAGTGAACCTACTGTCCCTATCTGAAATGATAGTCCTAGGGACTCCATGTAGTCTGGCGATCTCCTTGAGGTATAACTGAGCAAGCTGTTCCATGGAATAGGAGATCCTGATAGCTAGAAAGTGGGCAGACTTAGTCAATCTGTCAACTATTACCCAGATCGCATCATATCCATTCGTTGTTCTGGGTAGTCCCACTATAAAATCCATGGAAATATTTTCCCATTTCCATTCTGGAATCTGAATAGGCTGCAGAACTCCACCTGGTCTCTGATGTTCTGCCTTAACTCTTTGGCATGTCAGACAGGTACTGACATATCTGGCGATGTCTCTCTTCATCCCAGGCCACCAAAAACGTCCCCTGAGGTCTTGGTACATTTTGGTGGAACCAGGATGCATTGTATAAGGAGATCTATATGCGTCCTCTAGGATCTTCCTTCGGAGCTCTTCTTGGTTTGGAACACATAAGCGGTCACCGTAGTACAGTGTCCCATTATTTGATAGGCGAAATTCTCCATTTTCGGCTTCTGCTATCCCCTGCTTGATTTTCTGAAGGTCAGGATCTTGATCCTGTGCTGTCTGGATGTCTTCAATCAGGGTTGACACTAATTGTTGGATCGATAGAGTCGATAGAGGGGGGGGGGGGTGAATATCGACAAAACTTTTCGAATTTATGGAGAGAGCAATTTGCACAGCGGAAAGAAATTAAGACACGCGAACACAGTATTTTTTACTTGGTTCGGAGCCTAGGTCGACTCCTACTCCAAGGCCCACGATCGTTGATCGTTTACTTTGGGCAATTCTATATGAACGCAAAATCAGTTTACAGAAAGAGATTTACAAGTATAGCACTATAAACTTTTAATAGAAAATTTCTTCTGTCACCGACGTCCGGTTGTAGGTTGACTTTCCGGAGCAGCAGGACGTCGTCGCTCGAGTTGGGCAGTTTCTAGAACAAGGCGTGAGCACAGAAGAGCGTGGAAGCTTTGGTACGAAGTTGATGTTGAAGGCTTGGGCGTTGGGTGCTATTTATAGCACCCAGGGGCGCCCTGCCACGTGTCAGCCGATCCTGATTTAGCTCGGTCAACAGTTATCCCATCCGAATAGGGATAAGTTTGACTCTGGGGGCGCCTTGGTCGTAGAGGGCGCCTTGGCTGACTTCTTCCACGCAGAAATCTCGGCTCTGGATAAAGCTGAAGCTTCACAGTCTTGGGCGCGGAGGTGCCCTGGCTGCTGAGGGCGCCTTGGCTGGCGAAGGCGCCTTCGCTGCTGAGGGCGCCTTGCCCAGGAAGCAGCTGAAGCCCTTTTTGCTTCGCTTGGTTCTGGTTCACCTTGAGGGCGCCCTGGACACTCAGGGCGCCTTGCTCAGCTGCTGCCTCACTCCTTTGAGGCTCTCTGAGTTGCAGACACACGTTCCTTCGGTCCTGCATCAAGGGTTAGTCCAAAACAAAATAATTAATTATTATTTTTTACAGCCTTAGCTGTCTTGGTTCTGACTTTGGTCTCCAAAATGGAGCCCTAGGTCGAACCGACGCCTACTGTTCCCTCGACGGGGAACGCGTCCTCACCTACTCCTCTCGGGAGAATTTACCTGATGCCAACCGCTCCTTTGGTTGGACTTTTGCCTGGCGGTCCTTTGCCAGGGCTTGGATGCCGAGCTGTCCTTCGCCCGGTGCCTAGCAGTCCTTCGCTAGGGCTTTTTACCCTGACATTCCTTCGCCAGGTGCCTAGCATTCCTTCGCTAGGGCTTTTGACTCTGGCATTCCTTCGCCAGTGCCTAGCAGTCCTTCGCTAGGGCTTTTCCTGTACATTAGAGTAACTTGTTAGACAACAAGTAAGACTTAACTTTTGACCTTTGTTGCCATTATCAAAACACAGGTTTGACTTTGGTGTATTCTGCACCAACAATCTCCCCCTTTTTGATTTATGGCAACCTTAGTTCAAAAAGTTAAGTTTAATCAAAAGCAGGAAATTTGTTCCCTCCCCCTGGAGAGAATCTCCCCCTAGTTTTTTCAAAATTTCGTAGGGTTAAGAAACCTTTATTTGTACTTAGAAAACTTTAAGCTTTTAGGTACTCACACGTCTTGAAAGTGTTAACTTAAGTACTTGGTAAGATTTCAAAAGCTTAATTACTTAATAAGTCTTTTAGTACATTTGGAAAGCTTAAGTACTTAATAATTTTGAAGATTTAAGTACTTAATGAACTTGGAAGATTTAGGTAATTTTGGAAAACGTAAGTACTTAATTAATTTTGAAAAACTTAAGTACTTAATTAATTTTGAAAAACTTAAGTACTTAATTAGTTAATGAAAAACTTAAGTACTTAGTAAATAATTTGAAGAAGATTTTTGCTTAAGTACTTAGCTAACTTTGAAAAGGTTTTTGAAAAGTTTCTCTACTAAGTACTTAGCTAACTTTGAAAAGGTTTTTGAAAAGTTTCTCTACTAAGTACTTTTTGAAAAATTTTAAAAAGCTTAAGTATTTTTGAAAGCTTTTTGAATAAAGAATAAGCAAATTTTGAACACTTTTTGAATAAAGGATAAGCAAATTTTGAAAACTTTTTTTGAATAAAGGATAAGCAAATTTTGAAAACTTTTTGAATAAAGGATAGAGTAAAATTTTTAAAAAATATTTCTACAAAAAATATTTCTGCAAAATGTTTTACTCTCTCCTTTCCTATCTCTCCCCCTTTGCCATATATCAAAAACAGATAATTGTAGCAAAAAATTTCATAAAGGAATTTGCTGTACTGAACTATTTTATAATTTGATGAAATCAAATCATCCAATTTTCTCTGTAGGGACCTGTCTAACCCAATTAGCTACTTACTAACTGTTATATACAGTAGTTTTTGCTAGGGTTAGTCAAGTTAAGTGTTTCTGTTCAAGTTAGATTTTCTAAGCTTGACACTTAACTTGATTGCTGTTTAAGTTGTATTTAGTGCCCCAATTACTGCAGATGCACTGACTTAAAGCATCTTGAATTAAGGCAAAGACCTAAGCATCTCAACCCTTTCTAGGTTATCAATCATAAGTACCCTAAGGTGCTTGTGAGATGCTGGCTTCTAAGTCTATAGGTTCATGCAGTTCTAGGGTTAGGGCCTAGGCTAAGTCCATTTTCGAAAAATCCCTAATTTTTAAAGGGGGTAGTTTTAAAAAAAATAAAACTAAGTCGAAAATGAAAACTGATTTTGAAATTGAGTAAAGCAGTTTTTCAAATTCTATTTTTAGAAAAAATTTTAAATTAGGTAAAAAAATTAATCTATTCTACAGAGCACAATCCTAACTGCCTTCTTAGTGAACTGAACTCAGATTCAGGTAGGGGTTTTGTGAATATGCCAGCTAAGTTAGATTTAGAGTCAATATGTTTAAGTACTATTTCACCCCTGGCTACATGGTCTCTTACAAAATGATGTTTGACTTCTATATGTTTGGTTCTTGAATGTTGGATTGGGTTCTTAGTTAAATTAATTGAACTTATATTGTCAATAAATACTTGAGTTTGGGTGTAGTTGAGCTGGAAGTCTTTTAGTGTATGCATCATCCACAAAAGTTGAGCTACACACTCTCCTAAGGCCACATACTCAGCTTCGTTGTGGATAGGGCTACACAGTGTTGTTTTCAGCTGCACCAACTAACTAGACTCTGTCCTAACAGTTGGCAGCTTCCACTTGTGCTCTTTCTATCTAATTTGCATCCAGCATAATCAGAGTCTGAGTATCCTGTCAAATCAAAAGTTGAGGTCCTAGGATACCAAATTCCTACATTTAGGGTGCCCTTTACATATCTCAGTATTCTTTTTAGGGCTGCTAAGTGTGTTTCCTTTGCACAGGTTTGGTACCTAGCACACATCCCTACAGCAAAGAGAATGTCAGGTCTACTGGCTGTAAGGTACAGTAGGCTACCTACCATACTCCTATAGAGTTTGGGGTCCACTGGTTTACCATCAGGGTCACTATCTATTTTTATATTAGTGGCCATGGGTGTACTTATACTTTTAGAGTTATCCATTTTAAATTTCTTTATCAATTCTTTAGCATACTTAAATTGATAAACGTAGTTTCCATCCTTAGTTTGTTTAATTTGTAAGCCTAGGAAAAAGTTAAGCTCACCAACTAAGCTCATTTCAAATTCATTTTCCATTATTTTGACAAACTCTTTTAGGAAGTTTGTGTTGGTGGATCCAAAAATTATGTCATCTACGTAAATTTGGGCAATGAATATATCTTTTCCTAGAGTTTTAATAAATAGAGTTGAGTCAATTTGGCCTTGTTTGAATTCTTTAGAAGTTAAGTAGGTTGATAAACGTTCATACCAGGCCCTAGGTGCTTGTTTTAACCCATATAAGGCTTTAGTTAGTTTGTAAACGTGGTTAGGTTTGTCTAAGTCCTCAAACCCTGAGGGTTGTCCTACATAAACTTCTTCTTTAATGAATCCATTTAAGAAAGCTGACTTTACATCCATTTGATATAACTTAAATCCTTTATGGGATGCAAAGGCTAACAACATTCTAATGGACTCAAGTCTAGCTACTGGGGCATATGTTTCATCGTAGTCTAATCCCTCTACTTGGTTGAAACCCTTTGCTACTAAACGGGCTTTATTTCTGACTATTTCTCCTTGATCATTCAGCTTATTCCTAAAGACCCACTTAGTGTCAATCACGGATTTGCCCTCAGGTTTAGGTACTAATTCCCAGACTTGGTTTCTCTCGAATTGAGCTAGTTCTTCTTGCATCGCTATGATCCAATCAGGATCAGGTAGGGCTTCCTCTATAGTTTTGGGTTCAATTTTTGATATCATAGCAATTTGGCTAAGGTTCCTATAGGAGGACCTAGTCCTGACTCCTAGAGTTGGATCACCCACAATTTGATCAGTTGGGTGACTAAGTCTGGGTTTCTTTGTTCTTCTAGAGCTTGGTTCAGCCTCAGGTCCAGCTGGTCGGTTTGGTTCACTATTTGATTCGACTCTTTGGGCTGGTTCATTTGTTAGTTCGATTCTTGGTTTAGTTAATTCATTCATTGGTTCAATAGTTAGTTCGTGTAAGGGTTCAATTATTGGTTCAATAATTTGTTCATTATTTTCTTGGTCAGAGTTTGATGAAATTGGGTCTGGATTATTAGATGTTGAATTGATTTCTTCGTCGAAAATTAAGTTTGTTGTTTCTTCAATTTTCTTAGTTTGTTTGTTGTAAGCTCTATAGGCTCTACTTGTGGTTGAATACCCTAGGAAAATACCTGGGTTTGACTTGGATTAAAATTTTCCTAAATAGTCTTTGGTGTTTAGAATATGGACTTTGCACCCAAAGACCCTTAGGTAATGTAGGTTTGGGAGTCTATGGTAGTACAGTTCATAGGGGGTTTTGTTGTGTCGTTTGTTAATCAAAACCCTATTTTGGATATAACAGGCTGTACTAGTTGCTTCTGCCCAAAATTGGTTTGCTAGTTTAAATTCGTTGAGCATAGCCCTAGCGGCTTCTTGTAATGTTCTATTCCTTCGCTCGACTATCCCATTTTGTTGGGGGGGTTCTAGGACATGAAAATTCATGTAAATACCCATTTACCTTACAGAATTCCTCAAACCGTTGATTCTCAAATTCTCCCCCGTGATCACTCCTAAGTCTTTTAATTTTAGTGTCGTTTTGATTTTCAATTAGTTTACAGAATTCAATAAATAGGTTTAGGGTTTCATCTTTGGTTTTTAAGAACCTAACTCAGGTAAACCTAGAGTAATCATCAACTATTACTAAGCAGTATCGGTTCCCGCTTAGTGACTTGGCTCCATGTGAATCAAATAGGTCAAGGTGCAGGAGCTCAAGTGTGGTTTGAGTTAAATCAGACTGGATTGGTTTGTGATTGGATTTGGATTGTTTACCTTGATTACATGATTCACATATTAGGTTTTCATTGTTTTTGATTTTGGGAATACCTTTGATTAAGCCAAGTTGGGTAATTTTTGAGATAGTTCTCAAATTGGTATGACCTAATCTCCTATGCCAGAGGTTTGATTGTTCTAATTGTGTTAACATACATTTGGGTATAAGGGGAAGATTTATAGTGTATACATTGTTTTTCCTAGTGCCCTTAAGTATGATTTCTGAGTCTTGTTCATTTCTAATCAGGCAGTTAGAATTGTTGAAGGTAACTATATAACCAGAATCACATAACTGACTTATGCTAAGCAAGTTAAAATTAAAGTTTTCAACCAATAGAACTTTCTTAATAATGAAATCAGATTTAAGCTCAATATTACCTGACCCAATTACCTTGAGTGTAGCATTATTGCCAAATGCCACTGAGCCTAGGTTTTTGAGTTTGAGTTTGGTGAACTTCAATTTATCTCCAGTCATGTGTCTGGAGCAACCGCTATCCAAAATCCATTGGTCCAAATCTTTATGTTCCTACGCATAAAGAATTTTCTTGATTTGGATCCAATTAGAATCAGAAATAGCTTAAATTGAGTTTCACTGCCTAGTCTGTCTCACCCAAATCTAGGGTTTTCAATCACGTTAACCTTATAGGTTTTGTGAGACAGGTTTTGACTAGTAAAATTATTTGAAAATTTCAATTAATTTTGAAAACACTTAGATTTTGAAAACTTAATTAATTTTGAAAACACTTAGATTTTGAAAACTTAATTAATTTTGAAACGTTGTTTAAATCTATAAATAACTGAATTTTGTGTTAGATTCGAATTTGACAAAAAATAATTTGAATTTGAATTTCAGAAATTGGCTTCCAGGTCTTGGCGAGGCACTAGGCCTTCTTTGGCCGTAGCCTTATGGGATCATCCACCCTTTCCTTGACAAAGCCTTTTAATGAAATTTCATTTTCAAAAATTCTTTGAAAAATTTCTGGTCTAACTAGTTTAGGTTTTGGATCGGTAGCTTCGGCTAGTTCCGCCAAATTGGCTTCCTTAACGTACTATCATCTCACCTCCACCCAATACTATGTTGTCAAATTTCAGCTAAGTCTGTTTAGTCCTTAAGCTAGCCTAAGTCTAAGCATGGTATATTGCAGAAATTAAATAAACAATCAATCAAGCAATTGAACTCAAGAATAACAATTTTATCTAATAATGAATATAGTTTTCAGTTTGGCTCCCCCTGGACTAAAGCCACGGTGATGGTTAGGCAAGATGTGAATCTTGTCCTTGGGGATCCAATACTGATTTGATCCAGTCGGTTTGTTCAGGTATAGTTTAGGTACCTATGCCTGAATTTTACCTTTGGACTGATTCAGTACAGCCAAGTATGATCTTTGTCGGGATTTGGTTCTATAGCCCAATCCGGATCGATTTAGAACTGATTTCTGTTTTCCAAGGATCATGTCAAGACCCTTGGAACCAGATGTAAATCGTTCTAAAGCTGATCTAAGATCCTTAACCTGAGTTTTCAGGGAGGAGTTCTCCTTTTCAAGTTTTTCAACTTGAGTAGGAGTTCCTTCCTGAACCTTCTCGGTTAAGGGTTTAGAGTCAGCTCCCTCTTTCAGGAGTTGTACTTCCTGTCGGAGGGTTTCGACCCGGAGTTTGGCTTTTGCCAAATCTCGAGAAAGAAAAGAAATTAGTTCACTTAATTGCGATCTATTAAAACCTGTTACCTTAATTTCTCTGTCTTCTGTGAAGGTCAGCTCGCCGTCCTCTTGTTCTGATTCTGACTCTGTCTCGACTTTATCTGAGGCGGTCAGAGCTAGGAGGTTGGACTGGGGTGCTTCTTCTTCTTCTTCTGAGGAAGACTCGTCCCAGGTTGCTTGCAGAGCCTTCTTTCTTCTCGTCTTTTTAGTCTCCTTTAGGTTAGGGCACTCTGACTTGTAGTGGCCCTTTTTCTTGCACTCGTAGCAGGTCACATTGGGCTTGTTTGCTGGTTCAGTTGGTTCGTCCTTTCTTCGGCCGATTTTTCGTTTGTTGGTTCGGTTCTTCAGCTCCTTGTAGTAGCTTCGAGCGAGCCGGACCAGCTTAGTTTGATCTCTTCTTCTTCTTCTGAGTCTGAGTCTGAGTTAGACTCGGTTCAGGTTCAGGCTTCTTCTTTGTTGTCCTTCCAGTTTTACCTGCAACGAAAGCAATACCTTTCTCGACCATATTGGTGTTAGTTTGTTCGTGCAGTTCTAGTTCGGAAAAAATTCGTCTAATTTTATTTTAGAAAGATCCCTAGAGACCTTGTATGCATCTACCATAGATGCCCACAAGGTGTTTCTAGGGAAGGCGTTTAGAGCATACCTTATTAGGTCACGGTTTTCAACCTTGTGACCTATTGTGTGAAGACCGTTCATTACCT
>JAGFNQ010003714.1:351082-457340 GCA_024364735.1 Boesenbergia rotunda | reverse complement strand
GAAACCTGAGGATAGTCCTCAAGGCAGAGAAGCTTGCTTATGTCCTTGAAGACCAACTTCCTAGCCGTCCTCCAGAAAATGCAACTCCAGACCAGTTAGTGGCCTATCAGAAACATGTGACCGATTTTGAACTTGCAAGTTGCATCATGTTAGCCTCTATGATACCTGAGCTGCAAAAGCAGCATGAGCATATGGATGCTTATACCATCATCTTCCATCTTCATGAGTTGTTTGAAGAGCAGGCGAGATCCGAAAGGTTCGAAGTCTCCAGACTCCTCTTCAGCTCTAGGATGCAGGAAGGCACTTCTGCCTCACAGTTTGTGTTAAAGATGTTGGGGTACATTGAGCGACTGAGCACACTCGATTTTGCAATGGATCATGAACTAAGTATTGACTTAATTCTGAATTGTTTGCCTAAAAGTTATTCACAATTTGTGATGAACTATCGGATGAACAAGCTGGAGACTACCATTCCTGAGTTGCTCAACCTGCTGAAGACTGTAGAGCCTTCTGTAATGCAGGATCAAAAGACGCTACTGTTAGTTGGTTCCTCGAAGAAAGGTTCTAAAAGGAAGGCCAAAGAACAGAATAAAGGAAAGAAGAAAAAGGCCAAAAAGACTGAAAAAACACCAAAAGGAACTTGCCATCATTGTGGCAAGGAGGGTCACTGGCGAAGAAACTGCAAGGTTTATCTTGAGTCCTTGAAGAAGAAGGCATCCGATGCCTCATCCTCTTCAGGTATCTTCGTTATTGAATGTCACTCAATTTCCTCAAATACCTAGGTACTTGATACTGGGTGTAGCTCACATATATGTAATGACATACAGGGGCTAAGGAATAGAAGAAGACTCGTTAAGGGAGAAGTGGATTTGCGAGTTGGAAATGGAGCAAAGATTGCTGCTGTTGCCATCGGAACATATTTGCTAAAGCTCCCTACTGGACGTGTCTTAGAATTGGATAATTGTTATTTTGTTCCTTCGTAAATAAAGAACATTGTATCTATTTCATGTTTGAATGAAAAGGGTTATCATTTAACTTTTAGTAACAATTGTTGTTACATAACTTTAAATGGCGTTCTTTATGGAAATGGAACTTTGTGCAATGGTATCTACAGGTTAGATTTATCCGGTGACGTTTTCAATATCGAAGTTAGCAACAACGTGCTAGAATAGATAATTGAATAGACTCCTACACGTGGCATTGTCGTCTTGGCCATGTAAGTAAGAAACACATGACCAAATTACACCGATGTGGAATTTAGGAATCTTTTGAACCCGATTCATTTGATACATGCGAATCATGCTTAAAAGGCAAGATGACCAAATTACCCTTTTCCGGAAAAGGTAATCCAGTGGGAGAATTGCTTGGTCTAATACATACTGATGTATGTGGACCAATGTCAACTCTTGCACAAGGAGGCTATAGCTACTTCATCACCTTTATCAATGATCACTCACGATTCGGGTACGTGTTCTTGATGAAACACAAATCTGAAGCTTTTGAGAAATTCAAAGAGTTCAGAAATGAAGTAGAGAAACAGCTTGGCAAAAGTATTAAAATACTTCGATCCGATCGGGGTGGTGAATACTTAAGTCAAGAGTTTCAAGATTATCTTAGGGACAATGCGATATTGTCCCAATGGACTCCGCCGTATACACCACAGCATAATGGTGTATCTGAGAGGCGCAACCGAACCTTGATGGACAAGGTTAGGTCAATGATGAATCATGCAACTCTTCCAAAATCCTTTTGGGGCTATGCACTTAAGACAGCTGTTTACTTGCTAAATAGAGTCCCGACCAAGGTAGTCTCTACTACTCCATATGAGACATGGAATAATAAGAAACCTCACTTAACTCACCTTAAGATATGGGGTTGTCCTGCTTATGTGAAGCGGATTGTATCAGACAAATTGGATGCTAAGTCTGATAAATGCCTATTTATTGGATACCCTAAGGAAACGAAGGGTTACCAATTCTATCATCCCTTGGAACAAAAGGTGTTTGTTTCAAGGCATGCTGTATTTCTGGAAAAAGAATTTCTTTTACAAGAAAATAGTGGGAGTGGCTTTGAACTTGATGAAGTTCAAGAAACTCCAATAGACATCACAGAGACACCTAGTCTAGACCCACAACCAATAACTCATAATGATGAGCTATCAGTTGAACCTAAAACAACACCACCTCTTCGTAGGTCTGATAGGACACGCAATATTCCAGAGAGATACGGATTTCTCATAAGTGAATCGAACGATGTGTTACTCATAAGCGATGACGAACCTATCAGTTATGAAGATGTTCTGAAAGGTTTAGAAAGGGACAAATGACTTAAAGCCATGAAGTCGAAAATGGATTCCATGTACGAAAACCAAGTATGGGACTTGGTTAACCCACCTGAAGGGATTAAGCCCATAGGGTGCAAGTGGGTTTTCAAGAAGAAAACCGACATGGAAGGTAATGTTGTTACCTGTAAGGCTAGATTAGTGGCAAAAGGATATCGTCAGAAACAAGGAATTGATTATGACGAAACCAATTCACCAGTAGCTATGCTTAAATCCATTCAGATGCTCCTAGCCATAGCAGCTCATTATGATTATGAGATATGGCAAATGGATGTGAAAACAGCTTTCCTTAATGGAAACCTGCTTGAGGATGTATACATGATACAACCTGAAGGTTTCACATCGGTTGATAAAACCAAAGTATGCAAGCTTCGACGATCTATATATGGACTGAAGCAAGCATCAAGGAGCTGGAACATCCGTTTTGATGAGACAATCAAAGAGTTTGAATTCTCACAAAATCCTGATGAACCTTGTGTGTACAACAAGGTTAGTGGGAGTGTAGTCGTATTCCTAGTATTATATGTCGATGACATATTACTTATAGGAAATGATATATCAGTCTTACAGACAGTTAAAATTTGGTTGTCCAAAACTTTCTCCATGAAAGACCTGGGAGAAGCAACCTATATCCTTGGGATTAGAATCTATAAAGATAGATCAAAACGGTTGCTTGGTCTTTCGCAGTCTACATATATAGACCGAGTGCTAAAAAGGTTTAGCATGTCGGAATCCAAGAAAGGTTACCTTCCCATCAGGTATGGGATCAACCTTTCAAAGTCTATGTGTCCGCACACAGAAGACGAGAGGATTTGCATCAATAAGATTCCTTATGCATCCGCGATAGGATCTATCATGTATGCTATGTTATGTACAAGGCCCGATGTATCGTATGCTTTGAGCGTCACCAGCAGATACCAGTCGGATCTAGGAATGGATCATTGGGCGACTGTCAAGACAATCCTTAAGTACTTAAGAAGAACTAAGGATGTGTTCCTAATATATGGAGAAGGAGATATGGTAATACGTGGGTATACAGATGCCAGTTTCCAGACAGATAAGGATGACTCCAAATCTCAGTCTGGATACGTATTTACTTTGAATGGAGGTGCAATAAGTTGGAAAAGTTCTAAACAAGACACCATAGCCGATTCTACCACGGAAGCAGAATATATCGCAGCTTCGGAAGCAGCAAAGGAAGCAGTCTGGATTAAGAAGTTTGTCTCCGAACTTGGTGTGGTTCCAACCTTTGATGAAGCAGTGCCGGTTTACTGTGACAACAATGGAGCTATTGCACAAGCAAAGGAACCAAGGTCTCATCAACGATCCAAACACGTGCTCACCGCTATCATCTGATCAGAGATATTATAAGTAAGAATGATATACAAATTGAGAAAATTCCCACTGAAAGGAATTTAGCGGATCCTTTAACTAAGACCTTACCTCAGAACAAGTTTGAGAGTCATGTTAGAGCCTGTGGTATTGGATACCGTAGCGATTTGCATTAGGCCAAGTAGAGGTTTCTCGGATCGACCAAGTATTCGCTGAGGAAACCCACCAAGCCATACCCCTACAGACGAGACGACTCAGAGTCATCAAAATCAGGCTTCTACCATTACCAGTAAAATATCTGAACTCGATGAACTCTTCGAGGAATGTAATCGAGCCGCTAGGCATATGGTCTTGAAGAACTTGATGACAACTGTCTTGGTTGAGGGCATGCCTGTAAAGGAGCATGCCCTCAAAATGATGGCTTGGCTGAAGGAGATGGAAATCCTTGGAGCAAAAATTGATGGGGAAACCTAGATTGATTTTATCTTCCTATCTCTACCAAAGAGTTTTGAGGAGTTTCGCCTAAGATACAATATGGACAAGCGTGCATATTTATGGGTAGGGCTTCTAACAGAACTCGAGGTGGCAGAGGGGTTTTCTCATCAGAGTTCATAGACATTCATTGCTCAAGAGGTTTCTACTTCTAAATCGAAAGGAAAGAAGAAGAAGAAACAAGCTGCAGCAAAGAAAGAAATACAGGGACCTCAGGGGTGCATAAAGAAGCCGAAAGGCATGTGCTTTGTGTGCAAGTAGTCAGGACATTAGAAGACTGATTGTCCTCTTCGTCAGAGTAGTACCACAGGTATATTTTCTTCTTGTATCGTTGTGACATGCTTAGTGGTGATATCTACCGGTACCTGGTGTGTAGATACGGATGCCACTAATCATGTCTGCATTTTTGTGCAGGGGTTCCAGGAAACTCGACGGCTACCTGAGGAGGATATCACTAACTACATGGATGGGCTAAGGCGACAACTTTTTACAGTGGGAGTTTTATCTATTTCATTTATGTCTTTAGCATAGGTTGACATAGTTTTGGCTTAATAGAGATTGCCTTTATGTACTTAGTTTTTGGAAAGAACTTTGCTCAGTTTCTGGAATAAGATATTTTCTGTTGCTTTTATTTGTTAAAAGTGGAATAGAAGGAATGTCTATTAAAGTACATAGATAGGTAATTAGCATATAAAACCAAAAGGCTCCCATGATGCAAATAATAGCTTATCATCTTAACTAATGAAAGAAAAAGGTTCCTTCCAATTAGAACCAAACATATAACTTTTGTCTCTAAGGCTTGGTTTGTTAAACTCTAGTGGGATTCAAAAGCGATTAACCAATAAGCCCTAGGGTTCATTGGTTATGAAGACATTGTTGAATCGAGAAAGCACGATAGAGGGGGGGGGGGTGAATATCGTGAAAACGTTTAGGATAAAAACTTAAGAGAAGGTACGCAGCGGAATTAAAATCAAACACGAGGAACACAAGTACTTTTAATTGGTTCGGAGTCGCGGTCGGCTCCTACTCCAAGGCTCACGGTCCTTGACCGTTTACTACGGGCAATTCTATAGTAGCGCAAAGATTTACAGAATTTTGGTACAATAGTAGTGCAGTAAATAAACAAGTACACTTTTCGTTACCGACGCCCGGTGTGGATCGTACTTCTGAGCGAAGGGTCATCGTCGGTGCTAGAATGTCGAGAACGGAGTTTGTCAGAGCAAAGCGCTTGAACGAAAAGCTTAGAGGCGTTGGAAAATTCTTGTTCTGAAGCCTTGGGGTGGAGCCCCTTTTATAGTGCTCCTGGGGGCGCCTGACACGTGCCTTCGAATCTGAGAACATCTATCCGAAGCTTGGTCAGTGCTTATCCCCTTCGAATCGGCTCTGGAGCTGACTGGGACGCCTGAGACATCTCGGGCGCCCAGGTTGACTGGGTCCGCTGGCTTCGTGGCTTATTTTGCTTTGACTCATCTTTGGCTTTGACCTTGGGCGCTCGGGACCTCCCGACCGCTCCCGGGCGCCCGGGACGTCCCGGGTGCCTAGCCCAGTGTTGTTTCGAAGCGATTCATGCTTAACTGCTTGTTTGGCTTTGACCTTTGGCGCCCGGGACCTCTCGGGCGCCTTGCCCAGCTGCCTGCCCCTCTCCTTTGGGGCGTTCTGAGCTGCAGAAACACACTCCTTTGGTCCCTGCATTCAAGGTTAGTACCAACACAAACAAGGCAGGAATATTAGTTAGTTTTTACAATCGTAGCTGTCTTGGTTCTGACTTTGGGTCTCCAAAATGGAACCCTAGGTCGAACCGACGCCTACTATTCCCTCCCCATGCCAGGACTTCGTGCCTAGTGTACCTAGGACTTCTTTCCTGCATACTTAGTAAACACATTAGATAACAATAACATCTTAACTCTTGAACCCTTTGCCATTATCAAAACCCAGGTTTGACTTGGGTGCGACCTGCACCAACAATCTCCCCCTTTTTGATTTATGGCATCCTGCTTCAAAAAGTTAAGCTTAAACAACAGATAAGTAAGTAACTTAAATTTCCTCCCCCTGGAAGAAATCTCCCCCTAAGTTTTTCAAAAGTCCATGGGGTTTGAAAAAAATTTCTAAGTCTTAAAGTGAAGCGTTTTTCATGTTTTCAACACTTAGAAAATTTTCAAGAAAATGTTTTTAAGTTTGAAACCATTTTCAAAATATTTTGAGTTGGAAAATTTTCAGGGGAATTTGAATTTTACACTTAGAAAATTTTCGACCAACCAAAGATTTAGAATAAGTACTTGGAATAAATTATTGAAAACAAGTGATTTTGAAAGTATAAGTACTTAGAGAATTTTTTAACAATTTAAGAAAGCAATTTAAGTACATAGAAAATTTTCTAACATTTTAAGAAAGCAGTTTAAGTACTTAAAAAATTTTGCTAACATTTTAAGATAGCAATTTAAGTACTTAAAACATTTTGCTAATATTTTAAGAAGGTAGTTTAAGAACTTAAAAAATTTTGCTAACATTTTAAGAAAGCAGTTTAAGTACTTAAAAAATTTTGCTAACATTTTAAGAAAGCAGTTTAAGTACTTAAAAAATTTTGCTAACATTTTTCAGGTAGTAATCATTTTTGGAAAAAGATTTAAAAAAAGTTTAACAATTTTGAAAATTTTGAGCCTTTTCTCTCCTCTCCAATCTCTCCCCCTTTGCCATATATCAAAAAAAAATATAGTAAAAATACCATTGAAATTGAGTAATCAAGGTAAAAGGCTGTACTGAACCAATTCTAAATTTAAACTGGACCAAATCAATTTGAATTTCTGCTTTTGGGTCCTGTCTAACCTAATTTGCTACTTACTAACTGTTATAAACAGTAGATTTCGCTAGGGTTAGTCAAGTTAAGTGATCTGATCAAGTTAGATTTTTTAGGCTTGACACTTAACCTGATTACTGTTTAGTTGGTATTTGGTTCAACTACTTGGGTCGGTTCATTATCTTCGTGATTTGATGGATTTAGATCTGGATTATCGAATTTTGAATTAATTTCCTCATCAAATATTAGGTTTGTTGTTTTTCAATTTTATTAGTTTGTTTGTTGTAAACCCTATAGGCCCTACTTATTGTTGAATATCCTAAGAAGACCCCTGGGGTTGACTTAGACTAGAATTTTCCTAGACAGTCTTTGGTGTTTAGGATATGGACTTTGCACCCAAAGACCCTTAGGTAATGTAGGTTTGGAAGTCTATGGTAGTATAATTCATAGGGAGTTTTATTATGTCGTTTGTTAATTAGAACCCTATTTTGGATATAGCAAGCCGTACTAATTGCTTCTGCCCAAAATTGGTTAGCTAGGTTGAATTCATTGAGTATAGCCCTAGCGGCTTCCTGCAGGGTTCTATTTTTCCGTTCTACTATCCCATTTTGCTGGGGGGTTCTAGGATATGAAAATTCGTGCATGTATCCGTTTATCTTGCAAAATCCTCGAATCGTTGATTTTCAAACTCTCCCCCATGATCACTCCTAAGTCATTTGATTTTGGTATCATTTTGATTTTCAATTAACTTACAAAAATTAATAAATAGGTTTAGGATTTCATCTTTAGTTTTTAGGAACCTAACCCAAGTAAACCTAGAGTAATCATCAATAATTACTAAGCAGTACCGATTTCTGCTTAGTGACTTGGCTCCATGTGAATCAAATAGGTCAAGGTGAAGGAGCTCAAGTGTGGTTTGAGTTAAATCTGATTGAATTTGTTTATGATTAGTCCTGATTTGTTTACCTTGGTTGCATGATTCACATATCATGTTTTCATGATTCTTGATTTTAGGTATTCCCTTAATTAAGCCAAGTTGAGTGATTTTTAAAATTAATCTCAGATTAGTATGACCTAATCTCCTATGCCAGAGGTTTGATTCTTCTAACTGAGTTAATAAGCATTTAGGTATTAAGGGTAGGTTTATGGTGTAATCATTATTTTTCCTAGTGCCCTTAAGCATGAGTTCTGAGTCTTGCAGGTTTCTAATCAGGCAGTTAGAGTTGGTAAAGGTAACTACATAGCCAGTATCACACAATTGACTTATACTGAGCAAGTTAAATTTGAAGTCTTCAACCAACAATACCTTTTAATAACAAAATCAGATTTGAGTTCAATGTTACCTGACCCAATGACTTTGACTGTAGCATTGTTGCCAAATGCTACTGAGCCTATGCTCTTGAACTTGAGTTTGGTGAATTTCAATTTGTCCCCAGTCATGTGTCTGGAGCACCCACTATCCAATATCCATTGGTCTAAATCTTTATGTTCCTACACATAAAGAGTTTGTTGATTTAGATCCAATTAGAATCAGGGATAGCCTAAATTGATTTTCACAACCTAGTCTGTCTCACCCAATCTAGAATTATCAATCATGTTAACCTTATGGGTTTTTGTGAGACACGTTTTAGAAAGAAAATTTTATTTTGAAATGACCATGATTAATTTTGAAAAATTAAATTAATTTTGAAAACAATTTGTTTTAAATTTATTTTGTAAAAGAAATTATTGAATCTAAGATTAATTGAAATTTGTGTTAGATTTAAATTTGACAAAGAATAACTTGAATTTGAATTTCAAAAATTGGCTTCCAGGTCTTGGCGAGGCACAAGGCCTTCATTTGCCGTAGCCTTATTGGATCATCAACCCTTTCCTAGAGAAAGCCTTTTAGTGAAATTTCATTTTCAAGGTTACTTTTTGAGAAATTCTGGTCTAACTAGCTTGGGTCTTCGATCGGTAGCTTCGGCTAGTTTCACCAGTCTAAAGAGACCAAGTAGTGTATACTTGACCTTATTAGAAAAGGCTTCCCTAATGTACTATCATCTCACCGCCACCCAATACTATGTTGTTCAAATTTTAATTAATCGGTTTAGTCCTTAATCTAACCAGTCCTAGGTCTAAACATGGTAAATTGCAGAAAATAAATAAACAAGCAATCATGCAATTTTATAATAAGAAAAGGAATTTATTTAACTATAAAAATAGTTTTTAAGTTGGCTCCCCCTGGACTAAAGTCACGGTAGTGATTAGGCAAGATATGGATCTTGTCCTTGGGGATCCAATACTGGTTTGGTCCATCTTGGTTGCTCAAGCAATGTTTGGGTACCCATGCCTGAACTTTGGGTCTAGACTGATTCAGTACAGCATAATATGACCTTTGTCTAGCCTTGGTTCGATACCCTAATCCGGATCGATTTAGAACGGACTTCTGTTTTTCAAGGATCATGTCAAGACCCTTGGAACGCGAAGTGAATCGTTCCAAAGCTGCTCTAAGGTCCTTGACTTCAGTTTTCAAGGAGGAGTTATCTTTCTCAAGTTTTTCAACTTGAGTAGAGATTCCTTCTTGAACCTTCTCAGTTAAGGATCTAGAGTCACCGTCCTCTTTCAGGAGTTTTACTTCCTGTCGGAGTGACTCGATTCGAATTTTCGCTTTCGCCAAGTCGCGAGAAAGGTAAGCAATTAACTCTGATAATTGAACATTAGAAAATCCACTTACAGTGATCTTGCCGTCCTCTGAAAATGTGAGCTTTCCGTCGTCTGACTCTGATTCTGATTCGGTGTTGATTTCTTCCGAAGCGGTCAAAGCGAGCAGGTTCGATTGTGGGACCTCTTCTTCTTCTTCAGATGAAGACTCGCCCCACGTTGCTTGAAGGGCCTTCTTCCTTCTTGTCTTCTTGGCTTCTTTCAGATTAGGGCACTCCGATTTGAAGTGTCCCTTCTTGTTGCATTTGAAGCAGGTCACAGTTGATTTGTTCTTGGATGGTTCAGCCAGATCCTCCTTCTTTCGGGTGGCTTTTCTTCTGTTGGACTGATTCTTCAGCTCCTTGTAGTAGTTCCGTGCAAGCTGAACTAGCTTGGGTCGATCCCCTTCGCTGTCTTCTGAGTCTAAGTCTGAGTCAGACTCGGGTGCAGGTTGAGGCTTTTTCTTGACCATCTTTCCAGATTTACCTACAACAAAAGCAATGCCTTTCTCGGCCAAGGTACAGTTAGTCTGCTCATGCAATTCATGTTCAGAAAACAACTCATCTAATTTGATTTTAGAGAGATCCCATGAAACTTTATACGCATCTACCATAGATGCCCACAAAGTATCTCTCGGGAAAGCGTTAAGGGTATACATGATCAGGTCACGGTTCTCTACCTTGTGATCGATTGTGTGCAGACCGTTCATCAACTCCTGGATTTTGGCGTGGAGCTGAGCTGCTAACTCGTCGTCGTTCATTTTGATCGTGTATAGCTTGTTTAGCAGCAGTCCCTCTTGCTGATTCGGGTGTCGGAGGTTCCTTCGTGTAGTTCAATTAACTTACCCTAGAGTTCCTTTGCACTGTTGAATGGTCTCACCCGGTTCAGCTCTTCTTTGGTTAGACCACATTGGAGTGTCTGGGTAGCTTTAGCATCAGCCTCGATCTTCCTTTTCAGAGGCGTCCCATTCGGCGTAAGATTGTGGCACTCCTTCAGCATTTTTCGAGATTTGCAGTCCAGATTGGATGATTATCCACATGTCCACCTGAGTTTTCAGGTGGACTTCCATCCGACTCTTCCAGTAGGAGAAGTCCTCCCCACTGAAGAGTGGTGGTCTGGCTGTACTGAAACCCTCTTGCATGGTCATTTAGAAATTACTGAAATGAATCAAAAATAAAAAACTGTCACAAGACTTGGTCTTAGATTAGCAGTGCGGGAATAAAATATTTAAAAGAAATTATCGAGTGGTGTTGCACCAACCTCGATTAACGATAAAAACTTTGAAAAAAAACTTCGTAAAAATCCAAAAAAATCCCAAATTGGTGGTTGCACCAAATTTGAGCTACCCCGCTCTGATACCACTTGTTGGATCGAGAAAGCACGATAGAGGGGGGTGAATATCATGAAAACATTTCGGATAAAAACTTAAAAGAAGGTACACAGTGGAATTAAAATCAAACACGAGGAATACAAGTATTTTACTTGGTTCAAAGTCACGGTCGGCTCCTATTCCAAGGCCCACGGTCCTTGACCGTTTACTGCAGGCAATTCTATAGTAGCACAATGGTTTACAGAATTTTGGTACAATAGTAGTGCAGTAAATAAACAAGTACACTTTTCGTTACCGACGCCCGGTGTGGATTATACTTCTAAGCGGAGGGTCGGTGGCGGCGCTAGAATGTCGAGAATGGAGTTTGCCGGAGCAGAGCGCTTGAACGAAAAGCATAGAGGCGTTGGAAAATTCTTGTTCTAAAGCCTTGGGGTCGAGCCCCTTTTATAGTGCTCCTGGGGGCGCCTGGGACGTCAGGGGCGCCTGACACATGCGTTCGGATAAGAGAACCTCTATCGTAAGCTTGGTCAACGCTTATCCCCTTTGAATCGGCTCTGGAGCTGCTTGGGGCGTCCGAGACCTCTCAGACGCCCAGGTTGACTGGGTCCACTGGCTTCGTGGCTGATTTTGTTTCGACTCATCTTTGTCTTTGACCTTGGGTGCCCGGGACCTCCTGGGTGCCTAGCCCAGTGTTGTTTCGAAGTGATTCTTGCTTAACTGCTTGTTTGGCTTTGACCTTAGGCGCCCGAGACCTCCCGGGCGCCTAGCCCAGCTGCCTGCCCCTCTCCTTTGGGGCATTCTGAGCTGCAGTAACACACTCCTTCGTTCCCTGCATTCAAGGTTAGTAACAACACAAACAAGGCAAGAATATTAGTTAGTTTTTACAACTGTAGCTGTCTTGGTTCTGACTTCGGGTCTCCAAAATGGAACCCTAGGTCGAACCGACGCCTACTGTTCCCTCGACGGAAAACGCGTCCTCACCTACTCCTCTCAAGAGAGTTTAGCTTTTGCCAACCGGCTCCTCCGGTTGGACTTTTGCCCGATGAACCTGACCAGGTCTTCGTGCCCAGTCCTCGACCAGGACTTCGTGCCCACCTTCCAAGCAGGTCTTCGGTGCCCAGCCCCTTGCCAGGACTTCATGCCCAGTCCTCGACCAGGATTTCGTGCCCACCTTCCGAGCAGGTCTTCGGTGCCCAACCCCTTGCCAGGACTTCGTGCCTAGTGTGCCTAGGACTTCTTTCCTGCATACTTAGTAAACACATTAGATAACAATAACATCTTAACTCTTGAACCCTTTGCCATTATCAAAACCCAGGTTTGATTTGGGTGCGACCTGCACCAATAGACATATCTTCCTTAAGATGCTTTTGACTCTTACTTGGGAAGTAACAAAACCAAATAGGCTTGTTCTAAGCCTAGGGGCATAGAGCCAAAAATATGTAGGAATTGGTTCGATCTGATAAGTATAATTCCTTAATCTATCTAGAATAGAGGCACCCTTGAATACTTTGTTTATTTGATAAACAAATATTTAAAGGAAAACAGTACAATTACTTGATGTACTGCAAGTCTGAATACTTTAATGAGATCAAAGAGTTCAAGCTTGATGTAGAAGAAACATCAAAGTAAAAGTTTTGTGTCATTATGATTAGATCATGATGGTAAATACCTCTAGGCATAGTTGTAGGGCTTACTTATCAGAGAATTGAGCTTTGATCCCAATTCATAGCACCTAGTATGTCCCAACAGAGTGGTGCAACACATGGAAGGAAGAAGGTCTCTTAAGCTAATTGGTTAAGAAGATGATAAGCTTCTCCGAGATAAGAGAAAATTGTTCAAGGGGGTTCAAAGGGGTATGTCCTAGATACGAAGGTGTATATTCTTGATTCTGTCTAGGTTAGTAGTCTCTTAAAACCATAGAGATGTGGACTAAGTATGTAACGCCCGCTTTTTTTTCCCTAAAGCGGCGTTACGCTAACATACTTAAGGCATGTAACATCATACTGCAGCGGAATAACTTAAACTTTACATGCCCCTACTACCATTTCTAATATAGTGACATGGACACTAGACATATAGACTTCATACTTAAATATTATGTCATAACAAGCTTAACATCATATCATGAGGTTCATTTCATATCATGCATAACATCATCTCATAAGTTTCCATAAGTCACTAATCGAGCATATACTTAACAAAAGTAAAGTTCTTAGCATAACGGCAAACGTTTGATATCATGGGCCAAGTCACTATCACACACATATAATCTTGCCCTCCTGCTGCTTCCTCATGGTCCCCTTGCATGATCTGCGGTATAAGAAAAAAGACTATAAGCACACAGGCTTAGTAAGACTCTTTCCTACTCACTAAAATCATTCGTCATTCATTCATAATCATATGGAACATAAGCATCATAAACATTTCTATCATAGCATAAAGCATAAACATAGGCATAAATCTAATTAAACATTCTTATCATGGCATAAAGTATAAACATAGGCATAAGCATAATTAAACATTCTAAGCATGGCATCATATATGGCATGAACATAAGCATAAGATGTAAATCAACCATAGGCATACTTTCTAGCATATCAAGCATAGACATCGTAAACATTCTAAGCATGGCATGATACACGGCATAGCATAACTTAATAAACTTTCCTAGCATAGCATGAGACATGGCATAAATATAAACATAAGATATAAACCAACTTATATGGCATAAACATAGGCATACATTCTAGCATATCATAAGAGCATCTTCTAACCATAATCATAACATGGATCATTCATTCTCATACATATCTTTTAACATGGAGCATAAGCATAACACATCATTATCATAACATAATGCCTAACATGTATGAATGCAAGGGTGGAATGCATATACATATAGATGCTTAACTTTTAGAATCATACTTTCAAAATGCTTAAACATAATCATCATAACATTTGGGGTCCCCGGCTTGTACCACATACATACATCATAGCGCGCATCCCTAGTAAGTCCGAGGTAGCGAGCCCCGACCTACTAGGGTAAGGACAGCATAGTCGGTAGTCCCCGAACCAAGGCGTTCTCAAGGAGCCCATCCCTGTTGCACAGCTCCGGTAGTGCCAGAACCGTGGACAGCTCCGGTAGTCCAGAACCGGGGCGTTCTTAAGGTGCCCATCCCTTGGACCCATACTTGGGTCCGGTACAAGCCCATTCATAAAGTAAAATACTTTGCATGCTTCATCATTCATAAGACATTCATAGCATACCTATCATGGCATCATTCTTATCATTAACATGATCATAACATACTTATCATGGCATCCTTCTTATCATGAACATAGACATAACATACTTGTCGTAACATCATTCTTATCATGAACATAAACGTAACATACTTATCATGGCATCATTCTTATCATGAACATAAACATAAGATACTTATCATGGCATCATTCTTATCATAACATACAAACATAAAGTATGGTGCTTAAGGTTAGGGTTATGGGTAACTTAATTTCCATCACATGCTTGAACCTTTACGTATACTTTATAATGAGCATAAACCATCATTCTTTGGGTCCTAACTCCATCCCAAACCCTAGATACCTGCCTTGGCCGAAATCCATAAGGCCCATGGGGGTATGGAAAAATTCCATTAAAATCCCCAATCAATCATAAGACACTAATCACATTTTACCAAAGAGCCACTGAAGCCCTTACTTGAAATAAATCATAACTTTTTCCTTATTATTCCTTCTTGGCCGAAACTTATAGAGTCTCTAGACCATGTGGAAATTTACATAATCACCCTCCATCACCCTTATATCATGACAACATATCAAATGTATACTTGAAGTTTAGAACTCACCCTAATCCTTGGGTCCTTGAGGTTGGCCGAAACATATAGGGTCTCTAGGGTACCCCAAAAAGTCTCAAAAATTGTATTTAATCTCTAACATCATTAGAGAACATTTAAACAACATTATCAAGGTTTTTATCATAGTTATAGACACATAAATCATGGTGGCCGGAGCCCTCAAGCTTAGGGTTCTTGGTTTTGTTTCTTTCATGTTGGTCGAAAGCCTAGAGTGTCCTAGGGTACTCCAAAAATTCCCAAAAATTATACTTAACCTCTACACATCATAAGGGAACATTAAATAACATTATAAAGATTTTTAACATATTGATAGACATTTAAATCATGGTGGCCGAAGCCCATAAACTTAGGGACCTTGGTTTTTGTCCCTTTCATGTTGGCCGAAACCCTAGAGTGTCCTAGGGTACTCCAAAAATTCCCAAAAATTATACTTAACCTCTACACATCATAAGGGAACATTAAATAACATTATAAATTTTTTTAACATATTTATAGACATTTAAATCATGGTGGCCGAAACCCATAAACTTAGGGACCTTGGTTTTTGTCCCTTTCATGTTGGCCGAAACCGTAGAGTGTCCTAGGGTACTCCAAAAATTCCCAAAAATTATACTTAACCTCTACACATCATAAGGGAACATTAAATAACATTATAAAGATTTTTAACATATTTATAGACATTCAAATCATGGTGGCCGAAACCCATAAACATAGGGACCTTGGTTTTGTTTCCTTTCAACATCAAATCCAAAAACTAACCCATATATCATGCTAAAAATAATCATGGAAATCATAGGGAACTATTATACCACAGGTGAGAGAGTCTTACCTTAGATTCTCTTGATTTTTCGAACATTGAAAAAGGAGGAAATGGTAAGATCTTTGGACCCTTGCACACCCTTGTCCTTGTATCCTTGAAAAACTCTTAGACCTTGGAGATAAGACCCCTTGTGGAGCTTTTCCAAGGGGGAAACCTTTCCTTGGGTGTTCGGCTAGGATGAGGGGAGAATGAGTTTCGAAAATGTAAGGAATGAGAAGAAGAAGTAACTCCCAAACCTCCCTATTTATCACCCATTAAAGAGGTAAATGAAAAGTCTCTCCATGGCCCTTCATCTTCTTCTACTCCTTAACTACCATCCACTTCAGTTCCTCATAAGAATTCCTTACTAGGTGAGTTGGTTAAAGCATTCATAGTTGTACAAGAGGTTCAAGGTTCAATCCTTGGCCCATGCACCTTTATTTTTATTTTTATTTAAATCTTTTTTTCTTATTTTCGAAAATTCCCCTTTATTTCGAAAATTCTCCTAAAATCACCCATAATTATGCTAATATTCCTAAATAAAATCCTTTTATATTTATATTAATTTTTTTACCTAATTAAGACCTATTTTTGGGACCCATTTAAGGCCCATTAATACCTAATGTCTCCATTTACATAGGAAAATTAAGCTAAGACTTACCCATAATCATGCTAATATGTCTAATTAAATCCTACTTATATTTATACCAATCTCTACCTAAAATCCCCCTATAGTTATGGTACTACAAAGCCCATATAAGACCCATTAGTGCTGAGTTTTCTCAATTTAAATGAGAAAACATGGGTTTTCTAGGCCAAAGTTGGTATTAATACCTCTAGGTCCTTCGGAAAATTATTTAAATATGCTCAATATTTTCATAAAATATTAAGAGCATTTTCCGGGTCGTTACAAAGTAAAATCTTAGTCTAAGGCATGTTCAGATTATGAGTGGTTCAACACTTATGCTGAAAAGAGACAACGACAAGTTGGAATCTAGTGCATATGTTCGTAGGATATCCTAAGGGAACAATAAGGTGGTTTAGTAGTCTTAAGGATCAGAGGACGTTCATTAGGATGAATGTCTGATTCTTAGGAAAATGACTATGAAATAAACCACAAGTCCAGGTGTAGAATTGCTCTAAGTAATTAAATGAAGGAATATTCCAATCTTAGTACCAACTATACAAGAGGAAATACTACAAGGCACTACACCTCGTGTCACAGAAAATACACAAAGGGTACCTTATCGTAGTGGGAGGGTTGTTAGACAACTTGAAAGTCTCATGTTCTTGGAGAGTCTATGGACTGGGTCCTAGGTGAGCATGAACTGGATCCCTATACCTATAACAAGGATCATCTGCTTTGAAGAGATAAATCCTGTTATATGGATTTGTTCAAAGGACGGATAAGATTGTGTATGTAAGTAATGTGACAGAAACGAAGTGGTATTCTTGTACTATACGAAGATAATATTTTGTTAGTTGGCAACAATGACGAAATATTGTCAGACGTAAGGGTATAGTTGTCTGCACAATTATGAAGCACTTGAGAGAAGTAAGACACATCCTTGGGGATCAAAGATCTAATGGATCTCCAGACAAGGATAATGTGTTTATCTCAAGCTTCATATAAAACATTGTCCTAGCTCATTCTTGCATGGATACCTCCAAAGGAAAGTTTTATACTTTTCAGCTTTGGAGCTACTCTATATAAGAGATATGTTTGGATTATCAAAGGTAATAGAGTAGGGAAAGACGATTCCCCTAGCATCCGCTAGAGGAAGTCTCTTGTATGCTAGAAATAGCCCAGATATCTGTTGTGCCATGGGCATGAGTAACAGATATCGGAGTAACCTAGGTCAAGAAAATTGGAATGCGGTAAAATCATGTATTAGTGTCTAAAAAGGACTAAGGATTATATGATGATTTACCGGGCAGACCAATTTCTTGTAGGTTGTATGAATACAGAATTCCAATATAGATAGGGGCATATATAAATATTCCTTGGGTTTTGTGTTTACTTTTAGGAGGTAGAATCATTGTATAGTAGAGTGATGCGTAGTGTCTGCGTGATGGACCCTACTATGGAGGCTGGATATTCAGGCAACCTGCGAGGCAGCCAATATAGCTACATGGTTCAGAAACCTCAAGATGGACTTCGATGTGATTCCTGGTTTGCTCGGAACTATCACATTTGATGTGATTTAAATGGTGCAGTTGCGAACTTAAAGAAATCACGAGTCCATAAGGCAAGTAAACACATAGAGCGCAAGTACCACCCAGAAGAGGAATAGCTATCGTTGCCTAGGTTGCATCAGAGAATGACCTAGGTGGATCATTTAACTAAGGGTCGTGGTAGCGAGAGCTTTTAGGCATGTGAAGGATCTAGAGGTCAGATGTATGACATTTTGAAAATAGCAAAGTCTTTGAGTATAAGTGGGAGATTGTTAGGATGTACACTAAAAGTCTTAACTTTTGGTTAGGATACATCTACATTTTAAAGAGAATCGGTAAATCACACAGTGCATGTTTATATTAGTACATGAACAAAAAGTATGATACTTGGCATTGAAGATAACATGGTGCGTGGTGTCGCACAGAAGATCATGTTATCAGGATCCCTGCCGAAGTATAAGAAAGAGGCTCACAACCGAGATGGAGTTGGACAATCCATCGGGATGGTTGTAGTGTAATTAGGTGTGATTTATGTTAACCATAGAATTACACTAGTGTACTTTGTGTACATTGAGTAGGACCAAAAGAGAGACCATCCATTTTTTGTACTGACTTCGTAAATTGGATTAGACCTCGGATGATATTATGGAGTACGATCTCTTAATCCCAAAATAATGACGGGCATATATTATTAATTATTGTTTCTTTGATTTACCAATGGGTGAGATCTATTCTATTAGATTGATAGGCCCTGTAAGTTGGGAGATAATATAAATAATATGATGTGTTGTTGATTATTGACGGAATTCGTGTCTTGGTTGTTAGAACTCGGATGGCTAGAGAGGGGGGGGGGTGAATATAGCCAGACACTAAAATGCTTGTTCTTTACAAACTTCTGTGATCAGGGTTAGTAGCAGCGGAAACAAAAACACAGAAGCAGAAATGAAGAACAGCAAATACAACATAGGGAAAGCAAACCGACGCTAACACTGCGATGTACAAGGTTCGGGAATAACTTGCCCCCACGCCTTGGCGTGCCCGTGAGGTGGGCGATCCCTTGATCGTCGACAGATCAAGCCCCGGTGACCCGGATAAAACAGTGCCTCCTTCTCGGTGGAGAAACCTCTCCACAAGCATCTCAATAGGATAGAAGTTAAGCTCACGAGACTAAGGAGGAACCTATCACAAGACAGTAGCAAGAAAGCACAATAGAGAAGATACACAAGGAGCATAACCACAACAGCGAAACCCACAGCCACACTTGCTTGTTTTCCTATTTGTTCATCTTGCCTCCTCTGCTTCTCATCTTCCTCTTAAGCTCCTGCTTCATCGCCAGGCTCCATCAGCATCCCCCTAGCCAGCCTGAACCCACTCACCTCTCTGAGCACTCAGTCCACTGAAGACCTCCTCTCCAGCTGAGTCTCCGTCAGTCGCCAGCAGCTCCAGTTGCCGTTGAAACCTGAGAAGGAGAAACAAACAAACCTGCTCCAAGGAAAGCCTCCCATTGACCCTCCTTGAGTGTTTGAATCACCTGCTATCACCTGCACACTCCAACAGAGGCTTAGCAAATCGATATCAAATGAAATCATCAAGTAGCAAAGAATCGGCAGTGAAAACAGACGCGATCAGAGCTTCTAACAGCGTATTTGAATTAAAGTTCTGCTCCTGATCGGTCTCCAAACCGATCAGGAAGGACCCTGTGTTAGTGATATGAGAGAAGTGTCCTAAGGCAATCGCCTTATGATTGTAAAACATTTATTTTAATAAATGATAATTCACTATTTGAGTATACATGCTTGTGTATTTGATTGGGATCTTAAACTCATCTACTGAATGTCCGCAATACAACTCACAGCATAAGAGAATTTGTGATGGGATCACAACTAGTGATTATCTCTAAATGTGCAAATGTGAAGTATTGAAAATATCCCTAGTCGATGAATTGATAAATAGGGACACTATCAATTCTGTTGAGACTAGCATGGGTTATTCTCTAATCAGCTGATTCTCACTGGCTGGTGACATTGGGATGTCCGGAGATAAACATGGATGCTAGTTATGGGAACTAGTTCATTGGAGTGACTAGCTGTAAAACTTCATATGGTAATCTATATAGATATGTCAATGAAGATCTTACTGCAGCTTAAGTGCGATGTTCCTTTGACTTGCGGTGTTCAAGTCATCGTCGTCATGGAGACTTATACTTTAACATCTTAAGCAAGCATCTCCAAGAAGGTGTGGACCCAGGATGATTGGGTATAAGCCGAAGTGCCCGAAGATGTTTGAACAGCCTACAAAGGATTCCATAATTTAAAGAGAAGATTAATTAGTTTTATTATAAAGTTAGTTATAATAAAATTCATAAGAGAATTTATAGGATAAATTTTCTTATGATAACTAATTAGTTTTATTATAAAGTTGGTTATAATAAAACCTGGTTTAAAACGGAATAATTCATAAGAGAATTTATAGTATAAATTTCTTATGATAACTAATTAATTTTATTATAAAGTTAGTTATAATAAAACTTGGTTTAAACGGAATAATTCATAAGAGAATTTATAGGATAAATTTTTTATGATAACTAATTCCGTTAATTCCGTTAAGAGGAGACTTGGCAAGGGAGAAGCAACTATATAAGGAACCAAAGGGAAGCCTTTATTCCTAATCATTCAATTGATAATTGAGAAGCTCCATCTCTCTCTTATTCTCTTCTCTTCTCTTCTCTCTTCCCCATTAGGGCCGGCGCCCTCTTCACCATCCCTAGGGCCGGCGCACACCAACCCTAGGGCCGGCGCCTCCCTTTCCCAAGTGGGTTGCCGTGAGCTACCAAGAAGAAGGAGAAGCCAAACAAGAAGAAGAAGAAGCGGACCACAACTCCTCTCTTGCCGGAATTGAGATTCCGTTTCTTGTTGGTTAGTTTCCATCCTTCCTCTTTTGATCTTCTTTGTTGTGCTTTAGAGAATCTAGTAGTTCTCGTTGGCACAAAACTCGTTACTTTGCGAAGTCATCCCGAAGAGAACTCGGCGTGGACGCGAATAGAGGCGAAGCTTCCAAGGGACGCTACGGTTGGATCTCGTCCCTTACTTCGAGTTACGCGAGGTACTTGGTAAATTAGTTTACTTTTCCGCAAAGTTTTAATTTATGATCATGTCAACACACCATAAGGTTGCATGCTAGATACGTGGTTAAAATAATTTAAGAAATTATTTTATGCTAATTCTTCCGCTGCACGAAAAAATTTAAAATTTTACGAACCCGTATCCTTGTCGACATGCACCCGGTTCCAACACCCTGATCGGTCACCAGACCGATCCAGATGTCTTATGCACACTCCTGATCGGTCACCAGACCAATCATGCTCCAGCCTGATCGGTCCCCAGACCAATAAGGCTCTAGCCTGATCGGTCACCAGACCAATCAGGCTGTTTCCAGTGAGAAAACTTTAATCGTAGACATCAGATCCTAGGTTTTGGATCAGGTAGCTCCCAGTCCGATCAGGCAAGAGCCTGATCGGTCCAGCAGAAATCAAATCCTAAGTCGTGGATCGGTCACCAGACCGTTCAGGAGTTGATCAGCGGGGGAACTCAACTCACTGTGTACTCCCTGATCGGTCACCAAACCGATCAGAAGCTGTGCAGTGAGTGAAACGCATACTCCCTGATCGGTCACCAGACCTATCAGTCATCGCTGGATCGGTCACCAGACCGATCCACGAAGGTGCACCATGCCAACTTCCCTGATCGGTCACCAGACCGATCTAGATAAGCCCAAATGCACCCTAAGTCACAAAAACAAGCCTCCAGCCCTTCTCTGACTCGTGCCATGCCCAGCATCACTCACTGGGACTTCAACCTAGCCCTCCAAGCTAGGACCTGGCTTCACTCACCAGGGTTTCGGTCACCCGGCTTCACTCACCGGGACCCGACTTCACTCACCAGGATTTCAACCTAGCTTCACTCACTAGGATTTCAATCACCTGGCTTCACTCACCAGGACCCGGCTTCACTCACCGAGTTTTCATCACCTAGCATCACTCACCAGGACCCGACCTCAGTCACCGGGATTTCCATCACCTGGCTTCACTCACCATGACCCGACTTCACTCACCAGGATTTCCATCACCTGGCTTCACTCACCAGGACCCGACTTCACTCACCGGGATTTCCTCCAACCTAGCCCTCCAGCCAGGACTTTTTCACCTAACCCTCCAAGTTGTGACTTTTAACCTAACCCTCCAAGTTAGGACTTTTCACCTAGCCCTCCAAGCTAGGATTTTTCACCCAACCCTTCTGAATTAGGACTTTTCAACACCTAGCCCTCCAAGCTAAGATTTTCCAATCACTCCGTGCCTAATCCCCAATTAGGACTTAATCATAATCATAATCATCAACCTAAACTAAAATCGATGTCAACACCAAAAAAAAATCAGGGTTAGACTGCATCAACAATCTCCCTCTTTTTGTTGTTTGACAATCCGATTTTAAGTTTAGGGATTCTTAATCAATTTTCTCTGATTCATAATCATAGGGGAATCAGGATCCTCCCCCTACAATATAATCATCCTAAACTTAACCAACCACACTCTCCCCCTTTGTCGAACATCGAAAAGGGTCTAGAGGGGCTGTTAAGTTTAATCATACTCCCCCTCAACCAAGGGCCTCTCCCCAAATCCAAAATAATCAAAGGATAATTTTTGAATTGCATATCAGAGGCATATACCATAAATGTATGATGGCAACAACGTATATGCATCATACGTCAATAAGTGTGAATTGCACATGAAATCATATACAGAATTATATCATGGTCAAATATGTATATGTTTCATGTGACAAGTAGGTAATGCATCTATATCCGATACATAATCCTGAGTGGTTTCCGTGACCAATCAGGTTCGTTGATTACTTGATACAGAAATATTTGTTATTAGTCTGGGGAGCGATCAAATTTCAGAAAAATTCCTGAAACTCTGATACATTCCTGATCAGACTGCATTAACAATTTGCATTCCACAATAGGGGTGTAGACTCTATTAATATTCGACATTTCAGAAACATTTCTGAAACACGACATCAAGAACAAGAGTCAAGGCTCAACAAACCCTTTCTTATGAATTTGAACATTCCAACATAGGTTTGTATCAAATCACTATTAAGTACCAGGTTTGTACCACTTGAACAAATGTGTTTCAATTGTAATTGGTTTGTATCAGATTTGTTAGGAGTATGATCATTAAACTGATACAATTTGATGAGAAGAGATTGGCTTGAGAAGGTTTTGGATCAATCTGGAACAATCTGGGAGTTCCTTGATCAGAGTTGGTCTGATCGATCACCAGACCGATCAGAAGCACCCCTGATCGGTCGGTGGACCGATCAGGGATGATACAGAATGGTTTCTGAAACTTATCAATTTTAGAAACAAGTTCGTTTTAACTCTTAATCACTCTAATCCCTAAATGAGTTCCATTAACCATAAATCATTTAATCAAAACAAGCAATCTGATTTGGGTCTCTTAACTAAGCTTCATTTCATATCAAGGATTAAGAATTTCCATGGATTAATATACCATCACTAGGTTGACTGATCAATTATGTTCTGAGCATGTTCTTGGCATGATCTTGAGTTTTCAAAAATAGATTTATGTCAAAGCATGATAAGTATGCTCTAAGCATGAACTTGAATGTCAAAACATGTTTGTATCAAAATTCCAAGGTAGGTATGCATTCCATCACTTGAACAGGAAGTTTATAATCATGGATAGCATGGATGCATATTGCTATTTATCAACATCAAAACATGAATGCAATCTATGTGTGCCAAGGCATGATCGGAATGTTTTTAGCATGATCATTTTTATTCCAAACAAATTTGATAATTCAATCTACACCTAAGTATTGATATCTCGATAATCCAAATATATTGGGCATATGAAAAACGTCAAGTTTGATGAGAAAACAGCTATGTCATAGAAGTTAAGTATTGAGTCTTGAATCATCACAAACTATGAGTTCATACTTGTTTCCTAACATGTCTTCATGTTGTGTAACACATATAGTAAACTCATGTCATACTAGAACAGGTTCAAAAACACCTTAAGCTTGAGTTATGGCATATCATTAATCATCATTTGCAGTAAACATAAAATGCTATAGGAAAACTAATTATCCTAAGCAATTCATGGCAAGAGCAAGTTGTGGGTTAGTCTAAGCTATTCATGTGAATTTGAGGAAATGGAAAGCACATTCCTAACTAGGAATGACTATATGTTTGGAGCACCAAATATCAACCACCCATGTTGATAGATGCTCCCCCTCAAACTAAGCTATGCAATTCGAAAAATAGAGGTTTTAGGTACCCAAATTTTGGGACCTAATGAATCTACAATGAATGACTTTGGCACCCATGCCTTAGTCATTTTCTTTCTAGCCTTTTGAACCCTAGAGGCATTTGGTGACCTAAATTGAGTTCTTGACATTAAAGATATGACACTAGGTTCTTTAGGTTGGTAACCCAAACCAACCATGTTGTACATCGCCCTTTGTGAGTTGAGCATCATATCTAATGTTTTAGAGCTTGTTGAAAACTTCTCAAGAACATTCTTGAGGTTTTCAACTTCGCTCTTAAAGTTCTTATTTTCATCCTTAAGGGATTCATCATGCAAAACATTAATATCCTCAACCTTAGAGGATCTCAATTCTTTTACTTCCAACCTTAATGTTTTGACTTTGGCCTTAGATTTCTTAAGTATTTTTTGTCAAATACGCTATTGCTCTCTAGCATTTGTCTAACTTGGGAGAGATTACCTCTTCATCATCCGAAGATGATGAATGCGCGATTGAGGAGCTTCTTGATTCGTTGTCACTCTCATCTTCATTTGAATCCTCTATGGCCATGAGGGCACGGTGATGAGTGTACTTCTCCTCCTTCTCTTCTTTAGATGAACTAGAGGATGGTTCATCCCATGTGGCCCTCAAGGCCTTCTTTTTCTTCTTTGATTTACCCTTCTTCTTCTTTAACTTTGGACATTCATCCTTGTAATGTCCTTTCTTGCTACACTCATAACAAGTAACATTAGACTTATCAATTGTAATTCCACTCGAGTTACCTTTACCCTTGAAGCGCCGGCTCTTCCTCATCATTCTTCTCACAAAATTGGTCATCTCAAAGGAAGAAGACCCGCTGCCATCCTCCTCGGACTCGGACTCGGATGAGGATGAAGATGAAGAGACTTCCTTCTCCTTCTTCTTCTTCTTGTTGTCACCTGCCACTAAGGCAATACCTTTCTCTTTTGAACTTTTGTTAGAAATCTCATGTAGTTCCATTTCACAAAATAGATCTTCTAACTTAACACAAGATAAATCCTTGGACATCTTGTAAGCATCCACCATGGATGACCACAAGGCGTTCCTAGGAAAAGTTTTGAGAACATACCTCACTGAGTCTCGGTTTTCTACCTTTTCATCAATGGAGAGGAGACCATTCAATACTTCTTTGAATCGACAATAAAGCGTACTTACAGTTTCATTTTCTCCCATTGTCAAGTTCTGGAGTTGGCTGTGAAGGAGATACTTCTTGGCTGTCTGGGTGTCTTGAGTTCCTTCATGGAGCTCAAGGAGTTTGTTCCATAGGTCTTTGGCTGAGGTGAAGGGGCCAACCTTGATTAACTGGTCATTGGACATTCCACACTGCAGGGTAACCACAGCTTTGGCATTTGCTTCACCATTTCTAATTTGCTCAGCCGATCAACTTGAGAAATCGAGGTCTCTTCCTTCGGCATCCCTTGGAGGGTTGAAACCTTCTTTGACCGAGAACCACATGCACATGTTGGTCTTCAAATAAAACTCCATTCTTGACTTCCAATATGAAAAATTAGTGCCGTCGAGGAATGGAGGTCGGTTTGTGCTCAATCCTTCTCTTCCATCCATCTTGCCGTAAGCTCTCGGATGTTAAGCCGTGTACAGAGCCCCACGCTCTGATACCACTTGTTGAAACTCGGATGGCTAGAGAGGGGGGGTGAATATAGCTAGACACTAAAACGCTTGTTCTTTGCAAACTTTTGTGATCAGGGTTAGCAGCAGCGGAAACAAAAACACAGAAGCAGAAATGAAGAACAGCAAATAAAACATAGGGAAAGCAAACCGACGCTAACACCACGATGTACAAGGTTCGGGAATAACTTGCCCCTACTCATTGGCGTGCCCGTGAGGTGGGCGATCCCTTGATCGTCGGAAAATCAAGCCCCGGTGACCCGGACAAAACAGCGCCTCCTTCTCGGTGGAGAAACCTCTCCACAAGCATCTCAATAGGATACAAGTTAAGCTCACGAGACTAAGGAGGAACCTCTCACAAGACAGTAGCAAGAAAGCTCAAGAGAGAAGCTACACAAGGAGCATAACCACAATAGCGAAACCCACAGCCACACTTGCTTGTTTTCCTGTGTGTTCTTCTTGCCTCCTTTGCTTCTCATCTTCCTCTTAAGCTCCTGCTTCATCGCCAGGCTCCATCAGCATCCCTTGAGCCAGCCTGAACCCACTGACCTCCCTGAGAACTCAGTCCACTGAAGACCTCCTCTCTAGCTGAGTCTCCGTCAGTCACCAGCTGCTCCAGTTGCCGTTGAAACCTGAGAAGGAGAAACAAACAAACCTGCTCCAAGGAAAGGCTCCCATTGATCCTCCTTGAGTGTTTGAATCACCTGCTATCACCTGCACACTCCAACAGAGGCTTAGCAAATCAATATCATATGAAATCATCAAGTAGCAGAGAATCGGCAGTCAAAACAGACGAGATCAGAGCTTCTGACAGCGTATTTGAATTAAAGTTCTGCTAATGATCGGTCACTAGACCGATCAGGAAGGACCCTGATCGGTCACCAGACCGATCCAGAAGTCTTATGCACACTCCTGATTGGTCCCCAGACCAATCAGGCTCCAGCCTGATCAGTCACAAGACCAATCAGGCTCCAGCCTGATCGGTCACCAGACCAATCAGGCTGTTTCCAGTGAGAAAACTTTAATCGTAAACATCAGATCCTAGGTTTTGGATCGGTCACCGGACCGTTCAGGAGCTGATCAGCAGGGGAACTCAACTCACTCTGTACTCCCTGATCGGTCACCAGACCGATCAGAAGCTGTGCAGTGAGTAAAACGCATACTCCCTGATCGGTCACCAGACCGATCAGTCATCGTTGGATCGATCACCAGACCGATCCAAGAAGGAGCACCGTGCCAACTTCCCTGATCGGTCACCAGACCGATCCAAGCAAGCGCAAATGCACTCTAAGTCAAGAGAACAAGCCTCCAGCCCTTCTCTGACTCGTGCCATGCCCAACTTCACTCACTGGGACTTCAACCTAGCCCTCCAAGCTAGGACCTGGCTTCACTCACCAGGGTTTCAGTCACCCGACTTCACTCACCAGGACCCGGCTTAACTCACCAGGATTTCAACCTAGCTTCACTCACTACGATTTCTATCACCTGGCTTCACTCACCAGGACCCGGCTTCACTCACCGGGATTTCCATCACCTGGCTTCAGTCACCAGGACCCAGCTTCACTCACCGAGATTTCCATCACCTAGCTTCACTCACCAGGACCCGGCTTCACTCACCGGGATTTCCTCCAACCTAGCCCTCCAGGCTAGGACCTGACCCTCCAAGCCAGGACTTTTTCACCTAACCCTCCATGTTGGGACTTTTCATCTAACCCTCCAAGCTAGTACTTTTCACCCAACCCTTCCGAATTAGGACTTTTCAACACCAAGCCCTCCAAGCTAGGATTTTCCAAACACTCCGTGCCTAATCCCCGATTAGGACTTAATCATAATCATAATCATCACCCTAAACTAAAATCGATGTCAACACCAAAACAACAATCAGGGTCAGACTGCATCAACACTGGTGAGTCGGGATGATATGCCCCCTTTGTGAGCTCAAGAGGATCGTCATGTCAAATCTTGCAAGTGGACTATGGTCTGGCATGATGAAAAGGTTGAGTGGTACTAATCAAGGATCAAGAGGATAATTAATTTAATTATCAGTAAATTAAATTAATTATCGAACATACGATATCTTAAATACGGGGAGATGGAAGACTCGTAATATGTGGACCCCATATGAAAATATGGGGGTTGGTGAGGAAGTACAATGGGATCCTTTAGTGGCATGGATCACCATTAATGGATCGGGTTTGGATCCATTAGCGGGCCAAGAACCAACTCCTCTGTAACGCCCGCCCTTATATCTACTCTCGGGGCGGGGTTACGTACATTCAATCATATAGTAATATTTTTTTTCTATTTCTATCCCCTAGCATGACATTAAAACAACAATGCAAGAATACTTACCACTATACTAGAACGACATTATATAACATGATAGGTTCACATATTATTTCACACCATAATATAATCCAATAAATCAAGTATATGAAAATTCCAAGTGTAACTATTATCATGCAATATCAATCCTAATCACTATCATTCATTGTCAAGGAGCATAACATAAGCATAAATATGTAGATATAGAAATCTTTCTTCCCGAGCCACCACCCCACACATCTTCAGCCTCCTGCCTCTTCCTTCCATTTAAGTGTTATCTGCAGCATAAGACAACACATAAACTAGTAAGCATAAATGCTTAGTAAGGATCCTATCCTACTCGCTAAAACCATACGAAAGCATAACATGTACACATAATAAATCATAAGCATGAGTTCATCAAAGCATATTAAACATCCAAGTTTCTAACATGCAATATCAAGTACCTTAAGCATACTCTTCACATATTACAAATATTCTCAATGAATGTTTTCAAAACATTTCCATAATGGTATTACTTAAAAATACATCCATATCATATCGGGCCCTGTTGTGTACCAACTATCGCGCGGAACTATTGCGCGTTCCCTAATGAGTTGGGGTAGCGAGCCACCAAGTCATTAGAGCAGGACCCTTCCATCCTACCGGAGTCACGTTAACATGCACCCCGGATTTATTTAACGACCCCCTTCCGAGTCGGGTACACAACTTCAAAAGTAAAATACTTATCATGCTGTTACATATATGCTAAGGAATACTCCATATTTACTCTTATGGGACACACCACTCTTCAAGGGTGTTCTTGATCCCCTAGGGACACACCACACATTCGGGTGCTCTTGATCCCATACTATTTGAGTATCCATTCAAGCATTTTAACATATCACATGCAATTTCATAAATGTACCCCATGGGCTATAAGGCATGCTCATACATACATTATATTTCACACATGTCCATATATTCATCATATTTCATACATGTTCATACATGCATCATATGTCATACATGTTCTTATATACATCACATTTCATACATGTTCATCATATTTCATCATGCCTCATATTTCAACCACTTAACCTACCTTAGACCTGACAAGCTTTGGTCACATAGGTCATACTCATATCGTAGAAAGTGGTAGCATGCTATCAATTAAGATTTCAATCAGACATCTCATTTAAACACCTCATACATAAACATATCAAAGCATGCTAACAATTAAGGTTTCCTCATCAACCATTCCATTTAACACCACATACATATACATATGATCATCCCCAACCATAAACATATATCATAGGGTAGTTTGACCTTTACAAACCCTAGTCCTAGTGGGTTGGCCGAAACATCAAGAGTAGGGAAATATTAGGACTTTTGCATTAATCATTCACACATACATTTATTCAAACACCTTGTATACTTATCTTAAACATGGATATATTGTAGGATAATTCAACCCTCACTAACCCCTTTTTCTAAGCCTTGGCCGAAACCCATCCAAGTTCAAAACCCTAGGTTTTGTTATCACAAAATGAAGGGACACAACATATAGGTTTACCCTAAATTCTAAGGGGTCTTTACATGCATCAAGGGGTAACCAAGGTCTCTTCCAAGGTGTTGGCCGAAACCTACACAAGGGTGTAACCCTAGGTTTTGTTCACAACAATTTGCATAAACCACATATTCATATATCCTAAGTCCCAAGGGTCTACTCATGTAACCAAAAAGGAACCAAGGCCTTCCCTCAAGGGGGTGGCCGAAACCTTCCAAGGGTGAAACCCTAGTTTCTTTCTTCCTTTTGTTCATGCCATCATGAAGAAAATTAACACACATATATACTCTAAGTCTCAAAAGCCTTCTCATGTATCAAGGAAAGAACCAAGGCCTTCCCCTAAGGGGGTGGCCAAAACATATAAAGGGGAAAAAGTCCCCATTTCCTAAAACAATCAAGGAGAAAACATACTATAACTATTACACTGCAGGCGAGGGGATACTTACATCCTTTCGCTTGATTTTCTCCTTCTCTAAACTCTTAAGATGCCCTTGGTTGAAGGAAAGTGAATGTTCTCCTTCCTAGTACTTCTATAGAACCCTTGGCCCTAGTAGAGAGAGAAAGGTCCTTGGGTAAGATCTCCTTCTTTCCAAACCCCTAGGGTTGAAACCCTAGGTTTTACTTTTTGAAAAATGGAGAATGGGAGGGCTTGGTTTCGGTGGGGAAGTGAAGAGGAAGAAGAAGAGGAAGTTATTCCAACTTCCCTATCCCTTATTTATACTTTTCTCATGAAGAGACATGTCTCTTCACTTTCCTCGCTTTAACAAGCATGTTTCTCCTTCTCTAACAAGAAACATGGCTTGGTGCATTGGTTATGACATGGTGAGTGCAACTAGGAGGTTCAAGGTTCAATCCTTGCTTCCTCCTTTTTATCACATTTTGCACTAATCCACATCTAAGCCCATTCAAGCCAAGCCCATCATGAAATTTCATAATATTATTAATATTTCATAAAATCATAATATTTCATGATACTATTTCATGAATTCCATAATATTTTATATTTATGAATTCATAATATTTCATAATATTTCATGATACTATTTCATGAATTCCATAATATTTCATATTTATGAATTCATAATATTTCATAATATTTTACGATACTATTTCATGAATTCCATAATATTTCATATTTATGAATTCATAATATTTCATAATATTTCATGATACTATTTCATGAATTCCATAATATTTCATATTTATGAATTCATAATATTTCATGATACTATTTCATGAATTTCACCATATTTCATATTCATGAATTTATATATTTCCTAATATTTCATATGGGAAATTTCGGGGCGTTACAATCCTCCCTACCTTATAAAAAGTTCGTCCCGAACTTTAAAATAATTCCGGATGCTTTAATCGCATTGCCTCCTCTCGTTCCCACGTGGCTTCTTCAAATCGTTCGTTCCGCCACAGAACCTTTACTAAGGGTACTTCCTTGTTCCTTAGCTTTTTAACTTCCCGGTCTAAGATCTGAACAGGTCATCTATCCGGGGTAGAGGGTACCTGTTCTGGATAGTCACGTTATTCAGTGCCCGATAGTCGATACACATTCGCATCGACCCATCCTTCTTTTCTTTTACAAACAGTACGGAAGCTCCCCAGGGAAATGACTAGGGCGGATGAGTCCCTTGTCAAGAAGCTCTTGTAACTGTCCTTGCAGTTCCTTTAATTCCGTCGGCGCCATACGGTATGGTGCCTTAGAAATGGGGTTAGTACCAGGAACTAACTCAATTGCAAATTCTATATCTCTTTCAGGTGCTAACCCTGGTAAGTCATCGGGAAATACCTCTGGGTAATTGCATACTACTTTGACGTCTTCTAGCTTCGGGCTCTCTGTAGGACTGGTATCAACCACATGAGCTAGAAATCCCGAACATCCATTCTCTAACATTTTCCTTGCCTTCAGAGCCGATAAGAATTTGCCAGTCTTCTTCTTTGGCTCGCCGATAAATTCAAAGAGAATCCCCGTCTCGGGTCGGAAGATAACCCTTCGTTTACGGCACTCGATAGAAGCGCCGTATTTATTCAAGAAATCCATGCCCAATATCAGATCATAATCGGCCATATCAAGCACTATCAGATCGCAGTAAAGTTCCCTATCTGCGATACTGATCGGTGCGGCCCGCAGCATTTGGGTAGAGGGCATCACCTCTCCCGAGGGCAATGTAGTCAGAAACTTACAATCTAGTTCTTGCAGTGGCATATCATATCTCGTGGCATATAGCATAGAAATAAAGGAATGCGTTGCTCCAGTGTCAAATAATGCAGTAGCAGGATGACTGTAAATAATTATCTGACCTGTGACAACAGTAGAGGCAGTCGCCACGTCTTCCTTTGTAAGCGAGAAAACCCGGGCATCCGTTGTAGCAGGCGGGGCTTCTAACCGCCCCTGATAAATAGGAGTACCATCAATCGCAGCCTGCATATGGTGAAGCTGGGGAGGAGCACCTTTGTGCTGAATATACTGCTGCTGAGGTGCCTTAGCGGCAGTAGGACACTCTCTGGCAAAGTGTCCTTCCTTCCCGCAAGTATAACATCTCTTGGCATCCCAATAGCATGCCCCAAGGTGCATCTTCCCACAGGTGGCACAAGGAGGGTGCTTAGGCTTCTTGCCTTTCTGATCACCATTAGACTTGTTCCATGGCCTTCTTTTCCCATTGTGGTTCTTCTTCCAGTGGGGGTTGGTGTTCTGAGTCTTTTGATTTCCTGACTGACTCTGATTCTGTGTACTGACTGGGGCCTGCTTCTGCTGGCTGATATTCTTCAGATAGTGCTCAGCATTCAAGGCACCACTGACTAGCTCTTCTGCAGTCTGTGGCCTATGAACGCCACCAGCTACACTCAGAGCAATGTCGGGCCTAAGCATTCTTAGCATTAATCTGACCCTTTCCCTTTCAGTACTAACCAGCTCAGGACACAATCGTGCCAGTCGGTTAAATTTCTGGACGGCCTCATTGACAGAGAGATTCCCCTGTCAGAATTCGGTGAACTCATCGAAATGTCTGTTGGTCACCCTCATATGAAAGAACTCCTCCAGAAATTCAGACTCAAAATCCTTCCATTTCATCTGGTCCACTGGTCTTCTGGCCTTCACCTGTTCCCACCACATCCGAGCATCGCCGGAGAGGCAGAACGAGACACACTTGACCTTCTCATGTTCCGGCCAGTCAAGAAGTTCTACAGTGCTTTCCACTGTTTTGAGCCAGGACTGGGCGTCCCACGGCTCGCAGGCACCGGAGAACTTATCCGGCTTCAGTCGCTGCCACTGTATCAAATAGGCTTCCTGTCGGACTGCTCTGGCCGTAGTGTCCGAGGGTGCCTGTGCAGTCGGAGGCTCAGTGGTTACGGCGTTCTGACTTCCCGCAGGAGTGGCAGTGTTAATCTGCTGGGTCATCAGAGAGGTTATCATCTGCTGCTGCTCAGTGACCTGACGCTGCAGTTCAGTGATCACCTGCATCAGATCAGGTGGGGGTGCTGTCTCGTTACCCCTAGTTCTACGCCCTCTAGTCATATCTATTAACAGTAAATAGATAGATATAAGCCTTAACATCACTTTGTTAGGCAAGCATCAATCATCTCATATAGTAGTACTGTACATGAAATAAATAAAGCGAGTTTAGGATTTCTTACTTGGAAGCGGCAGAAGGAAGCTTGATGTGTGTGTGATGGAGGGGAAACTTGCTCTGATACCAACCTGTAACGCCCGCCCTTATATCTACTCTCGGGGCGGGGTTACGTACATTCAATCATATAGTAATATTTTTTTTCTATTTCTATCCCCTAGCATGACATTAAAACAACAATGCAAGAATACTTACCACTATACTAGAACGACATTATATAACATGATAGGTTCACATATTATTTCACACCATAATATAATCCAATAAATCAAGTATATGAAAATTCCAAGTGTAACTATTATCATGCAATATCAATCCTAATCACTATCATTCATTGTCAAGGAGCATAACATAAGCATAAATATGTAGATATAGAAATCTTTCTTCCCGAGCCACCACCCCACACATCTTCAGCCTCCTGCCTCTTCCTTCCATTTAAGTGTTATCTGCAGCATAAGACAACACATAAACTAGTAAGCATAAATGCTTAGTAAGGATCCTATCCTACTCGCTAAAACCATACGAAAGCATAACATGTACACATAATAAATCATAAGCATGAGTTCATCAAAGCATATTAAACATCCAAGTTTCTAACATGCAATATCAAGTACCTTAAGCATACTCTTCACATATTACAAATATTCTCAATGAATGTTTTCAAAACATTTCCATAATGGTATTACTTAAAAATACATCCATATCATATCGGGCCCTGTTGTGTACCAACTATCGCGCGGAACTATTGCGCGTTCCCTAATGAGTTGGGGTAGCGAGCCACCAAGTCATTAGAGCAGGACCCTTCCATCCTACCGGAGTCACGTTAACATGCACCCCGGATTTATTTAACGACCCCCTTCCGAGTCGGGTACACAACTTCAAAAGTAAAATACTTATCATGCTGTTACATATATGCTAAGGAATACTCCATATTTACTCTTATGGGACACACCACTCTTCAAGGGTGTTCTTGATCCCCTAGGGACACACCACACATTCGGGTGCTCTTGATCCCATACTATTTGAGTATCCATTCAAGCATTTTAACATATCACATGCAATTTCATAAATGTACCCCATGGGCTATAAGGCATGCTCATACATACATTATATTTCACACATGTCATATATTCATCATATTTCATACATGTTCATACATGCATCATATGTCATACATGTTCTTATATACATCACATTTCATACATGTTCATCATATTTCATCATGCCTCATATTTCAACCACTTAACCTACCTTAGACCTGACAAGCTTTGGTCACATAGGTCATACTCATATCGTAGAAAGTGGTAGCATGCTATCAATTAAGATTTCAATCAGACATCTCATTTAAACACCTCATACATAAACATATCAAAGCATGCTAACAATTAAGGTTTCCTCATCAACCATTCCATTTAACACCACATACATATACATATGATCATCCCCAACCATAAACATATATCATAGGGTAGTTTGACCTTTACAAACCCTAGTCCTAGTGGGTTGGCCGAAACATCAAGAGTAGGGAAATATTAGGACTTTTGCATTAATCATTCACACATACATTTATTCAAACACCTTGTATACTTATCTTAAACATGGATATATTGTAGGATAATTCAACCCTCACTAACCCCTTTTTCTAAGCCTTGGCCGAAACCCATCCAAGTTCAAAACCCTAGGTTTTGTTATCACAAAATGAAGGGACACAACATATAGGTTTACCCTAAATTCTAAGGGGTCTTTACATGCATCAAGGGGTAACCAAGGTCTCTTCCAAGGTGTTGGCCGAAACCTACACAAGGGTGTAACCCTAGGTTTTGTTCACAACAATTTGCATAAACCACATATTCATATATCCTAAGTCCCAAGGGTCTACTCATGTAACCAAAAAGGAACCAAGGCCTTCCCTCAAGGGGGTGGCCGAAACCTTCCAAGGGTGAAACCCTAGTTTCTTTCTTCCTTTTGTTCATGCCATCATGAAGAAAATTAACACACATATATACTCTAAGTCTCAAAAGCCTTCTCATGTATCAAGGAAAGAACCAAGGCCTTCCCCTAAGGGGGTGGCCGAAACATATAAAGGGGAAAAAGTCCCCATTTCCTAAAACAATCAAGGAGAAAACATACTATAACTATTACACTGCAGGCGAGGGGATACTTACATCCTTTCGCTTGATTTTCTCCTTCTCTAAACTCTTAAGATGCCCTTGGTTGAAGGAAAGTGAATGTTCTCCTTCCTAGTACTTCTATAGAACCCTTGGCCCTAGTAGAGAGAGAAGGTCCTTGGGTAAGATCTCCTTCTTTCCAAACCCCTAGGGTTGAAACCCTAGGTTTTACTTTTTGAAAAATGGAGAATGGGAGGGCTTGGTTTCGGTGGGGAAGTGAAGAGGAAGAAGAAGAGGAAGTTATTCCAACTTCCCTATCCCTTATTTATACTTTTCTCATGAAGAGACATGTCTCTTCACTTTCCTCGCTTTAACAAGCATGTTTCTCCTTCTCTAACAAGAAACATGGCTTGGTGCATTGGTTATGACATGGTGAGTGCAACTAGGAGGTTCAAGGTTCAATCCTTGCTTCCTCCTTTTTATCACATTTTGCACTAATCCACATCTAAGCCCATTCAAGCCAAGCCCATCATGAAATTTCATAATATTATTAATATTTCATAAAATCATAATATTTCATGATACTATTTCATGAATTCCATAATATTTTATATTTATGAATTCATAATATTTCATAATATTTCATGATACTATTTCATGAATTCCATAATATTTCATATTTATGAATTCATAATATTTCATAATATTTCACGATACTATTTCATGAATTCCATAATATTTCATATTTATGAATTCATAATATTTCATAATATTTCATGATACTATTTCATGAATTCCATAATATTTCATATTTATGAATTCATAATATTTGATGATACTATTTCATGAATTTCACCATATTTCATATTCATGAATTTATATATTTCCTAATATTTCATATGGGAAATTTCGGGGCGTTACATCCTCCTCATGGCCCCTACCTTAGCCCTATAAATATCCCATAGGAGTCATGAAACGAGGTACTTGAATTAATCGATAATTAATTGGAATAATTTCCAATTAATTCCATTTAATCTCTCTCTTCCTCTCACTCCTTCCCTGCAACCCTAGTGTGCCGGCGGTAATTGGAAGAAGAGGACCACCTCTTCTTCTTCCTTTGTTTTTCTTTGCATCCCAAGGTTGCAATCGATCACTGAGCAAGGTAGAACTGGGATTCAACCCTTGGTGGCGCACGACAAGGAGGCAGGAAGAGAAACTCGGCGGCGTAAGGGAGCATGTCGGCGCCGGCGGTGGAGGAGAAGAGAAGTTGTTCTTCTCTTTTTCTTCCACTTTCTTCTTCAGCATACCCTGCTGTGGACGTACACAGGACAAAGGAGAAGTTTTCTTTTCATTTTGTGGCGCACGGAAGCAGGGAAGGATGGAGGGTGGCGCATCGGCATGGAAGGGCTTCGCTTTTGGTGTTTGTCGCCGGAAAAGTGGAGAGCCCGGATCCTTGCATGCTTTTGGCCATGAGATAGGAAGGGAAGGTAGAGGTTGGCATGGGCTGAGGTGAAGGAGAAGAGCTCCCCTTCTCAGCTTCATCTTGTTCTCCTTGAAGGGTCGCCGGTGGTAAGCCAAACCCTAACCCTAGGGTTTGGTGTCTTGGCGCAAAGGAAGGAGGAAAGGAAGGATTAATTCAAGACCTTGGGTGACTCAGCATCTTGGTAGATCGTCACCCACATGACGTCCAGGAGGGGAGGGTCATAAGGTAGAAGACTGCGTGGTAAACGACGAGGTATAACTCTCCCGAGTTTCGTTTTTCCTTTCGTATATTTTATTGTGCCATGTTACTTTGCCTTGTCATTTCATGCATGTTAGTTAATTATTTTGATTTGTTATCATAGATAATAATTAATTAACTAGACCCCGAAGATAAACACAAAAACCAATGATCCAAATCATCGTCTTTTCCGTGGTTAATCAATCCGTAAAGTTGCAAGGCCTTAACCTCAGTTTCGGCTAAGTTGTAACTTGGATTAATTAACACGACGATGAGTCGGTCGTTAGAGGGACGAGTTTCTATTCAGATTAAATTTTCATCCATAGACATAGAGAGGTCTCTCAGATACGACCCCGTAGTTGTCTTGGAAACCGCCAAGCCATACCAACATTTCCAACTTTCATGGCCATGGTCTCTAATGCGCCTCTAGTCGTGTTGTCACTTCGTCCGCTCCTCCCTTCCTTATGCGCAAGCCACCTTGAGGGATCTCCGAGCCGAAATGACTAGCTAATTATTTACATCATCGATCCTATACTCCACAAAAGAGTGCACATGAAAACTAGATCGAAAGTAAAATAAATAGCTCGGCTAAACATGTGCCGTATTTAATTACAAAAATTAAATATCTAGCCTCGTCAACCCTGAGAATTAATTAATTACAATAATTTGCACAACCATCACACACATCAATTATTTGGCCATGATAAGTTGGAATCTACTGCCTGCAACACAAAGCTAGCCTATGCACATCCACATATCATCCAGCAAAATTAAATATATGAAAATGCAAAAAATTAACCAATCCTTAAACACACAAAGCCGGAAACCTCAGCTCTTATACCAATTGTTGGGTATGGTTTGGCGGGTTTCCTAAGCGAATACTTGGTCGTTTCGAGAGACCACTCCATGTATACAGATTAAAAAGTTAATCCGAATGGAGACCCGTCTCCCAACGTCCATCTCGTGCCATATCGAACGATCCAAATTACAACTCGGCCAATCATAAAGATCGACCTTGTAATTTGCTTGACCGTTCGACCGCGAAAAAGGCGACGAGTGTATCACCGGCTTTTGTGTTTATGGTCGGGGTCTAGTTAAATAATTATTGGCTATGATTCGTAATCAAAATAGTTAAGAAACTAATATGAAATGACGAGGTAAACAAACATAGCACACAAATTATCAAGGGAGCTTGGGAAAGAGTTATACCTTCCCGATCATCTCGCGACCTTCTATCTTATGTCCCTCCCTTCCCGGACGTCGTGTGGGCGATGGTCTACCAAGAACCGAGATCACCAAGACACTCCAACCGAGCTCTTCTCCTTGACTTGCCCAAACACCAAACCCTAGCTTCTAGGGTTTTTCCGCCGCAAGCCAACACCACCTCTCCCTTTGCGCCGCCGACCGGTGGAGCTGCCCAAGGGCCATCGGACCAACTGCTCACCTCGAGTGGAAGGAGAAGAAGATGAAGATCTTCCTCACCCAAACAACCCGAACTCAAGCTCTCCTTCAGTCCTTGCGCCACCGCCGCAAGATCTGGTTGCGGCGCCTCCCACTGGCCGGCGGCAGCTTCTCCACACTTGGTGATCACCACAAAAGGTAGAGAACTCCTCTGCCTTATCTCTGTGTGTCTCATCCGAAGCTTGGTGGAGAGAAGATGAAGGACCGAAGAGGAGAACCCTCTTCTCCTTGGCGTCGACTGAAAGCCCTAGGGGAGAATAGAAGTGAGAGAGAGAAAAGAGAGAGCCTAGGGTATCAACTCTTGGATCAAGCCTTGGTTTCATGATCTCCTTGGGTATATATAGGGCTAAGGTTGGGAGCAAGAGGAGGAGTTGGATCTTGGCCCACCAATGGATCTAAACCCGATCCATTAATTAAGATCCATTCCACTAAAGGATCTTAATTGAACTTCCTCACCAACCCCCATATTTTCATATGAGCTCCACATATTACGAGTCGTCTATCCCCCCGTGTTTAAGATCTCGAATGCAAGTTAATTAATTTAAATAACTGACAATTCAAATTAATTAACTACTAGATCCTTGACTAGTATCACTCAACCTTATCATCATGCCAGATCAAATCCACCTGCAGGGTTTAGCATGATGAACCTTTTGAGCTCATCAAGGGGGCATCATCAACCCGACTCACCAGGACACGGATTCCGTCAATAATCAACGGCACATCATAATATTAATATTATCTCCTAACTTACCGGGCCTATCGATCTAACAGAATAGCTCTCGTCCATTAGTAAATCAAAGAAATAATAATTAAAAATATATGCTCGTTATTATATCGGTATTAAGGGATCGTACTCAATAATAAAATTTGAGGTCCTATCCAATTATCGAGTCAGTTTAAATTGGATAACCTCTGGTTTTGGTCCTGCTCAAGGTACTCAAAGAACACTAGTGTAATTCTATGGAGAAGACCAACGACACCTAATTACACTACAACCATCCCGATGGTTTGTCCAAATCCATCTCGGTTGTGAGCCTCTACTTGTATAAGGCAAGGAACTGATAACATTGTTGATGCAGTCTGACCTTGATAGTTGTTTTGGTGTTGACACCGATTTAAGTTTGATTTAAGCCTGGTTGAATTCGGATTAAGTCCAGGTGGATCGGGAGATCGCATGTTGGCAGTGGAAATCCCGGTGAGTGAAGCCGGGTCCTGGTGAGTGAAGCCAGGTGATGGAAATCCCGGTGAGTGATGCCGGGTCCTGGTGTGTGAAGCCAGATGATGGAAATCCCGGTGATTGAAGCCGGGTCCTAGTGAGTGAAGCCAGGTGATGAAAATCTCGGTGAGTGAAGCGGGGTCCAGGTGTGTGAAGCCGGGTGACCGAAATCCTAGTGAGTGAAGCTAGGTTGAAATCCCGGTAAGTAAAGCTGGGTGACCGAAACCCTGGTGAGTGATGCTAGGTCCTAGTGAGTGAAGCTAGGTTGAAGTCCCGGTGAGTGATGCTGGGTATGGAGTCTTGATCCGGGGGACCAGGACTAGTCAGAGAGGGCTAGGAAGCTCGTTCTCTTGACTTTGGGTTGAATTGGGAGTCTCTGGATCTGTCTGGTGACCGATCTGGGAGATTGGCACGGTGCTCCTTCGTTGATCGGTCTGGTGACTGATCCAGCGATAACTGATCCATCAGGTGACCGATCAGGGAGTATGCGTTTCACTCACTGTACAGCTTATGATCGACCTGGTGACCGATGAGGGAGCTCACAAGTGGGATGAGTTCCCCTGCTGATCTGCTCTTGATCGGTCTGGTGACCGACTAGGGAGCATCCAGTAGGTCTTCGGCAAACCTACTGATCAACTCCTGATCGGTCTGGTGACCGATCAGGGAGAAACCGTGACCGATCAGACAGAACGATCAACTGCCGTGACGTTTCTCACCTTGACCAATCAGGCTTGAGCCTGATCGGTCTGGGATCAGCCTGATCGGTCTGGTGACCGATCAGCCAGTGTATTTCAGGCGGGATTGTGGCAAGCTGATTTCTGGATCGGTTTGGTGACCGATCTGGTGACCGGTTAGAGTGACCGATCACACGAGCTTGCGATCCCAAGTTTCTCACTGGGGACCGATCAGGTTGGAGCCTGATTGGTCTGGGATACTCCTGATCGATCTGGTGACCGATCATTTTAATTTAAACGTGCTGTCAGACGCTCTGATCGTGTCTATTTTCACTGCCTATTCTCTGCTACTTGCTGATTTCATTTGATATCTATTTGCTAAGCTTTTGTTGAAGTGTGCAGGTGACACAGGAGGATTCTAACACACAAGAAGGGTCAATGGAGGACTTTTCATGGAGTAGGATTGGATCTATTGTGTTTTCAGGTCTCAACGGCGTCTGGCGCAGCTGGCAACTGACGAAGGCGCGGCTAGCAACTGACGGAGGCTCAGCTGGAGGAGTGTCCAGTGGACTGAGTGCTCAGAGAGTTTAGTGGGTCAGGGTGTGAGTCAGTGGTGCTGATGGAGCTGGCGACGTTGAGCAGGAGCTTAAGAGACGAAGCTGGAAGCAGAGGAGCTGAGGCGAACAAGACAGAAACTTGGGAAGTTTGGTTGGGCTGTGTTCATGCTCTCTGTTGCTTTGTGCTTAAGCTTTCTACTACATTCTTGTGAGCTTTCCTTCTCGAGTGTCTCGTGTGCTTATCTTGTATCCATCTGTGAGACAGCTTGTGCAAAGGTTTCTCCACCGACAAGGAGGCGTTTGATATCCGATGTTCACCGGGGCTTGATCTGCCGACGATCAAGGGATCACCCACCTTTCGGGCATGGCAAGGAGTAGGGGCAAGTTATCCCCGAACCTTGTAAATGATCCATGTTAGCGTCGGTTTGCTTTACCTTTGCTTTTGCTTGCCGTTCTATATTTCTGCTTCTGTGTTTTTGTGTTTCTGTTTCTGCTGCTACTAATCTGATCACGCAGAAGTATCAAAGAGCAAGAAATTAGTGTCTGGCTATATTCGCCCCCCCCCTCTCTAGCCATCCAAATTCCAACAAGTGCTATCAGAGCTTGGGGCTCTGTTCAATGCTTTACATCCGAGAGCTTACGGCAAGATGGCTCGAAGAGAAGGAATGAGCACAAACCGACCTCCATTCCTCGACAACACTGATTTTTCATATTGGAAGTCAGGATGGAGTTTTACTTGAAGACAAACATGAGCTTGTGATTCGCTGTCAAGGAGGGGTTTTCTCCTCCAATGGATATTGAGGGAAAAGATCTAGACTTTTGCATGTGGTCTACTGAGCAAATCAAAAAGGGGGAAGCCAATGCCAAAGCTGTTGTCACCTTACAATGTGGGATGACTAAAGAGCAATTGATCAAGATTGGTCCCTTCACCTCTACCAGAGTCTTGTGGAACAAACTCATTGAACTCCATGAGGGAACTCAAGATACATGGATAGTCAAGAAGGACCTCCTTCTCAGCCAACTCCAGAACTTGACAATGAGGGAAAACGAAACTATAAGTATGCTTCATTTTCGGTTCAAGGAGATCTACAATGGTCTTCATTCCATCAGTGAGAAGGTAGAGGATCGAGACCTCGTAAGGTATGTTCTCAAAGCCTTTCCTAGGAATACTTTGTGGTCATCCATGGTTGATGCCTACAAAGTATCTAAGGATCTTTCAATTTTTAAGTTAGAAGATCTATTTTGTGAAATGGAACTACATGAGATCTCTAACACAATCCCAAAAGAGAAAGGGTTGGCTTTTGTGGCAGGTAACAAAAGAAAGGAAAAGAAGGATGAGAACACTCACTGTCACATGGCATTCATGGAACTAGAGGACTCGAGAGAAGAAAGTGATAACGAATCAAGGAGCTCCTCAACCGCGCCTTCATCATCTTTGGATGATGAAGAGGTAATCTCTTCGGAATTACATAAATGCTATAGGACGATAGCATGCTTATCTATGTTGTTAAAGAAATCAAAGAATAAGATTAAGTCATTGAAATTTGAAGTAGAAAAATTGAAAACCTCTAAGTCTCTGGCAGAGGCGAAGGGACCAATCTTGATCAATTGCTCTTTAGTCATCCCACATTGTAAGGTGACAACAGCTTTGACATTGGCTTCCCCCTTTTTGATTTGCTCAGTCGACCACATGGAAAAGTCTAGATCTTTTCCCTCAATATCCATTGGAGGAGAAAACCCCTCCTTGACAGCGAATCACAAGCTCATGTTTGTCTTCAAGTAAAACTCCATCCTGACTTCCAATATGAAAAATCAGTGCTGTCGAGGAATGGAGGTCGGTTTGTGCTCATTCCTTCTCTTCCAGCCATCTTGCTGTAAGCTCTCGGATGTTAAGCCTTGAACAGAGCCCCAAGCTCGGATGTTAAGACTTATCATGTAATTGATGTTATGCATGATAAGTCTCTTGAGGATGAAAATAAGGATTTGAAGAGCAAAGTTGAAAACCTCAAGAATATTCTTGAGAAGTTTTCAATTGGCTCAAAAACATTAGACATGGTATTAAATTCCCAAAGGGCGGTTTACAACAAGGCCGCTATAGGTTACTGACCTAAAGAACCAACTTTTGTATCATTAATTGTTAGTAGGAGCCCTAGAGCCAATTATGTGATGATTGACTAGAGGCATATTTGTATCATATTCTATTATTAATAAAGGCATGTTTGGTTATTATACTTACTTTGTATTCTGTGCCGAATAACTAAGTATAATAATGTCCTTGTGTAGTAGGTTCATATCTACATTATATCGATTAGTTGAATCGATAGTGAGATAATGTAGAGAACACTACACTAAATTATTTCTAGTCAAGTATTAATATTCAGGGACAATATTAATGCATGGAGACTAGCATGTAGGTCAACTGATGACTTGAGCTCACAAGTCATGGATATGTGATATCGAGTTGACACATAGGTATACATTGGAGAATGTGTACTGAATGACCCGCCATGAGAAAGTTTCATAGATTGTCATATGAGTGTCATAGACTTTCTCATGTGACTATTGGTATGAATAGTCCTTAGACCTGAAGTCACTACGGTTCCCTACATAAGGAGTTATGTACTTTGGTATCGTCAAACGTCACCCGTAACAGGGTGGACTATAAAGGCGATCACTGGGTATGTAATGAATTATACGGAGGGATGTGAGTAATGTAGATGGGATCTATCCCTCCCATATGACGGGAGTGATATCTGTGGGCCCCTTGATCGAGTAGGACTACTGAAACGCATGTCCATGCTCAAATGAGTCTATATGAGATATTGAGCTTATTTGTTTGAGTGAGTCTACTCGGGGATCAAGAAACATAAGATTGATTGAGGATGACACGGTCTATGCCTCATTGGTCAATCTAGATATCAAGGATAGAAGGACAAGGTCATACACTATCATAGTCATAGAGGTTTAGTCGGATCTCGACTTTTCTTGTTACTTGGGTAGCAATGATGCATTGCTAGATGCCGCTCATTGTTTATGTGTCTAAAGTGTTTAGGCGCATTGCCAATGTCATGAGAACCTATTGGGTCACACACAAAGGACACAATGCTTCGGGAAAGTTGATCGGCAGATCTGAGCCCGAGTTGGGAACTCGGGAGATCTGAGCCCGAGTTGGGAACTCGGGAGACCTGAGCCTGAGTTGGGAACTCGGGAGGTCAGTTCAGGGGGCTCGAGTTGGGAACTCGAGAGAGACCAAGTCGGAGCTCGACGGGCCGAGTCGGAGCTCGGCGGGCCGAGTTGGAGCTCGGCGGACCAAGTCGGAGCTTGACGGGCCGAGTCGGAGCTCGGCGGGCAGAGTCGGAGCTCGACGGATCGGGTCGAGACTCGGCAGACTGGGTCGGAGCTCGGCAGACTGGGTCGGGAGCTTGCCACTCGGGAGACTTGGTCGGGAGACCGAGTCGGAAGCCCGAGAGGCCCGGTCGGAGTTGCATGGAGGAAAGAGAAAAGTCTCTTTTCATTGGATGAAAAGATTCTTTTCTTGCATTGGAAAAGATGAAGAGCCACATAAAAAGATGTGCTCTTTATTGGGAAGCCAAAGAGACACAAACCTCTTCATATTCATGGGATGATTATAAAAGAGGGTCTTGTGACTTTGGATGAGGTCTTCTTCTTCTTGCCTTAGCTTTTCCCCTTCCCTTCCTCTCTTCTTCCTCTCCTCCCCTTTTGGCCGAAACCTTACTGTAAGGTTCTTGGTGTTTTCGAGCTACCTCAAGTTGCTAGCACAACTAAGGTAGTTCTCCCGAGGTTGAGAGATTGTGTCCGTGTGGATACGAATAGAGGCACGGACGCTTGAACATGCAAGAGATCCGACGCATCTTGGATGAGCGGGATAACCGAAGGGCACGCTTCAAAGGTATAAACAGTAGATAAATCTATTAGATAGATAGCTTTATATGAGTTTTCTTTCGCATGGATCGCTCGTGGGTTCTTGTTTCCACTGCGTTTTTATTGTTTTGTGCCGGGAGAACCCAACATTAATGACTAGAACCCATTGTAGATCACGAAATGATTCTAGGGTTCAAAAAGCTAGAAAGAAATTGACTAAGGCATGGGTGCCAAAGTCTTTACATGAAGGTTCATTAGGTCCCAAAATTTGGGTACCTAAAACTCCATCTTTAGAATTGTATAAGCATTGATTGAGGGGGAGCATCTATCAACATGGGTAGTTGATATTTGGTGCTCCAAACATATAGTCATTCCTAGTTAGGAATGTGCTGACCATTTTCTCAAATTAATGAATGACCATGTACTACTCATGAGAAAGGTTTTTCTTTGACAATTTAGATGATTAGATTTATATCAATGGAAAACATGAATTTCCTACACAATGTAGATACATTTGTTTCTATTTGTGAACAATAAGAAAAGTTTTCATGCGACATTTGATGATATATCCATGTACAAGATTAAACTAGTTTCAAAATAAACATGAAAATGATATTACATGGATGGTTTAGAGAAGCACATAACTTGCCCTTGTCATGGATGCATGCTAAAGAACGAGTATGGAATTGAGTAGTTGAAGCAAACATGTTATAGACATGCATTAAACTGATCAAGATATAGAAATTTGATCATATGTTGGCACTCACTTGATACAAGCATGTTTTGGAATTTACTCATATATTGATGCTAATTTGATTCAAGTAAGCCAAAATTTTCTTGTATGCCATGATCTCATTGTTTGGGTTATTAACATTCATGCCAATGTTGGTTAAGAACAAGATGAACACATAGCTTGTTTTGATACTAATTTGATACAAGCATGTTTTTGAAAATTTGATCATATTTTTGTTTGTGTCATGAAATCTGATCATGTTTTGAAAATTTGATATTAGTATCATATTTCGATAATAGTTTGAAGAAATGTATTTTGATTAAGGGAACCCTTAGGATCAAATGGATTAAAATTATTTGAATCAGGGTTTAGGAATGGTTAAGGGTTGAAACAAACCTATTTCTAAAACTGATCAGGATCAGAAAACAGTCTGTGTCGAACCTGATCGGTCCACCGACCGATCAGGACTCACCCTGATCAGTCTGGTGACCGATCAGGAATCAGACTGATCGGTCCGGTGACCGATCAGATCAACACTGATCAGAGGTATCAGACTACTCCTCAGTCCGATCCCATTTCATCAAGGCGTATCAGATTACCTGATCATACTGATACACATAAATCTGATACAAACCAAGTACAATTGAAACATCAGGTATCAAAATGCTGATTTGATACAAACCTATGTTGGAATGTTCAAATTCATAAGAAAGGATTTCATGAGTCATGACTTTTGTTCTTAATGTCGTGTTTCAGAAATTTTTCTAAAATGACGAATATCAATAGAGTCTACATCCTTGTTGTGCAATGTAAATTGTTAATGCAGTCTGATCAGGAACGTATCAGAGTTTCAGATTTTTTTGTTGTGGAATGCAATATGGGTAATTGTGGACAGGTTGACGAAATCTGCTCATTTCCTAGCAATCAAGATGACCTATTCGATTGAGCAACTAGCTCAATTATATGCTAAGGAGATAATCAGACTTCATGGAGTTCCCAAGACCATCATCTCAGATAGGGATGGTCGCTTTACCTCACACTTTTGGGAGTGCGTTCAGAAGTCTCTCGGCACTAAACTACGATTCAGTATCTCTTTTCACCCCCAGACTGACGGCCAAACTGAACGAGTGAATCATGTGCTGGAAGACATGTTGCGGGCTTGTGCCTTGGATTTCAAAGGGAGTTGGTGTCGGTACCTATGTTTAGCGGAATTCGTCTACAATAATAGCTACCAAGCTACTATCAGAATGGCACCTTATAAAGCATTGTACGGGAGGAGATGTAGGTCTTCAATCTGTTGGTACGAAGGCGGTGAAAAGAAGGAAATGGGGCTCACGACGGATCTCATCAACGACACCACCCGAGCTATACAGAACATTCGACAACGAATCGAAGCTGCTCAGAGACGGCAGAAGAGTTATGCAGATGCCCGGCGTAGGCCACTGGAATTCGATATTGGGGATCTAGTGTTCCTCAAAGTGGCTCCTATGAAAGGGGTAACGAGATTCGAGAAGAAAGGAAAACTAAGTCCGCGTTATGTGGGACCGTACCCGATACTGGAAAGTGTCGGCAAGGTGGCACATGTGCTGGAGCTACCTCAAGAAATGTCGGCTATCAATAATGTGTTCCATGTGTCGATGCTCAAGAAGTGTATTCTAAACAAAGATCAGGTGATCGAGCCACAGACAGTACAAGTTCAGGAGGACCTATGTTTTGAAAGCCGACCTATCCAGATCTTGGATCGAGAAATCAAGACGCTAAGGAACAAGGAGGTACCCTTGGTCAAGGTCCTATGACAAAGTCAAAGGTTCGAGGAAGCCACCTGGGAACGCGAGGACGAGATGAGACGCAAGTACCCGGAGCTAATCTAAGTTCGAGGACGAACTTTCACGAGGTATGGGGGATTGTAACGGCCCGAAAAATTTTCTCAATATTTTTCTTTAAAATATTGATCATGCCTAGATAGATTCTTGAGGAACATAGGGATACTAGTATAAACCTTAACATGATGATCCATGAATTTCGATATAGAATAGGAAGCTAAGTGCTAATGGGCCTTACATGGGCTTTTTTAGTACCATGGTTATTAGTGGATTTTAGGTAGAATTTAATATAAATAGAAATGGGTTTAAATTAGGAATATTAGCATGGCTATATGTAGACCTTAGGGGGGGGGGGGTTATGGCCGAAAATATAGGAAAAAAAAAGAAAGTAAAATAAAATAAAAATAAAGTGCATGCACCAAGGATTGAACCTTGGACCTAGTGTAACACTATGCATGTACTAACCAATTCACCTAGCAAGGGAGTGCTAGTAGAGAACGAAGTAGATTTTGGTTAAGGCTTAGGGAAGTGAAGAGTCATCAAGAGAAGAGGCACCATGGCCGTTCACTTGCCGCCAATCATGTGGTTTAAAAGAGGGGATGAGAGAAGAGGAGACATAGGAGTTACTCTTTTCTTTCCTTCTTCCACCAAAGCCATTCCTCTCCCTCTTCTTCCTTCTCCTAGTCGAAACCCACCAAGGCTCTTTCCCCTAGGAAAAGCTTCACAAGGGGACTTTCTCTTGAAGATCCAAGGCTTCCTACAAGGCTACAATGGCTAAGGGTGATCAAGGGACAACAAGGTCTTCATCATCTTCTCTATTTATGGTCTAAAAACCAAGTCAACAAGGGTAAGACTCCCTCACCTGTGGTATAATGGTTTTCTGTTGATGTTTATCATGATTTAAGTCTTTGTTTCAAGATCTAAGTTGAGAAATCCATGAAGGGGGGCTTCTAGGGTTTCGGCCACCACCATGGTTCCAAGGCTAGGATTAGTTTTTAACTTCCTAATGATGTTTTTATGTCTTCTCATGATGCAAGGGATGTTCATGGTGATTTATGTGAATTTTACATGACTTATGAACCTTGTAAGTTTCAGCCAAGATGTTATAGGGCAAGAAGTTAGGGTTAACTCCAAGCAAGGGTTCTAATGTTTTCCTATGGATATGTAAGGTATTAGATGTAAATTTGGAATTTTATGAATTTCTTCATGTGTTGGTGACCCATTAGGGTTTCGGCCAAGTCAAGTGGGATGACTAGGATTTAGGGTTAGCTCTAAATATGGGGTCCAATGACTTACTATGACATTGTAGGTAATGTATGAGTTCCTTTTTACCTATGGGACCTTCTCATGTTGCTTGAATGAAGAGACCCTCTTCTATTGAATATTCTGCCAAACTCCTAATCTAGGTTAGGGTTGGAATGAAGTACAAGGATGCTGGCTCAGGGTTTACTATGGTGTAGGGGTATGATTAAGCATGTTGTAAGAGTCTTTTGGTTACTAAAACCCTAGCTTTATGTGTTATATACCATGACGTTGCATGTTTAGGTGGTATGTTATGTTTTATTTATAAATATGTAGATCATATACCATGAACATATGTAATTGATGTAGGGGTATGTCAAATGGAATAATGCATGTAGGATGTTAAATGCCTATAATAGATATATGTATATGGAAGTCTGTGCATGTTCTATGTTAAATGCCATGAACCTAAGTATGCATCATGCTCATATGTATGTTACCCATGCATGCTCTATGATGGATACTAGGATTATGTATGCTAGATGAAATGTACCACGTATGAAATGCATGTTTATCTCATGTACCATAATCATGCAAGCTTTATGAACCAAGATAATGTTTATGCCTGGAGGCATGATTATGTATGTATGTCATGTTTTATGAATAAAGAAGATGAATGAAGATGATGTTATGCCTTAAGTATGAATGATAAGTATGAATGATGAAGGCATAATGATGTTATGAATTAAGTATGAATGATGAAATGCCAAGCATGTTTATGTCATGCTTCATGAAACAAGGTTATGTTTATGTCCTAAGATATGTTAAGTATGTCTATGAATGATGAAGCATGCAAAGTTATTTTACTTTATGAATGGGCTTGTACCGGACCGAAGTAAGGGTCCAAGGGATGGGCACCTTAAGAACGCCTCGGTTTTGGACTACCATAGCTGTTCACGGTTCTGGGACTACCATAGCTGTCCAACAGGGATGGGCACCTTAAGAATGCCTCGATTTTTGGAACTACCGTAGCTGTTCCTACCCTAGTAGTTCGAGGCTAGCTACCTCGTATTTACTTAGGAATGCGCGCTTATGATGTATGTATGTGGTACAAGCCGGGGACCCCAATGATGTTATGTTTATGTTTAAGTAACTAAAAGTATGATTTTAACTAAGCATCCTTATGTATATGCATTGACTCATGCATGCATTCATGATATGCATTGTGCCATGATAAGTATGTTTTATGTTATGTTCATGTTAAGAATTATGACATGTTAAGGATATCCTATGTTTATGTTCATGTTAAGAATTATGACATGTTAAGTAGATGTTTATGTTTATGTTCATGTTAAGAATTATGACATGTTAAGGATATCTTATGTTTATGTTCATGTTAAGAATTATGACATGTTAAGTAGATGTTTATGTTGATGTTCATGTTAAGAATTATGACATGTTAAGTATATGTTATGCTTATGTTAATGTTAAGAATTATGCCATAACAAGTATGTATATGCTTTATGATATGTCAAGAACTGTGACATGTGTTAAGGATATGTTAAGAACGTGATATGTTTATGTTATGCGATGTATGTTTTAGTGAGTAGGAAAGAGTCTTACTAAGCCTATGTACTTATAGTCTTATTTCTTATACCGCAGATCAAGCAAGAGGATACTAGGGGAGGCAGCGTAAGGGCACGAGTGTGTGTGTGTGGCAGTGACATGGCAAAAGAAAAAAAAAGAGAAAACCTCTAATATTTATGCTTTGTCACATGTTCTATATTTTGTATATTCCTAATAAGTCTCATGCTATGCTTATGATGGTTTGTCTAGAAAAATAAATACACTTGCCACTTATGTTACTCACGGATGACTTATGGGATGTTATATCATGATGCTACCTATGACGTTTATATGCTAAGTTACCATGTCATCATGTTAGGAATGATAGCTAAGATATGTAAGTATGATTTAAGTACTAGTCGCATGTATGAATTAAGTAAGTTCTATTTTATTACTTCCGCTGCAATAGGATGTTCATATGTATGTTAGCGGTACGCTGCCTCCCGCCACACTGAAAGGTGTGGGGAAAAAAGGCGGGCGTTACAGATCTGCTCTTGATCCGGGTATGGAGTCCCGGTGAGTGAAGCTAGGTATGGAGTCTTGGTTCGGGGGACCAGGACAAGTCAGAGAGGGCTAGGAAGCTCGTTCTCTTGACTTTGGGTTGAATTGGGAGTCCCTGGACCTGTCTGGTGACCGATCAGGGAGATTGGCACGGTGCTCCTTTGTGGATCGGTCTGGTGACTGATCCAGCGATGACTGATCGATCAGGTGACCGATCAGGGAGTATGTGTTTCACTCACTGTACAACTCATGATCGATCTGGTGACCGATCATGGAGCTCACAAGTGGGTTGAGTTCCCCTGCTGATCTGCTCCTGATCGGTCCGGTGACCAATCAGGGAGCATCCAGTAGGTCTTCGGCAAACCTACTGATCAACTCCTGATCGGTCAGGCGACAGATCAGGGAGAAATCGCGACCGATCAGACTGAACGATCAACTGCCACGATGTTTCTCACCCTGACCGATCAGGCTTGAGCCTGATCGGTCTGGGATCAGCCTGATCTGTCTGGTGACCGATCAGCCAGTGTATTTCAGGCGGGATTGTGGCAAGCTGATTTCTGAATCAGTTTGGTGACCGATCTGGTGACCGGTCAGAGTGACCGATCACACGTGCTTGCGATCCCAAGTTTCACACTGGGTACCGATCAGGTTGGAGCCTGATCGGTCTGGGATAGTCCTGATCAGTCCGGTGACCGATCACTTTAATTCAAACGCGCTGTCAGACGCTCTGATCGCATCTGTTTTCACTGCTGATTCTCTGCTACTTGCTGATTTCATTTGATATCGATTTGCTAAGCTTCTGTTGAAGTGTGCAGGTGACACAGGAGGATTCAAACACTCAAGGAGGTTCAATGGAGGACTTTTCATAGAGCAGGTTTGGATCTATTGTGTTTGCAGGTCTCAACGGCGTCTGGCGTAACTGGCAACTGACGAAGACTCAGCTGGAGGAGTGTCCAGTGGACTGAGTGCTCAGAAAGGTCAGTGGGTCAGGGTGTGAGTCAGTGGTGCTGATGGAGCTGGCGACGTTGAGCAGGAGCTTAAGAGACGAAGCTGGAAGCAGAGGAGCTGAGGCGAACAAGACAGAAACATGGAAAGTTTGTTTGGGCTGTGTTCGTGCTCTCTGTTGCTTTGTGCTTAAGCTTTCTACTACATTCTTGTGAGCTTTCCTTCTCGAGTATCTCGTGTGCTTATCTTGTATCCATCTGTGAGACAGCGTGTGGAGAGGTTTCTCCACCGAGAAGGAGGCGCTTGATATCCCGTGTTCACCGGGGCTTGATTTGCCGACGATCAAGGGATCGCCCACCTTACGGGCATGGCAAGGAGTAGGGGCAAGTTATCCCTGAACCTTGTAAACGATCCGTGTTAGCGTCGGTTTGCTTTCCCTTTTCTTTTTCTTGCTGTTCTTTATTTCTGCTTCTATGTTTTTGTGTTTCTATTTTCGCTACTACTAATCTGATCACGCAGAAGTATCAAAGAGCAAGAAATTTGTGTCTGGCTATATTCACCCCCCCCCCTCTCTAGCCATCCAAGTTCCAACAAACATGATCTTTCGTGTGACACCATACACCATATTATCTACAATGCGAAGTAATGAACTTTATGCATGTACTAATATAAACAGGCACCTAGTGTAGTTGTGATTCTCTTTTCAGAATGAAGATGCTCATATAAAGAAATCATGTCTTTCAGCGTACACATCTTATCGAATAGGTTGCGGGGGACGCGGATTTGCTTTGGTAGGGCAAGTCTTGGCCATATGCTCTTCTACACCACAGATATAGCACCCGGTCATGCCTTGGCGACATACTCTTGGGTGCATGATGGACCCAATAGCAAGTGCCACGAATGAGCCTCAAATTTAGATATTTATAAATTGAAAACCCTTAGCTCACAAAATTAAAATGTAGTACAGGGGACTCAGGTTGTATTTTTCCAAGGACTAGTTAAGTGTGCATAATCGAAGCTTGATTTTTGTCGTTTAATGTTTTGGGTTTTCAAATAAGATGGGGGTTTTGTTTTGCTATGAGAATGAAATAACAGTCGGAAACAGAGTGAATGAATCTAATTATCCCTAGTTTAAAACTGAAATAAGGTTACTTCACTTATCCCTATTTGAAAACTAAGCAATTGAATCTCAAACTTTGGAATTCGAATTAAAAAACTAATACTAAATGTATGAGAGCATCAGATCTATAGCTAAATTGCAAGAATAAAGTTGAATTCAAGAACTAAGACTGAATACAGGAAATAGAATGGAAATGCAGCTAAAACACTTCCTGATCGGTGATAGACCGATCAGATGCACGCATGATCAGTCAACAAACCGATCAGAAGCTGTCTTGATCGGTCAAACGGACCGATCAGAAACTGAAATGTACGTTGATACAAACTGAAACGCTAAGGAATTGAATTTAGAAACGAAATCTAACAACAAATCTAGTCCTTCACCGAGAATTCCGTCTTGCCGTCACACAAGAGTCGATCTAGAGACCCTCTATCTCGAAGATCAAACAAGAAACCAATTCCCGCGATCAATCTGCCTTAACTTGGTGTGCAAACTGAAATCCTCTCCCGATCTCTTCCTCCTTGGTACGTTGGAAAGTGAATCGGCTCAGAAGCTCTCTGAGAACCCCTCCGAACACTCTGATGGTTCCGATCGATGATGACAGCTATCAAGCAGAAATTGATTCAAGCGAAGCGGAGCTCTCGACGAAACCCTCACCGGAGCTTGGCAGCGACGATATTGGATCGCAAACTTCACGGGGAATTGCTCTCTTTGATATGAAGCTGGAAAGGAACTTGGATCTGAAGTGGCCGCAGGAATCAGAGAAGAAAACTGATGCGAAAACGAAGAACATAACAGAAATTGTGACTCAGCGACGACGACCTGAGCTGGGCGGAAATGTTCTGTTTTAATTAATCCCATTTGAAATTGAACGGCTGTGATCATCCTCACCTCATCCAACGGTTAGATCAACTTGGATTGAGTTCAAACATCCCAGATCTCCATCAATGGTCAGGATCTGCTCCTCTTTAGCTTGGATCAATCAGATATGCAATGGATGACTCAGATCTCCCTTCCTCTTGAATGGACGGCTTAGGCTCCTCTTAAGCTTGATCCAACGGTCTGATGGCTTCTGATGTTGACCAAAACCTCAAATCTTGATCTATGGTCTTGATTAACTCTATCTTGGGCTCGGATTGATCAGAAGCTGATAGATGGCTCAGATCTCCCCGTTTCTTGATCGGACGGCGCATATTAATCCAATGCTTGATCATCTTGATCTGAATCCAATTCTGACTCAAACTTGATCCAATCTGATCTAGGTCCATGATCATTCAAAGCCTAGAAAAATAGATTCAAAATTTAATGCCAAAATATCTCAATTATGAAAAGATTTGCATCCAAAACTAAAATAGCAATAATTCATGAAACCTAGTGTCAATATAAGAGTAAGCATGTAAAAAGGGATCAAAACATAGATTTGAGAGCCTAAATTGATTAACAAAATGGTAATTACCAACTCCCCCACACTTTCTCTTGGGCGTCTCGCACAACTAACTAGTAAACTAATCATGTACTACCCTAGATTATTCTCAATCATAGTTAGAAGCAATTGAAAAGAAATTACCTAGGGTTGTCAATTCTCAAAAATCTAAACTCAATGGACTAGAATGTTGTTCTTAGTAAACAACAAAGTATATTTCATCCTTCATGACTAATTAAGATGAATCAAACACACAAAGCCTCTAAAGGGAATTTTTGGTGGCTCTCTTCCTAAGTTCTACATTTTTTATGAAAGTGGAGCTCACTCAAACACAATCATGGTTCTTGCACTACCATAAGCTTGCTTATGCTCTACTCTCCACCTTCATTCTTGAGTTGAATCACACCTACAAAGGCTTATTTAAACAAGTTAAGAAATATGAAATGATAGAAATGAAATAGAAGTTTAGTAGATGGAAAGGTAAAGGAAGTGGAAGACATGGATACTCAAAAATGTAACCTAATGCACTTTGTCCTCTCATTTTGAATTATCCTGCATATTTTAGAGCCAAGGTGAGTAAGGATTGGATAGTGCCTCTGATTTGGATGAAAAACAATGCTGAATTCAGTGTGCCTAGGTTCTACACTGTGCCAACCTCTGCTGATCGGTCAAGGGATCGATCAGTCACTGCTCTGATCGTTCTGGACTGCCTTTGATCGGACTGAGCTCCTTCTGATCGGTATGAGTGACCGATCAGACACCTCCCTGATCGGTCTGGAGACCGATTAGGGTCTGATCAGAAGTTGAACTGAATAGAATCCTGAAACTATTTCTGCCGAGATCACTTCTTTTCAATCAATACCACATCTTAAATCCAACTAGCTCCTTGTTCACATCTTCTAATTCAGAAATCTAACCCATCCCCTGACACTTTTTTTTCTCTTCTTTTTCTTTTCTTTTAATCTGCTGTTCTATTTTTTTCAATCCTCCATTTCTAATTTTTTTAGCTTGTGCATTGATATGCTCCATAATTTCCTTCTTGTCAACTCCCATTTCATCAGTTGATCTCTATTCCTATTTCTTTTTCACTTAATACTTCATCTTGAGCATAGATTTTTTTTCTCTCCTTTTTCTTTTCTTCTCTGCTCATAATTCAACACTGATTTCATTGATACAAAACTCCTTCAAATTGACACACCTCTTCATTCTAATCTGCATCACTAACTTCATCCATTTGTAGCTGAAATCTCAACTTAATTATTGCAAAACATCACAATCCCATAGCATTTGCATACTAATTGGTTGCATTCGGCAGCCTTCATTTGTCCCATTTCAATTTTTTTTGAACTTACAGCTTTTTTTCTCTTTCTCTGCATTACAAAGTAGTGGAGAACTCAAGGCTTCATTTGGGATTAGACTTGGCTCATTTTGCTTGTGGGTTGCCAAATACTTCACATTGTCCTCAAAATTTGATTCAATGCTTGATCCTCCCCCACACTTAGCTTTTTGACCGTCTCAGGCAAAGCAACATCAAGAAACAATCCAAAGCAACCAAGTCCATGGAGAATATGGTTATGAACAGAAAAATAGAGGAGAGAAAATAGAATATAGAGTAGATCAACAAGCAATATTGCAAAAATTGATATGAACAAGGAAACAAAATGATTCACCTCTATAAATGTGGTCCAATCATAGAAATATGGTTTTGAAAGAAAACCTAAGTAAGTTCTAGAGTACAATCATATGTGTGTATCTCAACAATAAGGCCAAATCCTCACTAAGTAAAAAGAATTCATCTCAAGTCATCAATCTAGAGTCCATAACTAAGTAGTACTCAAGCATCCAAGAATTTTCATCCATTGGCTCAAATCCTAAGTTTTAACAACCAAATTTAATTCACTTTCAAAGGACTCTAAAATGATATAAAGAAAATCTAGAGGGATACATTTATTCCAAATCATGCAAGAAATAAGGTGCCAAAAGGATAAAATGATATCTACAATGACTCTTTATTCATTCTACACTACCTAAGCATTTATTAACAAAAACTCACTTTAAAAGAAAGATTATTTTTAGAAAACATAAAAATGATATATACAATGAAATAGAAATGCAAGAAAGATAAAACTCCCCTTTAGGTTGGGTAGATAGCATCGTTGATGTCCAATCCATCCACCTCTAGCTCCATCACTTCTTCAAAGTATTTCTTGAGCCGGTGGCCATTAACTCACCAAATAAATCCATTAGCCTCATCCTTAATCTCAACAACACCATAAGGAAAAACATTAGTAACAAGAAATGAACCTTCCCATCCAGATCTCAACTTACCTTTAATCAATTTGAGCCTTGATTTGTACAAAAGAACTTTATCGCCAATTTGAAACTCTTTCTTCAATATATGCTTATCAGGAAAATTCTTAGTCTTCTCCTTGTAAATCCTTGAGTTTTCATATGCTTCTACTCTTATCTCCTCAAGTTCTTGAAGTTGTAGCTTCCTTTCTTCTCCCACTTTATTTGCATCAAAGTTGCAAGCGTTTACCGCCCAATAAGCTCTATGCTCTATCTCCACGGGTAAGTGACAAGCTTTTCCATAAACTAGCCGGTAGGGAGACATTCCAATGGGTGTCTTATATGCCGTCTGATAGGCCCATAATGCATCATCAAGACTTTTGCTCCAATCTTTCCTACTAGGCCCAACGGTCTTCTCCAAGATTACTTTGATCTCTCTATTTGCAATTTTGACTTGTCCGATAGTTTGGGGGTGGTAGGAAGTAGACACATTATGCACAACCCCATATTTGTTAAGCAAAGCCTTTATGTTCTTGTTGCAAAAATGTGAACCTTGATCACTTATGATAGCTCTTGGAATTCCAAACCTACAAAAAATGTGTGACCTAACAAAACTAACAACAACACAAGCATCGTCAGTCCTGGAGGGAATGACCTCCACCCATTTAGACACATAATCAACAGAAAGAAGTATATACAAAAATCCACAAGATGCAGGAAAAGGTCTCATAAAGTCTATCCCCCATACATCAAATATTACACAAAAAAGCATAGTTTGTTGGGGCATTTCATTTCTAGCTCCTATGTTCCCTGTTCTCTGACATCTATCATAATTTTTATAAAATAGATATGCATCATGAAACAAAGTAGGCCAATATAATTCGCACTCCAAAACTTTCCTAGCTGTTCTTTGTGGTCCAAAGTGTCCTCCACAGGCTGATGAATGACAAAATGTAAGAACTGAATAAAACTCATGGTCAGATATGCATCTTCTAATTATTTGATCACTACAAAATTTTCACAAATAAGGATCATCCCATACATAGAATTTAGCATCACTCTTAAATTTATCCTTCTGAGCCTTAGTGAATTATGCAGGAAAAACATGAGCTACTAAATAGTTAACTAGATCTGCATACCAGGGCGACTCATCATGTATCACTAAAAGGTGCTCATCTCTGAAATCATTATCAATGGTGGTAGGGTGTCCATCTCCCTCTATTCTGCTCAAATGATCCACCACCAGGTTCTCCTTGCCGCTCCTATATCTAATCTCCAAATCAAACTCTTGAAGTAGAAGCATCCATCTAATCAATCTGGGCTTTGCATCTGGCTTCTTCAGAAGGTACTTCAAGGCTGCATGATCAGAAAATTGATAGTGCCCACAACAGGTGTCACGAATGAGCCTCAAATTTAGATATTTATAAACTGAAAACCATTGGCTAACAAGATAAAAAGTAGGATAGGGGCCTCAGGTCGTATTTTTCCATGGACTAGTTGTGAATGTTTAACTATAGCTTGAAGTTGTTGTCGTTAAATGTTTTGGTGTTTTCGAATGATATGGGGAGTTGTTTGCAAATAAGAATGAAATAGCAGTAACAAAATGAACTTAGCGAAGCAAATATGCCTTAGGGAGTTGCAAGAACTACACTTAACTAATTTAACACTAATCAAAGAAACTAGCTTAACACTAATTGAGATCTAGCACTTCAACTTGATATTATGGAATTAAAAATGCATAAGATGATAACAAGAGTAGGGAAGCTTAAAATAAGAAACAAGATTGCAGAAATTGAAGTTAGAACAAGTCTTACTACAGAAACAGAATTTAAAGAAGCAATGCTTTGCCTGATCGGTCGACAGTCCGATTAGATTCATGCCTGATCAGTCGACAGACCGATCAGATGATGCCTGGATCGGTCGAACAGGTCGATCAGTGTGAGAAAGTTAGCTGATACAGATCAAACAATTAGAGAAACGAATGCAAAATTGAAAACTAAACAACAGATTCAATTCTTCAATCCAAGAACTATCTTGCTGTCACTCAAGATCCACATAGAAACCCTCTAGCTTGACAGATCATCTGAATCTGATTGCCCCGCGGACGATTTGCGCTGGTTCACTGGCGTAGTTGAATCATTCATCCGAACTCCTCCTGCTTGGTGAATCGGGTGGCGCTTGTGGTTCAGAGACTCTCAAAGCTCTTCAGGAAACCATCCTGAATACTCCGACAGCTCCGATTGATGAAGATGAACAGACGGGAGTCGATCGAATGGAATGCGGCGCTTTGGAGAAACCCTCTCCTCCGGGCCTTTCAGCGACGAGAACCAATCACTAACCTTCTGGAAATTGACCTTGGTGATTTGCGATCATGAATCGAAGCTTCATCAATTGTGGCCGCGCGATCGGATGAAGAACGAAGAAGAACAACGAAGAACACGGATGAACAGCGAAGACACGACGACCCAGATCTGATCTGTTAGAAGTGGACGACTCTAATCATCCTGATCCAATCCGACGGTCAAATCTGCTTTGATTGAACCCTAAACTCCCAGATCTCAATCTGACGGTCAAATCAACTTCTCCTCAGCTGGGATCACTTGGATCTGCCATGGATGGCTCAGATCTCCTTGCCTTCCGAATGGACGGTCCATAGTCTTCCAATGCTTGATCATCTTGATCTAAGTCCGATTTTGGCTCAAACTTGACCCAACTTGACCTAGGTCCATGGTCCTTCAAAGCCTATAAAAATCAGATTCAATTTAGATATCAAAACATCTCAAATATGCAAAGATTTGCAATAAAACCCAAAATAGAATTAATCCATGGAACCTAGTGTAAATTCAAGATTAAGCATGTAAAATATGGATCAAACATGGATTTTAGAGCCTAAATTAACTAACAAAATGGTAATTATCAACTCCCCCACACTAACTCTTGAGTGTCTCGCACAAGCTAACTAAACATGTATCCCCTAGATTATTCTCAATCATAGTTAGACGCAATTGAAAGGAGATTACCTAGGGTTGTCAATTCTCAAAAATCTAAGCTCAATGGACTAGTATCTTATCCTTAAATCTACAACTTAGCATACTTCATCCTTCATGAATCATTGGGATGAACTAAACACCCAAACCTCTCAAGGGAATATTTCGTGACTCTCTTCCTAAATTCTACATTTTTGGTGAAGTGGAGCTCACTCAAACACAACATGTTTCTTGCACTACCATAAGCTTGCTTATTATCAACTCTCCATAATTCTTGACTTGGATCCACACTTACAAAAGCTTATTCAATCAAGGTAAAGAAATATAGAATGATAGAAATGAAAGAAGTTCAATGAACTTTGATACTAAAGATTCATGATAAATAAAATAAAGAAATATGGTATAATAAGGAAATATGGAAAAGTAATATGGCATGATAAGGAAATATGGAAAAATAATGAAAGTGGGAGACTTGGGCACCAAAAATGTAACCCAATGGACATTGCCCTCTCATTTTGAATTATCCTGCATATTTTTGAGTTGGGGTGGAGCAGGATTGGAGAATGCCTCTGAATTTGATGAAAAATCATGTTGAATTTAGTGTGCCCAGGTTTTGTTCTGTGCCAGCCTCTGCTGATCGGTCTAGAGATCGATCAGCCTTCTCCTGATCGGTCAAGAGACCGATCAGGCTCTTCCTGCTATTGGTTAAACAGACTTCTGATCATTTTGGCTCCCTTCTGAACGGACTGGGCAGCTCCTGATCGGTCAAGGCCGATCAGAGGCTTCCCTGATCAGTCTGGAGACCGATCAGGCTCTGAACAGAAACTGAAACTACAGAAATCTCAAACTGTCTGTCGAGATTCCAATCTTTCACTTAACAACTCACTCTTGAATTCAACTAGCTTCTTGCTTTCATCTTCCACTTCAGAAGTTAATCCAACTCCTGACACTTCATGTGTTTTCTTTCCTTTTTCTTTTCTTTTCTCTTTTTTTCTATTTTTCAGCTGCTAAATTTATTTTCTATTTTTGTTTGCGGCTGAGTTCCTATTTTTTTCTTTTTTTTTTCAATGGCTAGCAACTCACGTTCAGTAACACAATAACCTCACAACATCACAAGGTGAGAAACTCCAAAACAAAGCAGCTCCTAAATTTTCAACTTGGCATGCAAGAACTTGAAGCATCACATTCCACATCAATTGCAACTCATTCTTGATACAAAACTTCATTCAAGTTGGCACACTTTGGCTCAATGGTTGCCAAATGTTTCCAATATCCTCAACACTTGATAGATTCCTCAATAAAGTTCTTCAAATTGGCACCACTTTTCTAGCATCCAAAACAACCCAAGCCTCCCCAACACTTAAACTTTTGTCCGTCTCGGACAAAGTAACATTACGAAACGTCAAAGTACCAAAGTCCATGGAAAAATTATGATGGACATGAAGATTAGGGAAGGAAAATGGAATATAAAGTAGATCAACAACAATACTGCAAAAATGATATGAGAAAGGAAACAAGGTGATTCACTCATATAAATGTGGTCCAATCATAGAAATATGATTTTGAAAGAACCTAAGCAAGTTCTACAGTACAATCACATGTGTGTATCACAATAATTAGGCCTAATCCTCACTAGGTAGAAATAATTCATCTCATGTCATCAATCTAGAATCCATAATTAAGTAGTACTCAAGCATCCAAGAATTTTTCATCTATTGGTTCAAATCCTAAGTTTTAACAACCAAATTTAATTTGCTTTCAAGAGACTCTAAAATGATATAGAGAAAAACTAGAGGGATACATTTATTCCTAATCACGCAAGAAGTAAGGTGCCAAAAAGAACAATATGGTATCTACAATGACTTTTATTCATTTTACAATACCTAAGCATTTATTTTCAACAACTCACCTTAAAAAGAAAGATTTACTTCTAGAAAACATAAAAATGATATATACAAAGAAATTAAAGTGCAAGAAAAATGAACTCCCCTTAAGTTGGGTAGATAGCATCTTTGATGTCCAATCCATCCACATCTATCTCCATTAATTCTTCAAAGTATTTCTTGAGCCGGTGACCATTGACTTTCCAAATAAAAACATTAGCTTCATCCTTGATTTCAACAACACCATAAGGAAAAATATTAGTTAAAAGAAATAGACCTTCCCATCTTGACCTCAACTTACCTTTAATCAATTTGAGCCTTGACTTGTACAATAAAACCTTGTCACAAATTTGGAATTCTTTCTTCAATATGTGCTTGTCATGAAAAATCTTAGTCTTTTCCTTGTAAATCCTTGAGTTCTCAAATGCTTCTAGTCTTATCTCCTCAAGATCTTGGAGTTGAAGCTTCCTTTCTTCTCCCACCGTTGTAGCATCAATGTTGCAAGCTTTCACCGCCCAATAAGCTTTATGCTCTATCTCCACAGGTAGATGACAAGCTTTTCCATATACTAATTGGTAGGGAGACATTCCAATGGGTGTCTTGTATGCCGTTCTATAGGCCCATAGTGCATCATCGAGTCTCTTACTCCAATCTTTCCTATTAGGCCCAACGGCCATTTCCAAAATTGCTTTGATTTCTCTATTAGAAATTTTGGCTTGCCCATTAGTTTGGGGATGTTAGGATGTAGAAACTTTGTGCACAACCCCATACTTGCTAAGTAGAGCCTTCATGTGTTTGTTGCAAAAATGAGAACCTTGGTCACTTATGATAACCCTTGGAATCCCAAACCTGTAAAAAATATGTGACCTGACAAAACTAACAACAACACAAGAATCATCAGTCTTGGAGGGAATGACCTCCACCCATTTAGAAACATAATCTACAGCAAGTAAAATATACAAGTATCCACAAAATACAGGAAAAGGTCCCATAAAATCTATTCCTCAAACATCAAATATCTCACAGAAAAGCATAATTTGTTGGGGCATTTCATTTCTAGCTCCTATGTTCCCAGTTCTCTGACATCTATCATAATTCTTATAAAACATATATGCATCATGAAATAAGGTAGGCCAATATAAACCACACTCTAAAACTTTCCTAGCTGTCCATTGTGGTCCAAAATGTCCCCCACAGGCTGATGAATGGCAAAATGTAAGAATTGAATCAAACTCATGGTCAGGTATGCATCTTCTAATTATTTGATCATTACAAAACTTCCATAAGTAAGGGTCATCCCACACATAGAATTTAGCATCACTTTTGAGTTTATCTTTTTGAGCCTTTGAAAATTGTAGGAAAAACATGAGCTACTAAAAAATTAACAAGATCTGCATACCAGGGTGACACACCATATATCATAAGAAGGTGCTCATCTCTAAAGTCATCATCAATTGTGGTAAGGGATCCATCTCTCTCAATTCTGCTCAAGTGATCTCCAACCAAATTTTCTTTGCCACTCCTATCTTTGATTTCTAAGACGAACTCTTGGAGTAGAAGCATCCATCTGATTAGTCTAGGCTTAGCATCTGGCTTTTTCAAAAGGTACTTCAGAGCTGCATGATCAGAAAAAATAATAACATGTGATCACAACAAATAAGATCTAAATCGGTCTAAAGCAAAAATAATAGCAAGAAGCTCTTTTTCAGTGGTGGTGTAGTTGGCTTGTGCAGCATCTAGGGTCTTGGAAGCACAACAGATAACATGAGGCGCTCCATCCACCCTTTATGCAAGAATAGCTCCTACAATAAAATTAGATGCATCACACATTAGTTCAAAAGGTAAATTTCAATCAGGGGGTCTAATGATACGAGCTGAGGTAAGAGCCTCCCTTAATCTCCGAAAAGCTGCCTTGCATTTTTCATCAAAACAAAATTCTACATCATTCTGCAACAATCTAGTCAAGGGCCGAGATATCTCACTGAAGTCTCTAATGAATCTCCTGTAGAATCCTGCATGACCAAGAAAAGCTCGAACATCCCGTACGCATACGGGGTAAGATAAAGAAGATATAACACTAATTTTTGCAGGATCTATCTCAATACCTCTCCTAGAGACTATATGATCTAAGGCAATACCATGCTCTACCATGAAATGACATTTTTCAAAATTATGAACAAGATTTGTTTCAATGCATCTATGTAAAACCCTAGACAGATTATCTAAACAAGAATCAAATAAAGTACCAAAAACAGAAAAATCATTCATGAAAATCTCCATGCAGTGCTCTAATAACTCACCAAAAATACTTACCATGCACCGCTGGAATATTCCTGGAGCATTGCAGAGTCCGAATGACATCCGTCTGTAAGCAAATGTGCCGAAAGGACAAGTGAAGGTGGTCTTCTCCTGATCCTCTGGGTCTATGCAAATCTGAAAATATCCTGAGTACCCATCCAAGAAACAATAATGGAACTTCCCTGCCAATCTCTCAAGCATCTGATCAATAAAAGGCAAGGGAAAGTGATCTTTCCTCGTGACTTGGTTTAGCTTCTTGTAGTCAATGCAAACTCTCCATGAATTTTTAACTCTAGTGGGTACTAACTCATTGCTTCCATTTTCCACCACTATTACTCCTAATTTCTTAGGCACCACATGGATGGGACTAACCCATCGACTGTCAGAAATAGGGTATATGATACCTGCCTGTAAGAGTCAAGTCACCTCTTTCTTTACCACATCCAAAATCAGTGGATTTAGTCTTCTTTGTGGCTGCTTAACTGGCTTGACATTCTCTTCCAAAAATATCCTGTGCATGCAAATAGTTGGGCTAATACCTAGTATATCAGTTAAAGTCCACCCAATGACTTTCTTGTGCTGCCTCAGAACTTGTAGTAATTTGTCTTCTTGCTCTGAATCTAAGTTCTGGGCAATGATGACAGGAAAATTCTGCGCTTCTCCTAGATACACATATTTTAAATGATCTGGCAATGGCTTTAGCTCAATCTGTGCCTGCTCAGTAGGTCTGGGTGATCCTCGGGGCTCAGTGCAATCCCCTACACTCTCACACCTGTACTCTGAATCTTTTGAAATATCAATCAAAGTAGATGATCCCTAGGGCTCAGTGCAATCCCCTACACCTAAAAAATCCTCTCTAGCTAAAAGTAAATTTGAAACAACCTCCAAGTCATCCTCCTCAATAGCAAGTGTCTCCTCAGCCTCCTCTGAACTGACATCTCCTCTGAAAATAACAAGTGGAGCTCCCTCAGCAACTGAATTTGTGTAAACTAACCCATCTAGAATATCAATGCTCATAATAGAGTGATCCTCTCTGGGGTGCTTCATGGCATCGAAAATACTGAACTGAACTACTATGTCTCCTATTTTCATAGACAGTGTGCCAGCATAAACATCAATTTTTATCCTTGCAGTCTTCAAAAATAGCCTCCCAAGGATGAGTGGAGATATGTGTGCTAGGTAGTCCCCCTCCATGTCCAAAATATAGAAATCCGCAGGAAAGATCAGCTCCTTCACCTTCACTAACACATCTTCAATAATACCAGCTGGATGGGTCTGACTCCTGTCGGCTAACTGGATTACCACTCCTGTAGGCTGAAGAGGACCAATCCCAAGCATCTGGAAGACTGATCTGGGCACCACATTAATAGAGGCTCCTAAGTCCAACATGACATCATGAAACAGAGTCCTCTCAATCTCACAAAACACAGTAAAAACCCCTGGATCTTCACACTTCTGAGGGATGACATGGATAAGTACTGAGACATTCTTCCCTAAGCTGACCAACTCATTCTCCTTCAATTTCTTCTTGTGAACACATAAATCTTTGAGAAATTTAGCATACTTGGGAATTTGTTTGATCATTGTCAACAAGGGTACATTAATCTCCACCTTACTGAATAACTTCACAAGCTCATTATACTCCTTGGCTTTCTCCTCCTCCACTTGCTTCTTAGCTTGAGTCTTGCGCTGTGGAAAGGGCAAAGTAACCCTCAATTCCTCCTCTTGAGCCAAAGCTTGTGGAGTTAAAACTTGAGCTGGAATTCCAAATGATGTTGCTGCTGTAGGTCCACTTTTGCCACTGATTTCTCCTTCATTTTCCACAAAAATCACAGGATCACTTGAAGAAGAAGTGAGGCTTGAACTAGGTTTGAAACCAACTAATTTTGAAGACATTTCTTGGCAGTTTGGGGTTGGAAAAGTAGGGTCTAACCTATTTTTAGAAAAATCAACCCTTGGAGCATTTGAAGTTGAAGCAACCTTCCCACTCCTCAATGTGATGGCACTAACATTTCCCTTTGGATTGGGAGTAGCTTGAGAAGGTAATTGACTAGATCCTTGGGCTTGCATTTGGTTCATCTCACTAGCCAATTGTCCAATTTGTCGCTCAATGTTTTGTAAGGTGGAATCATTCTTTTGTTGGCCTTGTTGTTGTATGAGTTGTTGAAACATCTCCTCTAGCCTTTGTTGTTGAGCATTCAGCCCACTAGAACCTCCATAGCCTCCTTGATTAGCTTGGGTCTTCGGTTGGCCTTGAAATGAAGATTGAGGTTGCTGAAAATTGCTACCTTGCTGTGAATTTTAAAAATAGGGCTGTTGAGGTTGATTATAGGGTTGAAATGGCTGCAGAAATTGTTGAAAAGTGGGCTGAGAACTTGGTTGGAATTGCTGAGAATTGTAGCTTTGAAAATTCTGGGTTTGAGGTGGAAATTGTTGTGGTGAGGGCTGGAAATTTTGATTGTATGACTGTGAAGGTTGGACACCTTGCTGATTTTGATGTTGGAAGGTCTGGAATGGTTGAAACCCTTGCTGCCCTTGCTGAATTGGCTGGAATTGAGGTTGGAATAGCTGAATTGGTTGCTAAAATTGCTGAAATTGCTGCTGAAAACTCTGAAATTATGGCTACCCTTGCTGAGAATTTTGGAAATTCGGTTGAGGCTGTTGTGATGGGTTTTGTTGATAAATAGAGTTGTCGTATATTAAATTTGGATGATCCCTCCAACCCGAATTATATGTAGATGAATATGGATTGTTCTTGGCTTAAAATTGTCCTCTAGTCAAAGCCACTAGTGATTCATCTTGTTGGAGGTTTGGGCACAAATATGAGTTGTGTTCTTGGCTTGAGCAAATGCTACACAACCTCATCACTTGATTTGAAGGTGGAGGTACAGAAAAATTGGGATTTTGGCTTACATTGTTTAAGGCCATTTGCTTCACTAGCGAGGTAAGCTCCATCAATGAACTCTTAATCTCCTTTTGCTCATTAGAAACCATTTGGACCTCATTTACTCCTCTAGTGGGCAAAGTTCTACTTCGAAACTGCTGTGAATTTTCTGCCATGTTTGAAATTAACTCTCTAGCCTGGTCTGGTGTTTTGTTCACTAAGGCTCCTCCAGCTGCAGCATCAATCATAATCCTATCCATTTGGAGTAGACCCTCGTAGAAGTACTGAATAAGAAGCTGCTCACTGATCTGGTGTTGTGGGCAACTAGAGCAAAACTTGTTGAATCATTCCCAATAATCGTATACGGTCTCTCCCACTACTTGCTGAATGCCACAAATGCTCTTTCTTATAATTGCAGTTCTGGAGGCTGGAAAATATTTCTCTAAGAATGCCTTCTTCATGGAGATCTAGCTAGAAACATGCCCAGTAGGCAGATAATAGAACCAATCTTTAGCTGCTCCAGTTAGAGAAAATGGAAATGCTCTTAGCTTGATATCCTCTTCTGAAATCCCCTGAGGCTTCATGGTGGAGCAGACTACATGAAATTCGTGCAGATGTCTGTTTAGATCTTCTCCAGATTGTCCTTGAAATTTAGGCAATAAATGGATGAAGCCTGATCTCAGCTCAAAGTCACCAGTGAGCTCTGGGTAAGCAATGCATGAGTACTGGAAAGCATCATCTGGTGCTGCAAGCTCTTTCATGGTTTTCTGGTGTTCTGCCATAGGATTGCTTGACTGAGTAGGAATGGACTGAGTAGGAATAATATCAATAGCCTCTGAAATTCTACCTTGGTTCCTCCTTACTCTGAAAGTCCTCTCAATTTCAAGGTTAAATTCCTTATAATCACCACCTGCAGACCTGGTCATACAACAAACACAAATCGTAGCAAATGTATATAGAAAAAAGAAAAACGTAAAATAGATCACAAGATATGGAAATAAGCACGCAAGCAAAAATCAGACAAACTCAACTAGTAGCCCCCGGCAACGGCGCCAAATATTTGATAGTGCCCACAACAGGTGTCACGAATGAGCCTCAAATTTAGATATTTATAAACTGAAAACCCTTGGCTAACAAGATGAAATATAGGATAGGGGCCTCAGGTCATAGTTTCCCAAGGACTAGTTGTGAATGATTAACTATAGCTTGAAGTTGTTGTCGTTAAATGTTTTGGGGTTTTCGAATGATATGGGGGGTTGTTTGCAAATAAGAATGAAATAGCAGTAACAAAATGAACTTAGCGAAGCAAATATGCCTTAGGGAGTTGCAAGAACTACACTTAACCAATTTAACACTAATCAAAGAAACTAGCTTAACACTAATTGAGATTGAACACATCAACTTGATATTATGGAATTAAAAATGCATAAGATGATAACAAGAGTTGGGAAGCTTAAAATAAGAAACTAGATTACAGAAATTGAAGTTGGAACGAGTCTTACTACAGAAATAGAATTTAAAGAAGCAATGCTTTGCTTGATCGGTCGACAGTCTGATCAGATTCATGCCTGGATCGGTCGAACAGAACGATCAGTGTCTGAAAGTTAGCTGATACAGATCAAACGATTACAGAAATGAATGCAAAATCGAAAACTAAACAACAGATTCAATTCTTCAATCCAAGAACTATCATGCTGTCACTCAAGATCCAGATAGAAACCCTCTAGCTCGACAGATCATCTAAATCTGATTGCCCCGCGGATGATTTGCGCTGGTTCACTGGCGTAGCTGAATCATTCATCCGAACTCCTCCTGCTTGGTGAATCGGGTGGCACTTGTGGTTCAGAGACTCTCAAAGCTCTTCAGAAAACCCTTCTGAATACTCCGATAGCTCCGATTGATGAAGATGAGCAGACGGGAGTCGATCAAATGGAATGCGGCGCTTTGGAGAAACCCTCTCCTCCGGGCCTTTCAGCGATGAGCACCAATCACTAACCTCTCTGGAAATCGACCTCGGTGATTTGCGATCTTGAATCAAAGCTTCATCAATTGTGGCAGCGCGATCGGATGAAGAATGAAGAAGAACAGCGAAGAACACGGAAGAACAGCGAAGACACGACGACCCAGATCTGATCGGGGGGAGCAATTTTTATCTGTTAGAAGTGGACGACTCTGATCATCCTGATCCAAGCCGACGGTCAGATCTGCTTTGATTGAACCCTAAACTCCCAGATCTCAATCTGACGGTCAAATCTACTTCTCCTCAGGTGGGATCACTCGAATCTGCCATGGATGGCTCAGATCTCCCTGCCTTCCGAATGGACGACCCACAGTCTTCCAATGCTTGATCGTCTTGATCTAAGTCTGATTCTGGCTCAAACTTGACCCAACTTGACCTAGGTCCATGATCCTTCGAAGCCTATAAAATCATAATCAATTAGATATCAAAACATCTCAAATATGCAAAGATTTGCAATAAAATCCAAAATAGAATTAATCCATGGAACCTAGTGTAAATTCAAGATTAAGCATATAAAATATAGATCAAATATGGATTTTAGAGCCTAAATTAACTAACAAAATGGTAATTATCAAAAATACAATAACATGAGAACATAGCAAATATAATCTAAATATATCCAAAGCAAAAATAATAGAAAGGAGCTCTTTTTCTGTGGTGGTATAGTTGGCCTGAGCATCATCTAAGGTCTTAGAGGCATAGAAAATGACATGTGGTGCTCCATCCACCCGCTGTGCAAGTACAACTCCTACAGTAACATTTGAAGCATCACACATTAGTTCAAAAGGTAAATTCCAATCAGGAGGTCTAATAATAGGAGCTGAAATAAGAGTATCCCTCAATCTCTGAAAAGCTTCCTTGTATTTTTCATCAAAATAAAAATCCACATCTTTCTGGAAAAGTCTAGTCAATGGGTGAGCAATCTCACTGAAGTCTATAATAAATCTCCTGTAGAATCCTGCATGGCCAAGAAAAGCTCGAACATCCCGTATGCATACGGGGTAAGATAAAGAAGATATAACACTAACTTTAGCAGGATCTACTTCAATACCTTTCCTAGAGACTATAAGACCTAAAACAATCATATGCTTTACCATAAAATGACATTTTTCAAAATTTAAGACAAGATTAGTTTCAATACATCTATGTAAAACCCTAGACAAATTATCCAAACAAGTATCAAATGATGTGCCAAATACAGAAAAATCATCCATGAAAATTTCCATGCAGTGTTCTAATAACTCACCAAAAATACTCACCATACACCGCTGGAAAGTCCCTGGGGCGTTGTAGAGTCCGAATGGCATGCGTCTATAAGCAAATGTACTGAAAGGACAAGTGAAAGTGGTCTTCTCCTGATCCTCTAGGTCTATGCAAATTTGAAAACAACCTGAGTATCCATCTTGGAAGCAATAGTGAGACTTCCCTGCCAACCTCTCTAGCATCTGATCAATAAAAGGTAAGGGATAGTGATCTTTCCTTGTGACTTGGTTCAGCTTCCTGTAGTCAATACAAACTCTCCATGAATTCTTCACTCTGGTGGGTACTAACTCATTGCTCTCATTCTCTACCACTGACACTCCTAATTTCTTAGGCACCACATGGACAGGGCTAACCCATTAACTATCAGAAATAAGGTATATAATGTTGGATGGGGTGGACCGACTAGAGGGGGGGGGGTGAATAGACGGTTATGAAAAATAATGGAGATAACACTCGTCTAAAAAAAACTTGGTTACAACTGGAACGTTGCTTCCAAGGCTGTTAACGCTCAAGCAGAACTCCTTCAGGCAAAAAAGCCTTTAAGGATGTAGCACTGAAGACTTAGAGAGGTAATAATTATATCAATTGAATTTCTGAAAAGGTTGAAAATCTAAGCCTATTTATAGCCTAAGAGAATAAATCTGGATTGTTGATTGTTGAGGAATTTTCTCTTGGTCGTTGATCCATGGAAGTAATCTGGATGGTTGATCTTGGATGGGATTAACCTGCATCCATTGGATCTGATTAAAGAATAATGCTTTATCCTTTATGAGATAAAGGAATTTTTATCTTCTGCTCGATATTGCTATTGTAATCTCCAAGTAATAATATCGCCAAGAACAAACTGTCTCCGACCTTTATCGCAACTGGTAAGCTTGGCCGCCTCTGCTCTCGAGGTCTTGGGATCAATTCCTCTTAGCAATAATTTAATCATTCTTTTTCGGGCAACTAGCCTTTTGGTTCTTCGTCTTCTGGGTAATTTCCGGCCAACCGGAGTTAGGCTCACCCGAACCCGACTCCGGCCTTTCGCACCTCGAGCGTCCTTCCTCCCGGCTTCTCGTCCCTTGGACACCGCGCGAGTCCTTCTCGCTCCACCGGCGTACTCTTCCGCAGCTTCTACGTCCCTCGGATTGTATCGAGCCCGTCGGCTCACTTTCCCGCACAATCCTTCTCGTCCACTATGTCTTACGTTCGACTTCCTCCATACCTAAGCTCCTGCACACTTAGCAGAGGGATTAAACATACCAGGACCTAACTTAACCTGGTTGATTACATCAAAACTTACCGGGGCACCAACAATCTCCCCCTTTTTGATGTGCATCAACCCAGGTTCAGTTAGGGTTAAACCAAATATATAAACAATAGTAAAATTAAATAAACAGGTTGAGCATGAAAAAGATGTTTCAATGCAAATCTACAATCTCCCCCTGTACACTAGCCTACTCTCCCCCATTGATCACAACAAAAATCGGGGACTAATAAACCGGGGACGAAAAAGTTAGCATATTAAAAAATTGAAGTGTTTAACTAAAGCTTAAAAATTTAGTTTTCAAAAATAGCATTTTCAAGAATTTTTCAAATTAGCGAAAATATAATTTCATTATTTTTTTAATTCTAAATGGACTTTAAAACATTCAGAAATAATTTTGACAATGTCAACATTTGATTTATAGATCCAAAAAAAATCGGATCTAGTCAAACTCTTTTTTCCTTCGAATTCTTAAAATATAAAAATATGGTTTCATCTAAAAAATCATAAAAATTCGAAGATTATTTGAAAATTTTCAAAAAGTTTCAAGTGTATAGTCAACTTTCCTTAAGTAACAAAAAATTGTATTGAATTTAAAAAAAATGACACAAAAAAATTGTTAGTCAATATCTGCAACAACAATTAATTTAAGACATATTTAGGAATCTAAAATAGGTTACTATCAACCGGGTTAGTTAAATATTTAGGGGGCACATAATTTCTTAGTATTTTCCTAAGTTGGCCCTTGTGATTCTTAAGATACCAGTTCAGCCCCTCAGGATAATGATTTTTTTTTCTGTCGCAGGCATGTAATATCAAATTCTAATTTCTTAACTAAATTTTCTAGATTTTCATTTTTATTTTTTAAGTTATCGAACATACTTAATGGACATGATGTAGATAACTCCTTTTTCAACCTCAATATCCTTCTTCTCTATTTCCATAAACTATTCAAAACAGATTTTAAAATAGAAAAAAGTTTATCGGGAGGTAATTTACATACCTCACTTACCATGTCGTCGTATTTGCTGCTCAGTGGTTCCTCGTTGCTGCTGCTTTCGTCAGACGACTCTCCCCCTTCATTAATACTCATCTCCAATGAGCTCTCTTCGTCGTCCTCCTCTTGATGACTCGCCATCAAGGTAAGTCCAGCATTCTCCTCGATTTCTGACTCGTCAGAAAACGTGTCATCCCATGTCGCTTTCAGCGCTTTCTTTTTCTTCAGCTGATTTTCCTTCTTCTTGTTCTTTAATTTTGTAACGCCCGCCCTTATATCTACTCTCAGGCGGGGTTACGTACAATTTTAACATAAAATAAAAGAACAACAATGCAAGGACTAAGTACTGAGCATGCTTGTCTAAGACTACCAAGTGATATGTACCAGTGCTAAGTATGTTAGTCAGTGCATGCCAATCAGATATCTTGCTTTATTGATTAGAACATGGTAAGTTCACAAGTAGTTCAACTCAACATATAAGAGTAATCCAAGTGAAATCTCTAATATTCAAAAGTACCAACTCTAATCACTAGCATTCATTATCAAGGGAACATTAACAAAAGCATAATAATGTAGATATAGAAATCTTTCTTCCCAAGCCACCACCCCACACATCTCCAGCCTCCTGCCTCTTCCATTAGTTTAAGTGTTCCTTACCCTTATCTGCAGCATAAAACAACACATAAACTAGTAAGCACAAATGCTTAGTAAGGATCCTGTCCTACTCGCAAAATCCATACGAAGGAATACAACATGTACACATAACAAATCATAAGCATGAGTTCATCAAAGCATACTAAACATCCAAGTTTCTAAGCATGCAGTATAAAGTACCTTAAGCATACCCTTCACATATAATAAATGTTTTCAATGAATGTTTTCAAAACAATTCCATAAAGGTATTACTTAAAAATACATCCATATCATATAGGGCCCGGTTGTGTACCACATATCGCGCGTTACCTATTGCGCGTTCCCTAATGAATTGGGGTAGCGAGCCACCAATCAATTAGAGCAGGACCCTTCCGTCCTACCGGAGCCATGACCTTACGTTAACATGCACCACGGATTTGTTTAACGACCCCCTTCCGAGTCGGGTACACAACTTCTAAAGTAAAATACTTATCATGCTTTTACATATATGCTAAGGAGTACTCCAATCCACTCTTAAGGGACACACCACTCTTCATGGGTGCTCATGATCTCGTAGGGACACACCACACAACATAAGGGGTGCTCTTGATCCCATACTTAATGAAGTATCCTTTCAAGCATTTTATCATACATATCACATGCAATTCATAAAGGGTGCCCCATGGGCTATATAAACATGCTCATACATACATCACATTTCAAGCACTTATACATACTTATATATGACAAAATTGGTCACATCAATCATATTCATATCATATCCTACTTCATGGTTTAATTTAACCCTTCCTAACCCTAAACCTAGGGTTTGGCCGAAAATCAAGGGTAGAGGTAGCTTAGATTTTTGACATCAAACATCCCATACAAACATCATATATATATACATCATGTATCATACTAAGCATAGCATACATCATGGGGAAATCAACTTTCACAAACCTAATATATCATGCCTTGGCCGAAAATCATGCTAGGGGAAATTAAGATTTCCATATCAAGTATTCCATTTAAACATCACATGCATATACATATTATCTTACTAAACATAATCATGTCTCATAGGGTAATTTCACCTTCACAATCCCTAATGTTCATGCCTTGGCTGAATATCACATACTAGGGAACCTTGAGATTTCCAATCAAGCATTTCATTTAGACATCACATGCATATACATATCATCTTACTAAACATAATCATGTCTCGTAGGGTAGTTTCACCTTCACATACATTTCATGCAACTTATTAAACATAAATTACATCATAGGATAATTATGCAACCCTAAACCCCAATCCCTCTAGGGTTGACCGAAACTCAAGGGTAGGGTAAACTAGGGTTCTTGAACTTAGGTTTCACACAAATATTTACACAAACACTTTGTCTACACTACTAAACATGGATACATCATAGGAAATCATAAAATCCCTAAACCCCATTTTCTTTCCTCCATGGCCGAAACTTATAGGGGGTGCAACCCTAATTTTTGTTATCACCACTTGATGGAAATCAACATATAGGTATACCCTAAGTCTCAAGGGTTCTCCTCATGCATCAAGAAGTAACCAAAGTCTCCTCTTTGGGTGTTGGCCGAAACTTACACAAGGTAAAACCCTAGTTTTTGAAAACCACAAAAGAAAAAGAACCATACACAACTATTACACTGTAGGCGAGGGGATACTTACATCCTTTCGCTTGACTTTCACTTTCTCTAAACTTTTAGAGTACCCTTGGTTGAAGGAGGGTGAGTGTTCTCCTTACTAGCACTTCCCTAGAACCTTTGGCCCTAGTAGAGGGCAAGATCTTTGGATGGTCTTCTTCCTTCCAATTCCCTAGGGTTAGAACCCTAGGGTTTACTTTTCGAAAATTGAAAGGGAGAAGAAGATGAATTTCGGTGGGGAGAGTGAGGAAGAAGAAGAGAGGAAGTTATTCCAACCTCTCCTTCTCTTATTTATACTTTTCTCATGAAGAGACATGTCTCTTCACTTCCCTAGCTTTAACAAGCATATTTCTTATTCTCTCAACAAGTAACATGGCTTGGTGCAATGATTATGACATGATTAGTGCAACTAGGAGGTTCAAGGTTCAATCCTTGCTTCCTCCTTTCTACATTTCCTTTTTATCACATTTTGCACTAATCCACATCCAAGCCCATTAAGCCAAGCCCATCATGAAATTTCATAATAATAATAATGTTTCATGAATTCATAATATTTCATATGAGAAAATTTTGGGGTGCTACAAATTTGGGGTAGTTGTCTTTAATGTGACCCTCTTTGTCACAATTGTAGCACTTTACCGTTCGTCTCTTCGGAGATTTCGTCTTTCCCTGAAACTTTGAAAATTGATTAGATTTAACAAACTTTTTAAATTTCCTTACCAAGTATCCTTTTTCTTCTTCTTCTTAATCATCCGAGGATACCAATCCTGGTACTGTTATTTTCGCGTTCAGGGCTACACCATTCATCTTTCGATTTCCTACAATTCTTGATTCGTGATGTTCAAATGTTGAAAATAAATTCTCGAGCAAAGTTGTCTCGAGATCTTTAGTAATAAAAAAAGAATCAACAAAAGACGTCCAATCAGAATTTCTCGGAAACGAATTAAGTGCGTACCTCAGTGAATCTCGCTTACTTACCTCTTCCCCGAGATTCCTCAGTTCCGTTAACAAACCTTTTATTTTTGAGTGCAAATGCGCTACTGTTTGACCTTCTTCCATGTGGAGGTTGGTCAGCTGGTTCCAGAGAATGTCCCTTTCGGTGAGCTTAGCTTCGGAAGTCCCTTCGTGTAACTCTAGGAATTTTTCCCAGAGTTCTTTCACGGATGTGTATGAGCCGATTCGATTGACATCTTGTGCTGAGAGTACAGAAAGCAGGTGGTAAACTGCTTTTCCATTCGCCAAAAAATCAGCTTGTTCCTTCTTGCTCCATTTGGTTAAATCCATTTCTCCGGGAGCTGCAAAATCAGATTGCATTATTATAAACAATTTGAATTCTGTAGTGAAGAATACCTCCATCTTGCGATTCCATTCGGCGAACTCCCCCTCAAATTTCGACGGGTAGACGATGTAACGCCCGCCCTTATATCTACTCTCGGGGCGGGGTTACGTACAACTCAATCATATAGTAATATTTTTTTTTCCTATCTTCTAGCATGACATTAAAACAATAAAGTAAGGACTAAAGACTAAGCATGCTTGTTGAACTATTAACATGATCAAATATAAAAGACTTCCAAAGGTAACACTATCATGCCATGTCAATCTTAATCACTAACACTTATTATCAGGGAAACACAAACATAACATAAACATGATAAGTAGATATAGAATCATTCTTTCCCGAGCCACCACCCCACACATCTTCAGCCTTCCTGCCTCTTCGTCTAGTTCAAGTGTTCCTTACCTTTATCTGCAGCATAAGACAACACATAACTAGTAAGCATAAAAGCTTAGTAAGGATCCGGTCCTACTCGCAAAATCCATACGAAAACATACAACATGTGTACATAACAAGACATAAGCATGAGTTCATCATAGCATACTAAACATCAAAGTTTCTAAGCATGCAGCATATAGAATTTTAAGTATACCCATCACATGCAATAAATGTTTTTCAAAATAGTTCCGTAATGGTATTACTTAAAAATACATCCATGTCATATAGGGCCCGGTTGTGTACCACATAATGCGCGTTCCCTAATGTATTGGGGTAGCGAGCCACCAACCAATTAGGGAAGGACCTCTTACGTCCTACCGGAGCCATGTCCTTAGTTAGCATGTACCCCGGATTTGTTTAACGACCTCCTTAGAGTCGGGTACACAACTTTCAAAGTAAAATACTTATCATGTCATTACATATATATGCTAAGGATGTACTCCCATTTCTACTGCTCAAGGGACACCCACTTTTTCAGGGTGTTTCTGATCCCATTGCTCAAGGGACACCCACTTTTTCAGGGTGTTTCTGATCCCATTGGGACACACCTCACAACATAAGGGTGTTCTAAATCCCAAACTTAGTGGAGTATCCTTTCTAGCATTTCATCGTGCATATCACATGAAATCTCATAAGGGTGCCCCATGGGCTATAAGACATGCTCATACATACCTCATAATTCAACCACTTAACATACTTTAGGTCTGACAAGATTTGGTCACATAGATCATACTCATATCATACGAAGTGGTAGCATGCTAACAATTAATATTTCAATCAGACATCTCATTTAAACACCTCATGCATAAACATATCATAGCATGCTAATAATTAAGGTTTCAAATCAACCATTCCATTTAACACCACATGCATATACATATAATCATCCTAGCAATCCTAAGCATATCTCATAGGGTACATCCCATACAATCATCACATATCATATATAGCATGCATCATGGGAATAAAATCAAGCAACCCTAACCCTAAACTATTGTTGGCCGAAACTTGTAGGATGGCTAGGCTAGGTTTTTGACTTCAAATATCCACACAAGCATTTACACAAACACCTTGCCTATACTATTTAGCATGGATATATCATAGGGAAAATCATACAACCTTAAACCCTAATCCACCTAGGGTTGGCCGAAACATTGTAGGGTAGGGTAGGCTAGGTTTTTGACTTCAAATATTCACACAAACATTTACATAACTACTTTACCTACACTACTAATCATGGGTAAATCATAGGATAGCAAGCAACCCAAAAGCCCTAGCCTATTCCCTCTTGGCCGAAACTTGTAGGGTGGATAACCCTACTTTTTCTTATCACAACATGATGGGGAACAACATATATTCATACCCTAAGTTCCTAGGGGTCTCCTCATGCAACAAGAAGTAACCAAGACCTCCTTCTTGGGGGTGGCCGAATGGTGCACAAGGGAAGAAGGTTCCCTTTTTCAAAAACAACAACAAGAAGAACATACAAATCAAACATTAACGATTACACTGCAGGCGAGGGGATACTTACATCCTTTTGCTTGAATTTTCTTCTTCTCTAAGATCTTAGGGTACCCTTGAAGAAGAAGAAGATGAATTTTCCCTTGTTAACCTTCTCTAGCACTTTTGGCCCTAGTAGAGGGCAAGAACCTCCAATGGGTCCTCTTCCTTCCAATTCCCTAGGGTTAGAACCCTAGGGTGGTGTTTTTTTCGAAAATGGAAAGGGAGAGAGGGCTCTTGATTTTCGAAAAGTGAAGTGGGGAAGAAGAAGAGGAAGTGTAACTTCCTTTCCCCCTCTCTTATTTACACTCTTATCATGAAAAGACATGTCTCTTCGCTTCCCCAGACTCAACAAGAATGTTTCTTATTCTCTCTACAAGAAACATTGCTTGGTTCATTGGTTATGACATGGTGAGTGCAACGAGGAGGTTCAAGGTTCAATCCTTGCTTCCTCTTTTCTACCTCTTCTTTTTATCACAATTTGTACTAATCCATATCAAAGCTCATTAAGCCAAGCCCATCATGAAATTTCATAATATTAATAACATTTCATGAACTCATAATATTTCATAATATTCCATAAATATTATTTCATTATATTTTTAATATTTCATATTCATGATTCCATAATATTTCATGAATTCCATAATATTTCATATTCATGAATTCATAATATTCTCTGATAATATTTCATGAATTCCATAATATTTCATATTCATGATTCCATAATATTTTATAACATTCTATATGGGAAAATTTTGGGGTGTTACAGACGACGGGTCCGACCATTTTGGTTGATGGTGCTGCAATTGGCGGTTAGTCTTTCTGCGGCGAACTTGGCTCTGATACCACTTGTTGGATGGGGTGGACCAGCAAGAGGGGGGTGAATAGACGGTTATGAAAAATAATGGAGATAACACTCGTCTAAAAAAAACTTGGTTGCAACTGGAACGTTGATTCCAAGGCGGTTAATGCTCAAGCAGAATTCCTTCAGGCGGAGAAGCCTTTACAGTTGTAGCACTGAAGACTTGGAGAGGTTACAATTAAATCGATTGAATTTTTGAAAAGGTTGAAACTCGAAGCCTATTTATAGCCTAAGAGAATAAATCTAGATTTTTGATTGTTGAGGAATTTTCTCTTGGTCGTTGATCCATGGATGTAATCTGGATGGTTGATCTTGGATGGGATTAACCTGCATCCATTGGATCTGATTAAAGGATAAGGCTTTATCCTTTATGAGATAAAGGAATTTTTATCTTCTACTTGAGATTGCTATTGTAATCTCCAAGTAATAATATCGGCAAGAACTAACTGTCTCCGACCTTTATCCCAACTGATAAGCTTGGCTGCCTTTGCTCTCGAGGTCTTGGGTTCAATTCCTCTTAGCAACAATTTAATCATTCTTTTTTGGGCGACTAGCCTTTTCGTTCTTCGTCTTCTGGGTAATTTCCGGCCAACCGGAGCTAGGCTCACCCGAACCCGACTCCGACCTTTCGCCCCTCGAGCGTCCTTCCTCCAGGCTTCTCATCCCTTGGACATCGCGCGAGTCCTTCTCGCTCCACCGGCGTACTCTTCCGCAGCTTCCGTGTCCCTCCGATTATACCGAGCCCGTCGGCTCACTTTCCCACACAATCCTTCTCGTCCGCTACGTCTTACGCTCGACTTCCTCCGTACCTAAGCTCCAGCACAATTAGCAGAGGGATTAAACATACCAGGACCTAACTTAACATGGTTGATCACATCAAAACTTACCGGGGCACTAACATATAATACCTGCCTTTAAGAGTCGAGTCACCTCTTTCTTTACAACATGTAAAATCAGTGGGTTTAGCCTTCTCTGTTGCTGCCTGACTGGCTTGACATTCTCCTCTAAAAATATCCTGTCCATGCAAATAGCTGGGCTAATACCGGGTATGCCAGCTAGTGTCCACCCAATGGCTCTCTTGTGCTGCCTCAAAACTTGTAATAATTTGTCCTCTTGCTCTGAATCTAAGTTCTGGGCAATGATGACAGGTAAACTCTGCTCCTCTCCCAAATAAGCATACTTCAAATGATCTGACAATGGTTTTAACTCAATCTGTGACTGCTCAATAGGTATGGGTGATCCCTGGGGCTCAGTGCAATCCCCTACACTCTCACATCTATCCTCTGAATCTTCTGCAATATTAATTAATATAGGTGATCTCCAGGGCTCAGTGCAATCCCCTACACTTATAGAATCATTTCCAACTAAAAGTGAATTTGAAACAACCTTCAACTTAGCCTCCTCTATAGCAAATGCCTCCTCAGCCAAATCTGAGCTAAAATATCCTCTAGGAATACAAAATGGAGCTCCCTCAGCAAACAAATCTACATCAACCAACTTATCTAGAATATCCATGCTCATAATAGAATGATCCTCTCTGGGGTGCTTCATAGTATCAAAAATACTGAACTGCACCACTGAGTCTCCTATCTCCATATAGAGTGTGCCCGCATATACATCAATTTTTGTCCTTGCGGTCTTCAAGAATGGTCTCCCAAGAATAAGTGGAGATCTATTTGCCAAATAATCCCCCTCCATGTCCAAGATATAGAAATTCGCAGGGAAAATCAACCCCTTCACCTTTACTAGAACATCTTCAATGATTCCAGCTGGGTGAGTCTGACTCCTGTCTGCTAACTGAATAACCACTCCTGTAGGCTGCAAAGGTCCAATACCAAGCATCTGAAAAACTAATCTAGGAATCATATTAATAGAGGCTTCCAAGTCCAACATAGCATCATGAAAAAGAGTCCTCCCAATCTCACAAGACACAGTAAATACCTCTGGATCTTCACATTTCTGAGGTATAGAATGGATAAGGGTTGAGACATTCTTCCCTAAACTCACCAAATTATTCTCCTTCAGCTTCTTCTTGTGCACACATAAATCCTTGAGAAATTTAGTATACTTGGGAATTTGCTTGATCATGGTCAACAAAGGCACATTAATCTCCACCTAACTGAAAAGTTTTACAAGCTCTTGATACTCCTTTGCTATCTCCTCCTCTACATGCTTTTTGGCTTGAGTCTTACACTGTGGAAAAGGTAAAGGGACTCTTGATTCCTCCACATGAACTGAAATTTTTGGAAATGGATCTTGAGCAGAAATTCCACTAGATGTAGCTGCTGTAGGTTCACCTTTCTTACTGATTCCTCCTTAATTTTCCACCAAAATCACAGGATTGAAGAAGGGGTTAGGCTCGATCTAGGATCACAACCCACTGATTTAGAAGCCATTTCAGGACTGAAATGTGCTGGAAAACTAGCTGCTGGAATATTTTCAGAAAAATCATCCCTTTGAACATTGGAACATGAAGCTACCTTCCCACTCTTCAAAGTTATGGCACTAACATTCCCCTTTGGATTAGGAGTAGCTTGAGAAGGTAATTGACTTGATCCATGGGCTTGCATTTGATTCTGTTGGTGCAGACAACACCCAAGTCGACCTGTATTTTGATAATGACAAAAGGGTTCAAAAGATAAGATGTTATGTTTATCTAACATGCTACTTGAGTGTGCAGATTGAAATTCCTAGCGAAGGGCTGCTAGGAGTCAAAGACCTAGCAAAGGACTGCTAGGCACCATGCGAAGGATTTCCTTGAACCTATGACCCAGCGAAGGGCTGCTGGGCACCTACCGAAGGGCTACTAGGAGTCAAAGACCTAGCGAAGGACCGCTAGGCACCAGGCGAAGGACTACCTGAAACTGAAGACCTGGCGAAGGACAGCTGGGCACCTAGTGAAGGACTGCTAGGAGTCGAAGACCTAGCGAAGGAATGCTAGGCATCAGGCGAAGGACTGCTTGGTACTGAAGACCAAGCGAAGGACAGCTTGGCACCTGGCGAAGGACTGCTGGGCAAAAGTCTAACCGGAGGAGCCGGTTGGCATCATGTAAATTCTCCTGAGAGGAGTAGGTGAGGACGCGTTCCCCGTCGAGGGAACAGTAGGCGTCGGTTCAACCTAGGGCTCCATTTTGGAGACCTAAAGGCAGAACTAAGACAGCTATGGCTGTAAGACTTACTATCATATTTGCTCTATCTTGTTTTGTACTAATTCTGGATGCAGGACCGAAGGAACGAGTATCTGCAGCTCAGAAAGCCTCAAAGGAGTGAGGCAGCAGCTGGGTTGGGTGCCCAGAAGGACCCGAGCGCCCTAAGTACAAGCCGAACATGAGTTCAGCAAAAGTACGCTTCGGAAGCTCACTGGGCAGGGAGCCCCCGTGCTCCCGGGCGCCCCGGGCTCAAGCCAACGAAGTAGATAGAGGCAAGCCAGCGGATCGAGTCAACCCGGGCACCCCCAGCGTCCCGGGCGCCCCCAGAGTCAACTCTCATCCCTATTCGAGTGGGATAAGGGCTGACCGAGACTTGCTCGGATCAGTTGACACGTGGGGGGGGGGGGCGCCCCCAATGTTCAGGGCGCCCCAGGAGGCTATAAATAGCCTCTCAACCCCAAGGCTTCAGTGATCACTTCTTCCAACGCCAATACGCTCTTCTACTCAAGCGCTCTGCTCCGGAAACCTCCCAACTCTACATACAAGCGCCGACGACGTCCCGCTGCTCCGAAGTACAATCCACACCGGACGTCGGTAACGAAGAGCTGACTTTTTAATGTTTACTGTACTACTATTATATCATACTTCTGTAAACCCTTTTTCGCACATATAGAATTGCCCGCAGTAAACGGTCAACGACCGTGGGCCTTGGAGTAGGAGTCGACCGCGACTCCGAACCAAGTAAAATCATGGTGTTTGTGTGTTGTTTAGTTTTAATTTTTCCGCTGCGTAATCTCTTTTTCAATCCGAAACGACTTACGATATTCATCCCCCCCTCTATCATTTTCTCTCGATCCAACAAGTGGTATTAGAGCGGGGAAGCTCAAATTTGGTACAACCACCAGTTTGAGAATTTTTCGGATTTTCTTCGAATTATTTCTTTTCTTCTTTTTTGAATTTTTATCGTTAATCGAGACCGGTGCAACTCCCCTCGATAACTATTTTCCTTTATCCCGCACTACTAATTCAAGACCAAGTCTTGGGACAGAGTTTTCCTTTCTTTTCTCTCTTTTTCAGATAAACTCCTTAATGGCCATGCAAGAAGGCTTCAGCACCGCAAGGCCACCGCTCTTCAGTGGGGAGGACTTCTCCTACTGGAAGAGCAGAATGGAGGTCCACCTGAAAACTCAGGTAGACATGTGGATAATCATCCAGTCCGGACTGGAAATACCTAGGAATGCTGATGGAGCACAACAATCTTACACTGAATGGGATGCTGCACTCAAAAAGAAAATTGAAGCCGATGCCAAAGCGACCCAAACACTCCAATGCGGCCTAACAAAAGAGGAGCTGAACCGGGTGGGTCCATTCAACAGCGCCAATGAACTCTGGGGTAAGCTGATCGAACTACACGAACGAACCTTCGACACCCGAATCAGCAGGAGGGACCTTCTGCTAAACAAGTTGTACATCAAGATGAACGAAGGCGAATCAACAGCACAGCTCCACGCCAGAATTTAGTAGCTGATGAACGGTCTACACACCATTGGTCACAAGGTAGAAAATCGTGACCTAATAAGGTACGCCCTTAACGCTTTCCCAAGAAGAACCTTGTGGGCATCTATGATAGATGCTTACAAAGTTTCTAGGTATCTTTCTAAAATCAAGTTAGATGATCTTTTTCCAGAACTCGAATTACATGAATAGACTAACTGCAATCTGGCCGAGAAAGGCATTGCCTTTCTTGCAGGTAAAGCTGGAAAGACAACCAAGAAGAAGCCTCAACCTGTACCCGAGTCTGATTCAGATTCAGACTCAGAAGACAGCGAGGGAAATCGGCCTAAGTTGGTTCGGCTAGCCCGGGACTACTACAAAGAGCTAAAAAACCAGACCAACAGAAGAAAAGCCAGCCGAAGAAAGGAAGAACCAGCTGAACCCTCAAATGAAACGAACAAACCCAACGTGACCTGTTACGAGTGCAAGAAGAAGGGTCACTACAAGACTGAATGCCCCAACCTGAAGGAAACAAAGAAGACAAGAAAGAAGAAGGCACTTCAGGCAACATGGGACGAGTCCCCCTTCGAAGAAGAAGAAGAGGTCCCGCAGTCGAACCTGCTCGCACTAACCGCCTCAGAAGAAAACGAGACCGAGTCAAAGTCGGAGTCGGACGATGGCAAACTTAGGTTCTCAGAAGACGGCGAAATAACTGTAAGTGGTTTTTCAAGAAATCAATTAAATGAATTAATTTCCTATCTTTCTCGAGATTTGGCGAAAGCTAAACTCCGAGTCGAATCTTTTCGACAGGAAGTAAAACTCCTGAAAGAGAGAGCTGACTCTAGATCCTTAACTGAGAAGGTTCAAGAAGGAACCTCTACTCAAGTTAAAAAATGTGAGAAAGAGAACTCCTCCTTGAAAACTCAAGTTAAGGACCTTAGATCATTTTTAGAATGATTCACTTCTGGTTCCAAGGGTCTTGACATGATTCTTGGAAAATAGTGGTCGGTTCTAAATCGATCCGGACTAGGCTATAGAACCAAATCTAGACAAAGATCCTACTATGCTGTACTGAACCAGTCCAGACCTAAAGTTCAGGCATGGGTACCCAAACTGTGCCTGAACAAACAAACTGGATCAAATCAGTATTGGATCCCCAAGGACAAGATTCACATCTTGCCAAATCATTATCATGGCTTTAGTCCGGGGGAGCCAAATTAAAAACAATATTTATTGTTAGATAAAATTTAATTTTTGTTTGCAAATTGCATGATTGATTGTTTATTTAATTCCTGTAATTTACCATGCTTAGACTTAGGAATGGTTAGAATAAGGAATCAATCAATTAATTGAAATTTGTACAACATAGTATTGGGTGGCGGTGAGATGATAGTGCGTTGGGGAAGCCAATTCTAATAAGGTCAAGTATACTCTACTTGGTCTCTTTAGACTAGTGAAACTAGCCGAAGCTACTGATCCAAGACCCAAACTAGTTTGACCAGAATTTTTCAAAAAAATAATTTTGAAAATGAAATTTCATTAAAAGGCTTTGTCAAGGAAAGGGTTGATGATGTAATAAGGCTACGGCCAAAGAAGGCCTAGTGCCTCGCCAAGACCTAGAAGCCAATTTTTGAAATCCAAATTCAAATTATTCTTTGTAAAATTCGAATCTAACACAAATTTTTAGTTAATTATAGATTCAAACATTCTTTTAAATAAACTCAAAATCAACTATTTTCAAAATTAATCTAACTTTTTCAAAATAAATCATGATTCTACAAAATAATTTTATCTATTGAAACCTGTCTCACAAAACTTATAAGGCTAACGTGATTGAAAACCTTAGATTTGGGTGAGACAGACTAGGCTGTGAAAATCAATTTAGGCTATTCCTGATTCTAATTGGACCAAATCAACAAAATGATTTATGTGTAGGAACATAAAGATTTGGACCAATGGATGTTGGATAGCGGGTGCTCCAGACACATGACTGGAGATGAATTGAAATTCACCAAACTCATGTTCTAGAACCTAGGCTCAATAGCATTTGGCAACAATGCTACACTCAAGGTGATTGGGTCAGGTAATATTGAACTTAAATCCGTCTTTGTTATTAAGAAAGTTCTTTTGGTCGAAAATTTTAAATTTAACTTTCTTAGCATAAGTCAATTATGTGATTCTGGTTATATAGTTACCTTTAACAATTCTAACTGCCTGATTAGGAACCTGCAAGACTCAGAAATCATGCTTAAGGGCACTAGGAAAAATAATGTTTACACTATAAACCTACCCCTAGTACTTAAATGTATGTTAACTCAGTTAGAACAATCAAACCTCTGGCATAGGAGATTAGGTCACACTAATCTAAAAATTATTTCAAAAATTACCCAACTTGGCCTAATTAAAGGTATCACTAAAATTAAGAATCATGAAAATATAATATGTAAATCATGTAATCAAGGTAAACAAAACAGGTCTAATCACAAACTAATTTAGTCTGATCTAACTAAAACCACACTTGAGCTCCTGCACCTTGACCTATTTGATTCACATGGAGCCAAGTCACTAAGCAGAAACCGGTACTGCTTAGTAATAGTTGATGATTACTCTAGGTTTACCTGGGTTAGGTTTCTAAAGACCAAAGATGAAACCCTAAACCTATTTGATGAATTTTGTAAGTTAATTGAAAATCAAAACGATACTAAAATTAAAAGACTTAGGAGTGACCACGAGGGAAAATTTGAAAATCAACGGTTCGAGGAATTCTTTAAGGTAAATGGGTACGTACATGAATTTTTGTGTCCTAGAACCCCCCAGCAAAATGGGATAGTCGAAAGGAGAAATAGAACTCTACAAGAAGCCGCTAGGGCTATGCTCAACGAATTCAACCTAGTCAACCAATATTGGGCAGAAGCAATTAGTACGGCTTGCTACATTCAAAATAGGGTCCTGATTAACAAGAAACACAACAAAATACCCTATGAATTATACTATCATAGACTTCCAAATCTACACTACCTAAGGGTCTTTGGATGCAAAGTCCATATCCTAAACTGTAACGACCCGAAAAATTTTCTCAATATTTTCTTTAAAAATATAGACCATGCCTAGATGGATTCTCGAGGAACGTATGGACACTAGTGTAAATCTTAGTATGATGCTCCATGATTTTCGATATAGAATAAGAAGCTAGGTGCTAATAGGCCTTACATGGGCTTTTCTAGTATCATGGTTATTAGTGGATTCTAGGTAGAATTTAATATAAATAAAAATGTGTTTTAATTAGGAATATTAGCATGATTATGAGTGGGCCTTAGGGGAATTTTCAAAAATAATAATAATAATAATAATAAATAAATAAATAAAGTGCATGCACCAAGGATTGAACCTTGGACATAGTATACCATCATGCATGTACTAACCAATTCACCTAGCAAGGGAGTGCTAGTGGAAAAGGGAAGGGATTTTAGTTGAGGCTAAAGGAAGTGAAGAGTCATAGCATCATGTCTCTTCACTTGCCTCCTTCATCTAGTATATAAGAGGGAGGAATGGAAGAGGCAACTTAGCACTTAAGCATTTGTCTCTTCATCCGCCAAAACTCCTTCTTCCCTTCTTCTTTCTTCTTCTAGCCGAAACCCACAAGGGTTTCTTTTCCTTGGAAAAGCTTCATCAAGGACTCCATCTTGAAGATCTAAGCCTTCCTACAAGGCTACAAGGGCTAAGGAGAACTTTAGGGTCAAGAAGGTTTCTCTTTTATTTCTATTCAAAGATTATATTCAAGATAAGGAAAGTTAAGACCCCCTCACCTGTGGTATGATAGCTTCCAAGTTGTTTGTCATGATCTAAGTTCTTGTTGGCATACTATGTTGAGAAATCCATAGTTAGGGCTTGTGAAGGTTTCGGCCAAGCATGTTTTTGAGGCTAAAATCATATTGAAACCCCCTATTATGTTTTCTAATGTTTACTCATGATAAGTTAAGCATAAAAGTATGATTTTGGAAATTTTGTAGCACCCTAAAACCCCCTTAGGGTTTCGGCCACATCAAGGTACCATGGCTAGGTGTAAACTCCAACCCTTCAAGCATGATCAGTATGTTTCCTATGATATCTTATGGGTAATAATGGTGATTTATATGAATTTTTCCTATGGGCTTATTACCCTTCTAGGGTTTTGGCCAATACATGGTTTAGGCCTAGGACTTAGGGGTTAAATCCAATCAAGGGTTCAAAGGGTTTTCTATGGCATAATATATAGTGTATTGGATGTTAATCATGACCTATGTGAATTTTTCCATGGACCCATGGTCCTTTAGGGTTTCGGCCAAGTCCCTAATCTAGGGCTTGGATTGGGTTAAGGTCTCAAGGATGCGTGTTTATAGGTTACTATGATGTAAGTGTATGGTTAAGCATGATGTAAGGGTCTTTATGTTACCAAACCCTAGCTTTGTGTGTTATGCAATATGACTTTGTATGTTAGGTTCTATGTTATGTTTTACTCATGAATATTTAGGTCATATACCATGAACATGTGTAATTGATGTAGGGGTATGTTATGTTAAATAGAATAATGCATGTAGGAGGTGAAATGCCCATAATAGACATATGTGTATGAAGGTCTATGCATGTTTTATGATGAATGCCATGAACCTAAGTAGTATGCATCATGTTTATATGTAGCTTACCCATGCATGCTCTATGATGGATACTAGGATTATGTATGCTAGATGAAATGTACCATGTATGAAATGCATGTTTATCTTATGTACCATGATCATGCAAGCTTTATGAACCAAGATAATGTTTATGCCTGGAGGCATGATTATGTATGTATGTCATGTTTTTATGAATAAAAGAAGATGGATAAAGATGATGTTTATGCCTTAATTACGAATGATAAGTATAAATGATGAAGGCATAATGATGTTATGAAATAAGTATGAATGATGAAAGGCCAAGCATGTTTATGTCATGCTTCATGTAACAAGATTATGTTATGTCCTAAGATATGTCAAGTATAAATGATGAAGCATGCATAGTTATTTTACTTTTTGAATGAGCTTGGACCGAACCGAAGTAAGGGTCTAAGGGATGGGCACCTTAAGAATGCCTCGGTTCTGGACTACCGTAGCTGTCCACGGTTCTGGGACTACCGTAGCTGTCCAACAGGGATGGGCACCTTAAGAACGCCTCGGTTTTTGGAACTACCGTAGCTGTTCTTACCCTAGTAGGTCGAGGCTAGCTACCTCGTATTTGCTTAGGGATGCGCGCTTATGATGTATGTAGGTGGTACAAGCCGGGGACCCCAATGATGTTATGATTATGTTTAAGTATTTAAAAGTATGATTTTAAATTAAGTATCCTTATGTATATGCATTTGACTCATGCATCCATTCATATTATGCATTATGCCATGGTAAGTATGTTTTATGCTTATGCTTATGTTACGACTGTGCTTATGCCCATACTAAGAATTATGCCATGATAAGTATATTTCATGCTCATGTATATTAAGAATTATGCCATGATAAGTAAGTTTCATGCTCATGTATATTAAGGATTATGCCATGATAAGTATGTTTCATGCTCATGTATATTAAGAATTATGTCATGATAAGTAAGTTTCATGCTCATGTATATTAAGGATTATGCCATGATAAGTATGTTTCATGCTCATGTATGTTAAGAATTATGCCATGCTAAGTATGTTGTAGGTTTATGTTTATGTTAAGAATCATGCTATATTGGTTCTTCATATGCTTATGACTTACGCCAAGTCTATGCTTGTGTTTTATGTTCAGAATTATGTTATGTCAAATGCTTGATATGTTTATGTTTAAGTGACGTATGGTTTTAGTGAGTAGGAAAGGGTCTTACTAAGCCTATGTGCTTATAGTCTTATTTTCCTTGTACCGCAGATCAAGCAAGAGGTTACTAAGGGAAGCAGCAGGAGGGGCAAGAGCATGTGTGTGTGTGGCGGTGACATGGCAAAGGATTCTTTTATTTACGCATATCACATGTCTTGGGTTTTGAAATGCCTCGTTAGATTCTATGCTATGTTTATAATGGTTATGCCTAATGAATGACTTAAGACTCATGATGTGTATGGATAAGTTACTTGCTACTTATGATGATTATGAATAAGCTATGGAATGGTTATATCATGATGTCATGCATGTCGTTAATATGCTAAGTCCAATGACACTAGGTTCATGAATGACAAATTTAGGCATGTATAGATGATTCATATATTAGTTGCATGGTTAAAAACATGTGTAGAAGAAAAGAATTATTCCGCTGTATTAAGATGTTTTATATGTACATGTATGTTTAGCGTAACGCCGCTTTCTCACCACACCATAAGGTGTGGGAAAAAGGCGGGCGTTACATAAACACCAAAGACTATCTAGGAAAATTCCAGTCTAAGTCAACCCCAGGCATCTTCCTAGGATATTCAACCACAAGTACAACCTATAGGGTTTACAACAAACAAACTAAGAAAATTGAAGAAACAACCAATTTAATATTTGATGAAGAAATTAACTCAAAACCTGATAATCCAAATCAAACTTCATCAAATACTGATCAAGAAGATAATGAACAAACAGTTGAATCTTTAATTGAACCCTTAAATGAACTAACTATTGAACCAACTAGTGAGTCAGTTGAACCAAATGTTGAATTCAATATTGAACAAAATCGACCAGCCGGACCTGAGGCTGATCCATGTTCAAGAAAAACCAAGAAACCCAGACTTAGTCACCCATTTGATCAAATTGTGGGTGATCCAACTTTAGGAGTCAGAACTAGGTCTTCCTATAGAAACCTTAGTCAGATAACAATGATTTTAAAAATTGAACCTAGGACTATAAAGGAAGCCCTACCTGATCCTGATTGGATCATAGCTATGCAAGAAGAGTTAGCCCAATTTGAAAGGATCCAAGTCTGGGAATTAGTACCTAAACCTGAGGGCAAATCCGTCATTGACACTAAGTGGGTTTTTAGGAATACGTTAAATGATCAAGGAGAAATAGTCAGAAATAAAGCCCGCTTAGTAGCGAAAGGATTCAGTCAGGTAGAACGGTTAGATTATGACAAAACATATGCCCCGGTAGCCAGACTTGAGTCTATTAGAATGTTATTAGCCTTTGCATCCCATAAAGGATTTAAACTATACCAAATGGATGTAAAGTCAGTCTTTCTAAATGGATTCATTAAGGAGGAAGTCTATGTAGGACAACCCCCTGGTTTTGAAAACTTAGAAAGACCTGACCATGTGTACAAACGTACTAAAGCACTTTATGGACTAAAACAAGCACCTAGGGCCTAGTATGAACGCTTATCAACCTACCTAATTTCTAAAGAATTTAAACAAGGACAAATTGACTCAACCCTATTTATTAAAACCTTAGGAAAAGAAATTATTATTGCCCAAATCTACGTCGATGACATAATCTTTGGGTCCACCAACTCTAATTTTTTAAAAGAATTCGTGAAAATAATGGAAAATGAGTTTGAAATGAGCCTAGTTGGTGAGCTCAACTTTTTCCTAGGATTACAAATTAAACAAACTAGGGATGGAAACTATGTCCATCAATTCAAATATGCTAAAGAGTTAATAAAGAAATTTAAAATGGATAACTCTAAAAGCATAAGTACCCCCATGGCCACAAATGTAAAAATAGATAGTGACCCTAATGGTAAACCAGTAGTCCTTAAACTCTATAGAAGTATGATTGGGAGTCTGCTGTACCTTACAGCCAGCAGACCTGATATTATTTTTGCACTAGGAATGTGTGCTAGATACCAAACCTGTGCTAAGGAAACGCACTTAGCAACCCTAAAATGAATACTAAGATATGTTAAGGGCACCTTAAATGTAGGGATTTGGTATCCTAGGACCTCAACCTTTGACTTGTCAGGATGCTCGAATTCTAACTACGCTGGTTGTAAATTAGATAAAAAGAGCACAAATGGAAGCTGCCAACTGTTAGGAAATAGTCTAGTAAGTTGGTGCAGCAGAAAACAATACTGTGTAGCTCTATCCACAACTGAAGCTGAGTATGTTGCCTTAGGAGAGTGTGTAGCACAACTTTTATGGATGATGCACACTCTTAAGGACTTCCAGCTCAACTACACCTAAACTCAAGTCTTTATTGACAATATAAGCTTAATTAATCTAACTAAGAACTCAATCAAACATTCCAGAACTAAACACATAGATGTTAAACACCACTTTGTAAGAGATCACGTAGCCAGGGGTGAGATAGTCCTTAAACATGTAGATTCTAAATCTAACATAGCTGACATATTCACCAAACCCCTACCTGAATCTAAGTTCAGCTCCCTAAGAAGGCAGTTAGGATTATGCTTGGTAGAGTAGGGTTACTCTACTTTTGGTTTTCTTACTACTTTATTTGATTTGAAAAATAAGTTTCTAAAATTTTAAAAATGCTTTACTTAATTTCCAAATCAGCTTAATTTGAAAATATTTTTAGCCTTTCTTTTTAATAATTTTTTTTTCTTAGTTTTCTTTTGAAAAACTACCCCCTTCAAAACTAGGGCTTTTTCGCAAATGGACTTAGCCTAGGCTCTGACCTTTGAAATGCATGCACCTATAGATCTAGAAGCCAGCATCTCACAAGCACCTTAGGGTACTTTTGATTGATAACCTAGAATGGGTTGAGATGCTTAGGTCTTTGCCTTAATTCAAGATGCTTTAAATTAGTGCATCTGCAGAAATTGGGGTAACAAATACAACTTAAACAGTAATCAAGTTAAGTGTCAAGTTTAGAAAATCTAACTTGAACAGAACACTTAACTCGACTAACCCTAGCAAAAACTACTGTTTATAACAGTTAGTAAGTAGCTAATTGGGTTAGACAGGACCCTAAAAGAGATAATTGAAATTGGTTTGGTCTTGAATTGGTTCAGTACAGCACATTATGCAATTTATTTATCTGTTTTCTGCTATATTGCATTGTTTTTGATATATGGCAAAGGGGGAGAGATAGGAAAGGAGAGAAGCTTTAAAATTTTTTTTCAAAATTCAAAATTTCAAAACTTTATCCTTTCTTCAAAAAGTACTTAATCTATTTATTTTCAAAAGTACTAAGTTTTTCTTCAACGTTTCTCTAAACTGAAGCTGTTTTCAAAAATCTTTTTAAGTACTTGAACTTAAGCTATTTTCAAATCTTTTTAAGTACTTAAACTTAAGCTGTTTTCAAAAATCTTTTTAAGTACCTAAACTCAAGCTGTTTTTCAAAAAGTTTTTCTAAGTACTTAAAACTTATGCAGTTGTATGTTTTGCTAAGTACTTATCTTAAACTTAAGCTATGGTTCTAAGAACTTAAAACTTCAGAAGATGTTACTTTTCTACTGACTTGAAATTTTTTTTAAGTGTAAATCTTCAAAAGTGCACAACCAATTATTTTTGGAAAATATGTTTCTAAAGTTTCTTTTGAAAATTGTTCTAAGTGTTTGAAAAATTAAATCCATCATTAGAGTTAGAAATTCTTTTTAAACCCTACGAACTTTTGAAAAACCTAGGGGGAGATTCCTTCCAAGGGGAGGAACTAAACTTTTAAATCATCTGTTCTAATTAACTTAACTTTTTGAACCGGGTTGCCATAAATCAAAAAGGGAGAAATTGTTGGTGCAGACAGCACCCAAGTCGAACCTGTGTTTTGATAATGGTAAAAGGGTTCAAAAGTTAAGATGTTATGTTTATCTAACATGCTACTTGAGTGTGCAGATTGAAATTCCTAGCGAAGGGCTACTAGGACTCATAGACCTAGCGAAGGACTGCTAGGCACCAGGCGAAGGACTGCCTGGAACCTATGACCAAGCGAAGGGCTATTGGGCACCTAGCGAAGGGCTGCTAGGAGTCGAAGACCTAGCAAAGGACCACTAGGCACCAGGCGAAGGTCTACCTGAAACCGAAGACCTGGCGAAGGATAGCTGGGCACCTAGCGAAGGACTGCTAGTAGTTGAAGACCTAGCGAAGGAATGTTAGGCACCAGGCGAAGGACTGCTTGGTAATGAAGACCTAGTGAAGGACAGCTAGGCACCTGGCGAAGGACTGCTGGGCAAAAGTCCAACCAGAGGAGCCGGTTGGCATCAGGTAAATTCTCCTGAGAGGAGTAGGTGAGGACGCGTTCCCCGTCGAGGGAACAGTAGGCGTCGGTTCGACCTAGGGCTCCATTTTGGAGACCCAATGTCAGAACCATGACAGCTGCGGCTGTAAGACTTACTAACATATTTGCTCTATCTTGTTTGATACTAACCCTGAATGCAGGACCGAAGGAACGAGTGTCTGCAGCTCAGAAAGCCTCAAAAGAGTGAGGCAGCAGCTGGGTTGGGCGCCCGGAAGGACCCGGGCGCCCTAAGTACAAGCCAAACATGAGTTCAGCAAAAGTACGCTTTGGAAGCTCACTGGGCGGGGCGCCCCCATGCTCCCGGGTGCCCCGGATGCCTCGGGCGCCCCGGGCTCAAGCCAACGAAGCGGATAGAGTCAAGCCAGCGAGAAGCCAGCGGATCGAGTCAACCCGGGCGCCCCCAGCGTCCCAGGCGACCCCACAATCAACTCTCAGCCCTATTCGAGTGGGATAAGGGCTGACCGAGACTTACTCGGATCGGCTGACACGTGGGGGGGCGCCCCCAACGTTCAGGGCGCCCCAAGAGGCTATAAATAGCCTCTCGACCCCAAGGCTTCAGAGATCACTTCTTCCAACGCCAATACACTCTTCTACTTAAGCGCTCTGCTCCGGAAACCTCCCAACTCGAGATACAAGCACCGACAACGTCCCGCTGCTCGAAGTACAATCCACACCGGACGTCGATAACGAAGAGCTGGCTTTTTAAAGTTTACCGTACTACTATTATAACATCCTTCTGTAAACCTTTTTGCGCACATATAGAATTGTCCGCAGTAAACGGTCAACGACCGTGGGCCTTGGAGTAGGAGCCGACCGCGACTCCGAACCAAGTAAAATCTGTTGGTGCAGGAAGCACCATATCGAACCTTGTTTTGATATTGGCAAAGGATTCAAAGTTAAGTTTGTTTGTGATCTAACAATGTTACACAAGTGTGCAGAGACAAAGCCGTAGCGAAGGACTGCTAGGCACCTGGCGAAGGACTGCCAGTATCCAAGCCCTAGCGAAGGACTGCTAGGCAACTGGTGAAGGACTGCCAGTATCCAAGCCCTAGCGAAGGACTGCTAGGTAACTGGCGAAGGACTGCCAGTATCCAAGACCTAGCGAAGGACTGTTAGGCGCCAGGCGAAAGACAGCTTGGGACTAAAGCCCTAGCGAAGGAATGCTAGGCACCGTGCGAAGGGCAGCTCGACATCCAAGACCTGACAAAGGACCGTCAGGCAAAAGTCCAACCAGAGGAACGGTTGGCATCAGGTAAATTCTCACGAGAGGAGTAGGTGAGGACGCGTTCCCCGTCGAGGGAACAGTAGGCGTCGGTTCGACCTAGGGCTCCATTTTGGGAGACCAAAGTCAGAACCAAGACAGCTAAGGCTGTATAAATAAATATTTTATTGCTACATTGTGTTTTGGACTAACCCTGGATGCAGGACCGAAGGAACGTGTGTCTGCAGCTCAGAGAGCCTCAAAGGAGTGAGGCAATAGCTGACCATGGTGCCCGGAGTGTCCCGGGCGCCCCCAGGGTGCATACAAAACAACTCAAGCAAAGAAGGGTTCGGACAGCTGCTGGGCGGGGCGCACCCGTGCTCCTGGGCGCCCCCACTGCTCCCGGGCGCCCCCAGGCGCAAACCTCGAACCAGAAGCCTTCGAAGCCAAGAGATAACGTTTGACCCGGTCAATCCGGGCACCCCGAGCGACCCGGGCGCCCCGGTCAAAGCGGATCCAGAGGATCAGACGCGACCGAGACTTTGGCGGATCAAAGGACACGTGGGGGGCGCCCCCGACATCCCGGGCGCCCCCAAGCCCTATATAAAGGGCCTTCGACCAAGGCTTCATGTAATCAGTTCTCTCAACGCCCCAAAGATCTTCTATGCTCATGCCTTGCTCCGGAAACACTCCAACTCGAGCCGAAGACGTCCCGCTGCCCCGAAAAAGTAAATCCACTCCGGACGTCGATAACGAAGATCGAATTTTTTTTATTATTATTGTTAGTGCACTTATTTGTAATAAATTATTGTAAACTGTTTTGCGCGTATATAGAATTGCCCAAAGTAAACGGTCAACGACCGTGGGCCTTGGAGTAGGAGTCGACACAGGCTCCGAACCAAGTAAATCGACTGTGTCTTTGTGCTATGATTGTTTTTATTTTTCCACTGCGTACGTGCTCTTTACGAAAATCCAAACGACTTTCGATATTCACCCCCCTCTATCGGTTTTCTCGATCCAACAAGTGGTATCAGAGCGGGGAAGTTCAAACCTGGTGCAACCACCAGTTTAAATTTTTTTTTAGATTTTTATTTTTTATTTTTTTCTTTCCCGTTACGATTTTTTTTTAAATATATCGTTCAATTTTTTTTTAAGCGAGGTTGGTGCAACTGTTGGGACCGGGTGCATGTCGACAAGGATACGAGTTCGTAAAATTTTAAATTTTTACGTGCAGCGGAAGAATTTGCATAAAATAATTTCCTAAATTATTTTAACTTCGTATCTAGCATGCAATCTTATGGTGTGTTGACATAATCATAAAATAAAACTTTCCAGAAAAGTAAACTAATTTACCAAGTACCTCGCGTAACTCGAAGTAAGGGACGAGATCCAACCGTAGCGTCCCTTGGAAGCTTCGCCTCTATTCGCGTCCACGCCGAGTTCTCTTCGGGATGACTTTGCAAAGTCACGAGTTTTGTGCCGATGAGAACTACTACATTCTCTATAGGCACAACAATGAAGATCAAGAGAAGAAAAGGAAACTAACCAACGAGGTAACGGAATCGAATTTCGAGAGAGAGGGAGATGTGATCCGCTTCTTCTTCTTCTTGGTTGGTTTCTTCTTCTCCTTGAAGCTCACGACAACACCTTGCCTTGGTGTAGGTTGGGTGCCGGCCCTAATGGAGCTAGGGTGGCCGCCGGCCCTAATGGAAGGGAGGGGGAAGGAGGAGAGAAGAGAAGAGAGAGAGGGAGAGCTCAATTTCGATTATCCAAATCTTAGGAATCCAAGGCTTGCCTATGGTTCCTTATATAGTTACTTCTCCCTTGCCAAGTCTCCTCTTAACCGAATTAACGGAATTAACGGAATTAGTTATCATAAGAAATTTATCCTATAAATTCTCTTATGAATTATTCCGTTTAAACCAAGTTTTATTATAACTAACTTTATAATAAAACTAATTAGTTATCATAAGAAATTTATCCTATAAATTCTCTTATGAATTTTATTATAACTAACTTTATAATAAAACTAATTAATTATCATAAGAAATTTATCCTATAAATTCTCTTATGAATTATTCCGTTTAAATCAAGTTTTATTATAACTAATTTTATAATAAAACTAATTAGTTATCATAAGAAATTTATCCTATAAATTCTCTTATGAATTTTATTATAACTAACTTTATAATAAAACAAATTAATTATCATAAGAAATTTATCCTATAAATTCTCTTATGAATTATTCCGTTTAAACCAAGTTTTATTATAACTAACTTTATAATAAAACTAATTAATCTCTCCTTTTATTATGGAATAAATTTTATAAGAAGTTTATAAACTTTCTTATTATGAAAAAATCAATTCATAATTGATTTTATAAAATTAAAATAAACCAATTCATGGATTATTTTAACTTTCATAAAAAGAATAAATTTCTATAAATTTATTTATACAAATTTATTTATCCATAATTTATAAAACAAATCGCGCTAGATTTGTTTTATTAATTAAACCAAAATTAATAGTTTACTCCCTCTATTGTGGCCGGCCAACCAACGAGGGTTGGCACCCTCTTTGGCCGGCCCAAGCCGAGCCGAACCAACGCGAATTAAACTCATTTAATTCGCCCAAAAAGCCTTCAAAAGACTTAGCCATTTTAGCTTCCATTGCGCCTCTGATAAATTCAGATTCGACTTATTTCTCTTGATCGGAAAATCCAATTTTCAATTCGTTTTAAATCCCTCGGATTACTCGTAGTGCGTGAGACTAAATAGGCTTTCGATTTATGTTGGCCGTCTATAATCAACTAATTATAGAATGATCATGAGTGGCACCTAGTAGTACATCATGATCCCCAATTAATTGAAAGATCAACGGTTTGACCTCAGAAGAAATTATTCTGAAACCCTTCAGCAGCTCTAATGAATCGTGCCCCATTCCCTTCACCATCTTATACCCACTTGGTTCAGGACACGGTCTATTTGTGTCAGTCCCCACTAGGCTGACTACGCCACACCTAGCCCAAGTAATGTCTTTCTCGTCCTTTGGATTTCTAATTACTCTCATGTATTTAAGAGACTTGCACTCTTAACATGATATACTCTGGCCAGAGATTTTGAGTAACAATCTGACGATAGGCCTGGGTATACATCTCCTCGCAAGGAGTGGTGAATCCTTTGTAGGCTGTTCAAACATCTTCGGGCACTTCGGCTTATACCCAATCATCCTGGGTCCACACCTCCTTGGAGATGCATGCTTAAGATGTTAAAGTATAAGTCTCCATGACCAAGATTGTTGGATCGAGAAATGCGAGAGAGGGGGGGGGGTGAATGTCGCAAATCGTTCGGATTTAAAAAGAGTAAGTGCGCAGCGGAAATAAGACACAAAAACAATGCTAACAAGGTCGTTTTACATGGTTCGGAGCCTGTGTCGACTCCTACTCCAAGGCCCACGGTCATTGACCATTTTCTACGGGCAATTCTATACGTTCGAGAATGTTTACAATAAAAAGTATTACAGAATCAGAGTAGTAAACTTAATCAAGCTCTTCGTTACCGACGTCCGGTGTAGATCGAAGTGTTGGAGCAGCAGGACGTCATCAGTTCGAGTTGGAAGAGTTCTGGAGCGTGTCGTGGAAGCAGAAGAGCGTGAAAGGGTCGCAGTAATTGATGCTCTGAAGAAGGAGGTCGAGGGCCCTTTATATAGGGCCTAGGGGCGCCCTGGTCGACGGGGGCGCCCTCCACGTGGCAGCAGATCCGGTTGTAGCTCGGTCGCCGTCTGATCCCATTATCCTCGGGATCCGGTTTGACTGGGGCGCCCGGAGGACTCGGGGCGCCCGGATTGACCGGTCAAAGCCTCATCTCTTCGGCTTCGCAGGGATGCGCTTCGGCAGCTGGCAGTGGGGGCGCCCGCGACTCGCGGGGCGCCCGCGACAAGCCGGGTGAAGCGCGTCGAGGTTGTTACAGACTTGGGTTGACCTTGGGGGCGCCCTGCTCATCTTCTGCCTCACTCCTTCGAGGCTCCCTGAGCTGCAGATACTCAATCCTTCGATCCTGCATCCAGGGTTAGTCCAAATAACAATTATATTTTATACAGCCTTAGCTGTCTTGGTTCTGACTTTGGTCTCCAAAATGGAGCCCTAGGTCGAACCGACGCCTAATGTTCCCTCAAGGGGAACGCGTCCTCACCTACTCCTCTCGGGAGAGTTTACCTGGTGCCAACCGGATCCTCCAGTTGGACTTTTGCCCGGCAGTCCTTCGCCAGGTCTTGAGTTACCAAGCTGCCCTTCGCTTGGTGCCTAGCTGCCCTTCGCTAGGTCTTTTCTTCTGGCAGTCCTTTGCCAGCCTAGCAGTCCTTCGCTAGGGCTTTAGCATTTTGGCGGTCCTTTGCCAGTGCCTAGCAGTCCTTTGCTAGGGCTTCTCCTGTCTGGCAGTCCTTCACCAGTGCATATCCTTCCTTCGCTAGGGCTTTTCCTGTACACTCAAGAAGCTTGTTAGACAACAACTAACCCTTAACTTTTTAACCCTTTTGCCAATATCAAAACACAGGTTTGACTTGGGTGTATTCTGCACCAACAATCTCCCCCTTTTTGTTATATGGCAACCTAGTTCAAAAAGTTAAGGAAAAAATGCTGAAATTGAATTCCTAAATTAGATTCCATCCCCCTGGAAGAAATCTCCCCCTAGGTTTTTCAAAAATAGGTGGTGTGAGTTAAGTACTTAGAAGATTTCATGTTTTGATAATAAGTTGGGAAATCTCTAAAGTTTTTTGCTAAGTTTTTCGAAAAGATGTTCTAAGCTTGGAAAACTTTGAAAGCTTTAAGACAAATTTTCAGTTTTAGGAACATTTCACACTTTGGAAAATTTTCAGTTTTGGAAAAATTTCAGACTTTAGAAAATTTTCAGTTTTGAAAAATTTCAGACTTAGAAAATTTTCAGTTTTGGAAAAATTTCAGACTTAGAAAATTTTCAATTTTGGAGCAATTTCAAGCACTACGTTAAGCTTAAAACATAATTTCAAAACACATAGTTCAGAGTTGGAAATTTTTAAAGAGAATTTTAAAACGTTTAAGCTCTTAACAATAATTTTAAGCAAAAACATTAAGTTTCAAAATAATTCAGAGTTTAGAAATAAAACTAACTTTGATTCACCAATTTTATTTTTTCAGTTCATCTTTTTGAAGAAGACGATGGGAAAAAATTTTTTGTTCCGTTCCCTGTTTCCTTTCCAACTCTCCCCCTTTGACATATATCAAAAATGCAGAAAATTTTTTGCAATAATTAAAGTATTTGCTGTACTGAATCAAACTGGAACCTAAGTCTGGTTAAATCTTTAGGGACGTGTCTAACCCAATTAGCTACTTACCAACTGTTATAAACAGTAGTTTTCGCTAGGGTTAGTCAAGTTAAGTGCGTTGTTCAAGTTAGATTGTCTAAACTTGATACTTAACTTGATTGCTGTTCAGTTTGTATTTAGTGCCCCAACTACTGCAGATGCACTGACTTAAAGCATCTTGAGTTAAGGCAAAGACCTAAGCATCTCAACCCTTTCTAGGTTATCACTCAAAGTACCCTAAGGTGCTTGTGAGATGCTGACTTCTAGATCAATAGGTGCATGCAATTCTAGGGTTAGAGCCTAGGCTAAGTCCATTTTGAAAAAAAAACCTAGTTTTGAAGGGGGTAGTTTTGAAATAAAACTAGGTCAAGAAAAAAATTTTAAAACCAAAGTAAAACATTTTTAACAAAGAAAACATTTTAAAATGAATTAAAGCATTTTCAATTAAGGCAGAAGCCAAAAAAATGATTCTACTCTAGTAAGCATAATCCTAACTGCCTTCTCAATGAGCTGAACTCAGATTCAGGTAGGGGTTTAGTGAATATGTCAGCTAGGTTGGACTTAGAGTCTACATGCTTAAGGACTATTTCACCCCTAGCTACGTGATCTCTTACAAAGTGATGTTTCACTTCTATGTGTTTGGTTCTAGAATGTTGTATTGGGTTTTTGGTTAAGTTAATTGAGCTAATATTGTCAATATTGACTTGGGTCTGATTGTAGTCTAGCTGAAAGTCCTTAAGGGTGTGCATCATCCATAGGAGTTGAGCTACACACTCTCCTAAGGCTACATATTCAGCTTCAGTTGTGGATAGAGCTACACAGTGTTGCTTCCTACTGCACCAACTTACTAAGCTGTTTCCTAAAAGTTGACAGCTTTCACTTGTACTTTTTCTATCTAATTTATAACCAGCATAGTCAGAATCAGAGTATCCTGACAACTTAAAGGATGAAGTCCTAGGGTACCATATCCCTACATTTAGGGTGCCTTTAATGTATCTTAAAATTCGTTTAAGGGCTGCTAAGTGAGTTTCCTTAGCACAGGTTTGGTACCTAGCGCACATTCCTACTGAAAAAAGTATGTCAGGTCTGCTGGCTGTAAGGTATAGTAGACTTCCTATCATACTTCTATAAAGTTTTAGGTCTACTGGTTTACCATCATGGTCATTATCTATTTTCACATTTGTGGCCATTGGGGTACTTATACTTTTAGAGTTATCCATTTTAAATTTCTTAATTAGTTCTTTAGCATATTTAGATTGATGTACATAATTTCCATCCTTAGTTTGTTTGATTTGTAACCCTAGGAAAAAGTTGAGTTCCCCAACTAAACTCATTTCAAACTCATTTTCCATTATTGTTACAAATTCTTTTAGAAATTTAGAGTTAGTTGATCCAAATATTATATCATCTACATAAATTTGGGCAATAAATATATCCTTTTCTAAAATTTTAACAAACAAGGTTGGGTTAATTTGACCTTGTTTGAATTCTTTAGAAATCAGGTAATTGGATAATCTTTCATACCAGGCCCTGGGTGCTTGTTTTAGTCCATAAAGAGCTTTACTAAGTTTGTAGACATGATCGGGTTTTTCTATATCCTCAAACCCTGGGGGTTGTCCTACATAAACTTCTTCCTTAATAAGCCCATTTAAGAAGGCTGATTTTACATCCATTTGGTATAATTTAAATCCTTTATGGGATGCAAAGGCTAGTAACATTCTAATAGACTCAAGTCTAGCTACAGGGGCATAGGTTTCATCATAATCCAACCCTTCTACTTGACTGAATCCCTTAGCTACTAAGCGGGCTTTATTTCGGACTATTTCACCTTGGTCGTTTAACATATTCCTAAACACCCACTTGGTGTCAATTACGGATTTGCCCTTAGGCTTAGGTACTAACTCCCAGACTTGGTTTCTCTCAAATTGGGCTAACTCTTCTTGCATGGCTAGGATCCAGTCAGGATCAGGTAGGGCTTCCTCCATAGTCTTAGGTTCAATCTTTGAAATCATGGCTATTTGACTAGGATTTCTATAGGAAGCTCTAGTTCTGACTCCTAAGGTTGGATCACCTACGATTTGGTCAGCTGGGTGACTTAGTCTGGGTTTCTTGATTTTTCTAGTACTTGGCTCAGCTTCAGATCCAGCTGGTCCAATAGGTTCAGTTCTAGGTTCATTGGTTGGTTCAACTGATTCAGAAGTTGGTTCAATAGTTAAGTTATTAAAGGGTTCAATTGGGGTTTCAGAGTTATCTTCTTGATCAGTATTTGATGAAGCTAAGTCAGAATTATCAGATTTTGGGTTAGTTTCTTCATCAAATATTAAGTTGGTTGTTTCTTCAATTTTCTTAGTTGTTTTGTTGTAGACCCTATAAGCTCTACTTGTTGTAGAGTATCCTAAAAAGATACCTGGGTTTGACTTGGATTGAAACTTTCCAAGATAGTCTTTGGTATTAAGAATATGGACTTTGCATCCAAAGACTCTAAGATAGTGTAGGTTTGGAAGTCTATGGTAGTAAAGTTCATAGGGTGTTTTATTTATCTTTTTACTAGGTAGAATCCTATTTTGAATATAGCAAGCTGTGCTGATTGCTTCTGCCCAATAGTGGTTAGGTAGGTCAAATTCATTGAGCATAGCCCTAGCAGCTTCCTGTAGGGTTCTATTTTTTCTTTCTACTATGCCATTTTGTTGGGGAGTCCTGGGACACGAAAATTCATGTTTATATCCATTTACTTTACAGAATTCTTCGAATCATTGATTCTCGAATTCTCCCCCGTGGTCAGACCTAAGTCTTTTGATTTTGGTATCATTTTGATTTTCAATCAATTTACAAAAGTTGTTAAATAGGTTCAGGGTTTCATCTTTGGTCTTTAGAAACCTGACCCAGGTGAACCTAGAGTAGTCATCAATTATCACTAAGCAGTATTGGTTTCCACTTAGTGACTTGGCTCCATGTGAATCAAATAGGTCAAGGTGTAGGAGCTCAAATGTGGTTTGGGTTTGATCAGATTGGATCAATTTGTGGCTAGACTTGGTTTGTTTGCCTTGATTACAAGATTCACATATTAGATTTTCATTATTCTTAATTTTGGGGACACCTTTGATTAAGCAAAGTTGGGTAATTTTTGAGATAGTTCTTAGATTGGTATGACCTAATCTCCTATGCCAGAGTTTTGATTGTTCTAATTGTGTTAACATGCATTTGGGTATAAGGGGAAGATTTATAGTGTATACATTATTTTTCCTAGTGCCCTTAAGCATAATTTCTGAGTCTTGTGCATTTCTAATCAGGCAATTAGAATTGTTGAAAGTAACTACATAACCAGAATCACATAACTGACTTATGCTAAGTAAGTTAAAACTAAAGTTTTCAACCAATAGAACCTCTTTAATAATGAAATTGGACTTAAGTTCAATATTACCTGACCCAATTACCTTGAGTGTAGCATTATTTCCAAAGGCCACTGAACCCAGGTCATTGAATTTTAGTTTGGTGAACTTCAATTTGTCTCCAGTCATGTGTCTGGAGCACCCGCTATCTAACATCCATTGGTCCAAATCTTTATGTTCCTACACATAAAGAATTTTTGGTGATTTGGATCCAATTTGAGTTAGAGATAGCTAAATTCAGTTTCACTTCCTAGTCTGTCTCACTCCAGTCTAGGGTTTTCAATCACTTTAACCTTAAGGTTTTTGTGAGACAGGTTTGAGGGTAAAAATTAATTTTAAAAAGAAGTTTTAATTTATTTTGAAAAGTTTATTTAGTTTTGAAACAAAATTTAGAGAACAGAAATTTTGAAAACTGATTAAAAGTTTTTCGAAAAAGAAATAGGTTTAAGAAATAGAAATTTTGAAAGCAGATTAAGAGTTTTTAAAAAAAACTAGGTTTAAGAAATTTTGAAAATAGGTTAGAGTCTATAATTATTTGAAATTTGAGTTAGATTCGAATTTGACAAAAGATAATTTGGATTTGAATTTCAGAAATTGGCTTCCAGGTCTTGGCGAGGCACTAGGCCTTCTTTGGCCGTAGCCTTATGGGATCATCCACCCTTTCCTTGACAAAGCCTTTTAATGAAATTTCATTTTCAAATTAAATTAGGTCATTTTCTGGTCTAACTAGTTTGGGTCTTGGATCGGTAGCTTCGGCTGGTTTCACCAGTCTAAAGAGACCAAATAGACTTGATCTTATTAGAGTTGGTTTCCCCAACGTACTATCATCTCACCTCCTCCCAATACTATGTTTTCAAATTTCAAGTAATTTAGTCCTTAAGTCTAACCATTCCTAATTCTAAGCATGGCAACTTGAGAAATTTAAATAAACAAGCAATAAAAAAAATTAAAAAAAATTATCTAATAATGAAAATTGTTTTGATTTTGGCTCCCCCCAGACTAAAGCCTCTGTATGGGTTAGGCAAGATGTGGATCTTGTCCTTGGGGATCCAAAATTGATTTGAACCAGTTGGTTTAGTCAGGCACAGTTTTGGCACCCATGCCTGAACCTTAGGTCTTGACTGGTTCAGTACAGCAAAGTAAGATCTTTGCCGAGATTTGGTTCTATAGCCAAGTCCGGATCGGTTTAGAACAGACTTCTGTTTTCCAAGAATCATATCAAGGTTCTTGGAACCAGAAGTGAATCGTTCTAAAGCTGTTCTTAAGTCCTTAACTTGAGTTTTCAGGGAGGAGTTCTCTGATTCAAGTTTTTCAACTTGATCAGGGGTTCCTTCCTGAATTTTCTCAGTTAAGGATTTAGACTCAGCTCCCTCTTTCAGGAGTTTTACTTCCTGTCGGAGGGACTCGATTCGTAGTTTGGCTTTCGCCAAATCTCGGGATAGATATGAGATAAGAGAATTTAATTGCAATTTTGAAAAACCTGTTACCTTATTTTGCCGTCGTCGGAGAAGGTCAGCTTTCCGTCGTCCTGGTCCGAGTCTGAGTCAGTCTCGATTTGATCCGAAGCGGTCAGGGCTAGAAGATTGGACTGTGGTGCTTCTTCTTCTTCTTCTGAGGAAGACTCGTCCCAGGTTGCTTGGAGTGCCTTCTTCTTTCTGGTCTTTTTGGACTCCTTTAAGCTTGGACATTTAGTCTTGTAGTGGCCCTTCTTCTTGCATTCATAGCAGGTTACGTTGGGCTTGTGTTTGTCAGTTGCTGGTTCAGCTGGTTCATCCTTTCTTCGGCTTGTTCTCCGTGTGTTGGCTTGGTTCTTCAACTTTTTGTAGTAGCTTCGAGCTAGCCAGACCAGTTCAGATTGATCTCCTTCTTGATCTTCTGTTTCTGAGTCTGAGATAGAATCGGGTTCAACTTGAGTTTTCTTCTTAGTCGTCCTTCCTGTTTTCCCTGCAAAGAAAGCTATACTTTTCTCGGCCAAATTGCAGTTAGTCTGTTCATGAAGTTCAAGTTTAGAAAATAACTCATCTAACTTAATTTTTCAAAGATCCCTAGAGACCTTGTATGCATCTACCATAGATGCCCACAAGGTGGTCCTAGGGAACGCGTTTAGGGCATACCTTATAAGATCACGGTTTTGAACCTGGTGACCTATTGTGTGAAGACCGTTCATCAATTCCTGGATTCTGGCATGGAGCTGAGCTGCTGTCTCGTTATCTGCCATTCTGATGGTGAAGAGCTTGTTCAGTAGCAGATCGCGTTTGCTGATCCTCGTATCTGAAGTTCCTTCGTGGAGCTCGATCAGTTTAGCCCATAGCTCCTTGGCACTGTTGAAAGGGCCTACGCGGTTCAGCTCCTCTTTCGTTAGTCCGCATTGGAGGGTCTGAGTTGCTTTGGCGTCAGCTTCGATTTTGCGTTTAAGGGCAGTGTCCCACTCTGAGTAGTTTGCCGGTACGCCTTTCAGCATTTGTGGGAATCATCAGTCCAGACTGGATGATTATCCACATATCCACCTGAGTTTTCAGGTGGACCTCCATTCGACTTTTCCAGTAAGGAAAGTCTTCTCCACTGAAAAGTGGAGGTCTGGCGGTGCTAAAGCCTTCTTGGATGGCCATTTGTTCTGAAATAGCAAACAAAAAAACAACAAAAATATTCCAAGACTTGGTCTTGGATTAGTAGTGCGGGAAGAATAAATAAAAACAAATTTCAAGGGGTGTTGCACCAACCTTGAAAGAAAAATTCGAACGAAAAATATTTAAAAAAAAATTGAGAGAGAAAAAAAGAAATCCGAAAAATTTTCAAACTGGTGGTTGCACACAAGTTTGAATTCCCCGCTCCCTGATTATCTTCTG
>JAGFNQ010003714.1:263117-348207 GCA_024364735.1 Boesenbergia rotunda | reverse complement strand
TTGCTCGAAATAGATAATCAAATAGACTCCTATACGTGGCATTGTCGTCTTGGCCATATAAGAAAACGCATGACCAAATTACACCGATGTGGAATTCTGGAATCATTTGAACCCGGTTCATTTGATACATGCGAATCATGCTTAAAAGGCAAGATGACCAAATTACCCTTTTCCGAAAAGGTAAACCAGTGGGAGAATTGCTTGGTCTAATACATACTGATGTATGTGGACAATGTCAACTCTTGCACAAGGAGGCTATAGCTACATCATTACCTTTATCGATGATCACTCACGATTCGGGTATGTGTTCTTAATGACACAAATCTAAAGCTTTGAGAAATTCAAAGAATTCAGAAATAAAGTAGAGAAACAGCTTGGCAAAGTATTAAGATACTTGATCCGATCGGGGTGGTGAATACTTGAGTCAAGAGTTTCAAGATTATCTTAGGGACAATGGGATATTGTCTCAATGGACTCCGCCGTATACACCACAGCAAATGGTGTATCTGAGAGGCGTAACCGAACCTTGATGGACCATGGCTAGATCTATGATGAATCATGCAACTCTTCCAAATCCTTTTGGGGCTATGCGCTTAAGACAGCTGTTTACATGCTAACAGAGTCCCGACCAAGGTAGTCTCTACTACTCCATATGAGACATGGAATAGTAAGAAACCTCATTTATCTCACCTAATGATATAGGGTTGTCCTGCTTATGTAAGCGGACTGTATCAGACAATTGGATGCTAAGTCTGATAAATGTCTATTATTGGATACCCTAAGGAAACGAAAGGTACCAATTCTATCATCCCTTGGAACAAAGGTTTGTTTCAAGGATGCTGTATTTCTAGAAAAGAATTTCTTTTACAAGAGAACAGTGGGAGTAATATTGAACTTGAAGAAGTTCAAGGAACTCCAATAGACATTACAGAGACACCTAGTCTAGACCCACAACCAATTACTCATAATGATGAGCTATCAATTGAACCTAAAATAACACCACTTCTTCATAGGTCTGATAGGACACGCAATATTCCAGAGAGATATAGATTTCTCATAAGTGAATCAAACGACGTGTTACTCATTAGAAATGATAAACCTATCAGTTATGAAGATGTTGTGAAAATTTCAGAAAGGGATAAATGGCTTGAAGCCATGAAGTCGGAAATGGATTCCATGTACGAAAATCAAGTATGAGACTTGGTTAACCCACCTGAAGGGATTAAGCCCATAGGGTGCAAGTGGGTTTTCAAGAAGAAAACTGACATGGAAGGTAATGTTGTTACCTTTAAGGCTATATTAGTGGCAAAAGGATATCGTCAGAAACAAGGAATTGATTATGACGAAACATATTCGCCAGTAGCTATGCTTAAATCCATTCAGATGCTCCTGGCCATAGAAGCTCATTATGATTATGAGATATGGCAAATGGATGTGAAAACAGCTTTCCTTAATGGAAACCTGCTTGAGGATGTATACATGATACAACCTGAAAGTTTCACATCGGTTGATAAAACCAAATTATGCAAGCTTCGACGATCCATATATGGACTAAAGCAAGCATCCAGGAGCTAGAACATCCATTTTGATGAGACAATCAAAGAGTTTGATTTCTCACAAAATCCTGACAAACCATATGTGAACAAGAAGGTTAGTGGGAGTGCAGTCGTATTCCTAGTGTTATATGTCGATGACATATTACGTATCGGAAACGATATATCAGTCTTACAGTCAGTTAAAATTTGGTTGTCCAAAACTTTCTCCATGAAAGACCTGGGAGAAGCAACTTATATCCTTGGGATTAGAATCTATAGAGATAGATCAAAACGATTGCTTGGTCTTTCGCAGTCTACATATATAGACCGAGTGCTAAAAGGGTTTAGCATGTCGGAATCCAAGAAAGGTTACATTCCCATCAGGCATGGGATCAACCTTTTGAAGTCTATGTGTCCACGCACAGAAGTCGAGAGGATTTACATGAATAAGATACCTTATACATCCGCGATAGGATCTATCATGTATGCTATGTTATGTACTAGACCCGATGTATCGTATGCTCTGAGCGTCACAAGTAGATACCAGTCTGATCCAGGAATGGATCATTGGGCGGCTGTCAAGACAATCCTCAAGTACTTAAGAAGAACTAAGGATGTGTTCCTAATATATGGAGAAGGTGATATGATAATACGTGGGTATACTGATGCCAGTTTCCAAACAAATAAGGATGACTCTAAATCTTGGTCTGGATACGTATTTAAGGAGGCGCAATAAGTTGGAAGAGTTCCAAGCAAGACACCGTAGTGGATTCTACCACAGAAGGGGAATATATTGCAGCTTCGGAAGTAGCCTGGATCAAGAAGTTCGTCTCAGAACTTGGTGTGTTTCCAACCATTGATGAAGCAATACCGGTTTATTGCGACAACAATGGAGCTATTTCACAAGCAAAGGAACCAAGGTCTCATCAGCGATACAAACATGTGCTTCACCGCTATCATCTGATCAGAGAGATTATAAGTAGGAATGATATACATATTGAAAAAATTCCCACTGAAAGGAATTTAGCGGATCCTTTAACTAAGGTCTGCCTCAAAGCAAGTTTGAGGGTCATGTTAGAGCCTGTGGTATTGGATACTGTAGCGATTGGCAATAGGCCAAGTGGGAGTTTGTTAGTGATATGAGAAAAGTGTCCTAAGGCAATCACCTTATGATTGTAATCATTTATTTTAGTAAATGAATATTCACTATTTGAGTATACATGTTTATGTATTTGATTGAGATCTTAAACTCATTTACTGAATGTCCGCAATATAATTCACAGCATGAGAGAATTTGTGATGAATTCACAACTAGTGATTATCTCTACATGTACAATTGTGAAGTATTGAAATTGTCCCTAGTCGATGAATTGATAAAAACGGACACTATCAATTCTGTTGAGACTAGCATGGGTTATTCTCTAATCAGCTGATTCTCACTGGCTGGTGACATTGGGATGTCCGGAGATAAACATGAATGCTAGTTAAGGGAACTAGTTCATTGGAGTAACTGGCTGTAAAACTTCATATGGTATTTTACATATAGACATGTCAGTGAAGTTCTTACTGCAGCTTAAGAGCGATGTTCCTTTGACTTGCGGTGTTCAAGTCTTCTTGGTCATGGAGACTTATACTTTGACATCTTAAGCAAGCATCTCCAAGGAGGTGTGGACCCAGGATGATTGGGTATAAGCTGAAGTGCCCGAAGATGTTTGAACAGCCTAAAAAAAATTCACCACTCCTTGCGAGGAGATGTATACTCAAGGTCTATCGTCGGATTGTTACTCGAAGCCTCTGGCCAGAGCATGACATGTTCAGAGTATGAATCATACATAAGAGTAATTAAAATCCGTAGGACGAGAAAACGTTACTTGGGCTAGGTGTGACGTAGTCAGCCTAGTGGGGACTTACACACATAGACCATGTCCTAAACCAAGTGGGTATAAGATGGTGAAGGGAATAGGGCACGATTCATTATAGCTGCTGAAGGGGTTCAGAATTGTTTCTGAGGTCAACCGTTGATCTTTTGATTAATTGGGGATCATGATGTACTACTAGGTGCCACTCATGATCGTTCTATAATTGGTTAATTATAGACGGCCAACATAAATTGAAAGCCTATTTAGTCACATGCACTACGAGTAATCCGAAGGATTTAAAACGAGTTGAAAATTGGATTTTCTAATCAAAAGAGATTAGGTTTGGTTGAGCCAAACGATAAGTCGAATCTGAATTTTTCAGAGACGCATCGGAAGCGTAAAATGGCTAAGTCTTTTAATGACTTAATAGATGAATTAAATGAGTTTAATTCATTTGGGCGTGGCTTGGATAGGCCAGCCAATGAGGGTCCCCACCCTCTTTGCTTGGCCGGCCATAACAAAGGTAGGGAACAAATTGTTTGGTTCAATTTATAAAATAAATCAAGTATGGTTTGTTTTATAAAATTATGGATGATATAAATTTTTTATATAAACCAAGGTTTGGTTTATTTTTCATGGAAATTAAAATGAACCATGGAATTGTTTATTTTATTTTATAAAATCAATCATGGATTGATTTACCATGATAAAGAAATTTATATAAAATTTATTTTTCATGGAAATTAAAATGAACCATGGATTGGTTTATTTTATTTTATAAAATCAATCATGGATTGATTTACCTTGATAAAGAAATTTATATAAAGAAATTTATTTTTCATGGAAATTAAAATGAACTTGGTTTATTTTATAAAATCAATCATGGATTGATTTACCATGATAAAGAAATTTATATAAAAAAATTTATATAAAGAAATTTATATGATAAATTTCTTATGAAAATTTATTTCATAAGAAAAAAGAGACTTGGTTGATTTTTATCATGAATTAAAATATGATTTTAACCATAATATATAATCAAGACTTGGCATGATGGAATAAGTCATAGAAAATTTATATGATAAATTTCTTATGAAAATTTATTCCATAAGAAAAAAGAGACTTGGCGGTTGAGAGGCCACTATATAAAGGACCCAAGGCAAGGCTTGGAGATCATTCGAAATAATCAAAGTATTCTTGCTTGGGCTCTCTCCCTCTCCTCCCTTCTTCCTCTTGGCCGGCCCTCTCTCTCCTTCTCCCTTCTTCTTGCCGTGAGCACAAGGAGAAGCTCCAAGGCGATGAAGTTCTTTCGTTGGGACGATCTTCCTCTCCGGCCATCATCACCTTGGGATTGGGCGCAAGTCATCTTCCTCCTTCTCGCCGGAATTGTGATTCCGGCCAACCTTGGTGGTGAGTTTTTCCGATATGATTACTTCTCTGTTGGTTTCTTGTCGCATTCTCGGAGAATCTAGTAGTTCTCAAGAACACGAAACTCGTGGCTTTGCGAAGCTTTCCCGAAGATACTCGGCGTGGACGCGAATAGAGGCGGAGCTTCCAAGGGACGCTTACGGTTGGATCTCATCCCTTTCTTCGAGTTACGCGAGGTAACAAGTAAATTAGTTTACGTTTCTATAAAATTTTAAATATAAGATCATGTCTACACAACATAAGGTTGCATGCTTAGATGTGTGATTAAATAATTTGACAAATTATTTATGCTCAACCATTCGCTGTACGTAATTAATTTTAAAATTACGAACCCGCATCCATGTCAACATGCACCCGGTCCCAACACTGATGAGGGTGACTCCAGCCCCTCTAGCCTACCTCCTGAAGCTCCGGTTGTCCAGCTACTTCCTCCTCGACGTGACTCGTCACCGTCTGAGGGGCGGGCTAACACCTCTGGGAGGAGCAACCATATGAGTCTCTGCCGGGCCACTAACCACTCTCCGCGAAACCCTTTTGAAGGTGTAGTTTACTGTTACATAGGTTGTTTTCTCCTGTACATTCTTTGTAACTCCTTGGTGCAATGCCAGGCATCCGAAGATTGCCTAACAGCCGGCCGAGGTTTATACTCCTGGCCCCAGGTTGAGGCCTTAACTCGCCGGGCCTTGAGAGCGGAGGCTGTAGCCGACCACGAGAATCGAGAGGGTCTTATGCAAGCGGAGGTCAGCCGAGCTTTACGGGCAAAGGTGGAACATCAACTGAACTCCCTGATGACCAAGGAATCCGCCCTACATGGTTCTCGACACCGAGAACGGTTGGCTTCCAAGCGGGTAGTGGCCCTTACCAAGGACCTGCTCCAGGTGATGCAGGAGTCGGATCAGCTTTGGATGAGAGAGAAGAAGTTGTCGGGCAACATCCGACTTATGGCGGCCTCAACCGAGAGATTGAGCGTGTGTGTTCAGAATCAAGCGTAGCTGCTTGGCCAGAAGGAGTTTAACCTTATGATGGCGACTGATCGTGTATCCATCGTCAAGGATGATCTAGCCCAGGCTCGCTCGGAGGTATGGGTCGCGTCATACAGACTCAGGGAGGCCCTGACAGAGCAAGATAGAATGTCTGCCGAGGTGAAATAACTGAGGGGTGCTAAGGAGGCTGCTGAGGCCGAGCTGCATGACCTTCGAGCGGCTGAGACTTCAAGAACAAGAGAGGTTGAGGTATACTTCAAGGCTAAGCTCCTAGAATCAGATGAATTCACTGATAACCTTGCGGACTAGGTAATGAGGCACTTAAAGCAAGGCATCCATGGGGTCATCGACCAGTTGAAGAAGGATCAACTTCTGCCTCTAGGTGATGACCCAAATTTATGAGTGACGGTCGAGCTTGAGAGGGATTCTCTCCTGAGGCCCAGGAGTTGCAGGGTCAAGTGTCGATCAAGGAGCTTGGCCCTGATGTATCAATTTTGATGAAAATAATCATATTTCTTTACCTTGCTATCTGGTGCATGTTTTTGAGTCTAGTTCCACATGTCACATGTCTTTGCAGCGAGGGCTCAGAGAATAGAAAGATAGATGTTTTTCGAGGTTAATCCGGGGTACAATCCTCCCAAGATAACTCCACAAGCTCAAATGCCAGGCTCACATTTATTCCCCTGTGTGGCCCCCATCGACTCTTCTCTTTTGGAAAATGCTGGCGGCTTACGAACCGTCACCCCCACGATATCTTGGATTGACTCATAAAGTGTTGCAGTTTCCTAGGTGCGCCGAAGGCATGCCAATAGATGCGACGCTTCAAAGCTGGTGTCCGTTGCTGTTCCCGTGCCATGTCAGCATTAAATGCGCGGAGAGGCAGTGGTCACTATAAATAGGTGGAGAGGGATGAACCATCCTTCCCCATTCATTCCGCTTTCCTTCCCCTGACAGACTCTTTTTGGTGAGATGTCATTGTCCTTTCCTCTGCCCCTCTTTCCAGCGGGAGTTATTGACGCCGCCGGGGAGGATAGAGAAGGCGCAGTAGTGTTTCTTGTCGAAGGGCCCAGTGAAGGTGGAACTTCATGTTTCAAACTACTTGCTGGGGAGCATGGTGGAGATGATATCCAGGGTCTCGCTGAAGATCCTGGCAGAGGTGGAACTCCGGATTATCCTAGGAGTCCAGAAGAGACATCACGGGATCCGCCAGGGGGCATGACGGAGATGACATATCCTGATGGTTGCCTCCCCCTGGGAGCCCCATGGTGGTACGTCCCTTGTCTGCCTCAAATGTCATCCTCTTCCAAATCCTCATTTCCCTGAGTTTTGGGGATCGGATGGTGTTTGTCGGGGATGGTGCAGTTCCATCACCAAGAGGGAGGGGTGTAGCCACTGCTTCCTCTCCTCTTTCTTGGCAATTCTTCTTTGCGTCTTGATGCAGTTTCATTCTCCGGAGAGAAATTGCAGCTGTTGTCCCCCCTCCTCTTCCTTCTGAATTTTGTGTCGTCCTTGTTGTTCGATGTTTCCTTGCGAGAAGAGGTGGTCGGGGTCTTCAGATGGGATTGTCACACCCACGTTTTACCTCAGGTATCCTCGTCGTGCACAGGCTATGCGGTTGAAGGATGAGATTTTTCCATTACGGCCGAGGACTCAAGGATTTCAATCATGGCGCGCATGGATCCCCGCTCATCGGCAATTGGAAGAGGGTTTCGAGCCAAGCGACTCTACAGGGATATTGCAATGGTAAAGAAAAGCCTGAGTAGAGGAGTGATTCCCCTTACCGGATCTTTTGATTGTTGCTTTGGTATTTCTCTAAGATGTTGTTATCAATGTATTTCCCCTATAAGTTATGGAAAATATTTGTTACATTTGGTGTGTGCATTTCTGTATAAATGTCCTGATGTCTTGCTTGTTCCCCTTTTGTGGGGTAGATTAGTTTAGCCTTTAGCATCGTGGCGCAACTTGTCCCGGGCCAAATTCTTGCCTACTCGGTCGGGTGTCTACACAGTCCAGCCTAAGTACCACGGGCACCGTAGCAACGCGAGGCATTAGAGATTTTGACTCTTGATCGAGAGTCCGTAGCTCCCAGACCAAGCCAAAGCACCTCGGGCATCTGCAGCTCTGTGAGGTATTACCATTTTTACCCTTGGTTGGGAGTTCGTAGCAACCCAGACCAAGCCTAAGTACCTCGGGCATCTGTAGCACCGCGAGGTATTTGTAACGCCCGCCCCTTACATGAGCGACGCGTTACTTTTTTTTCTTTCTTTCGTACATTATTGCATGTGAAGCATAAATATAGCAGCGAAAATAATACTAAATCATGAACATATGCAATTGGATAAATTTCTTTCTAACTAAACTACTTTAAGCATGTTAATCATAGCATAGCATATCTAACAAGAGAGTATATAGTTCTACATTAAGCATGCATATCATAAAGAACTTCAACTCCAATAAGTACTAAGCGTAAACATAAGAACTAACACATGCAGTTTATAAGTAGCAATATTAAGTCCATGAGAAATAAGTCCATAAGTAAGCGTAAAGACAACAGTAGGATCCTTCTGCCAAGTCACTGTCACACACACACATGCCCTCCTGCTGCTTCCCCTTTATTTTAATCTACAACATAAGAAGGTAGACTATAAGCATAAAATGCTTAGTAAGCTCCTTGCTTACTCACAAAATTCGTACATCACGTATAAGTAGAAATCTACATCATTTGACATAAACATTTAACATGAATAAACACTTAAAGCATCTAAAGCACATAAGCATAAACACTTAAAACATGAAAATGTGTGTCGTTATTAAGGACATATGGCATGAGTATGTACTTAAAGCACCTAACATTCGCATAATCTTTAAAACATAATCATGTGAACAACCATTAGACATAGCATAGGCAATATCATTAAACATAAACATGTGCATAAACATTAAACATAGCATAGGCAATATAATTAAACATAAACATGCGCATAAACATTAAGGATGCATTTTGAAAAATATATATAATATAATATTTGAACATTAACATATCATCATCATTGGGATCCCTGGCTTGTATCCATTCATCATTTGCGCGCATCCCTTAGTATAGTACGAGGTAGCTAATCCCGACCAACTAAGGTACTAGGCAACCTTGACACCTAGGGACAGGTGCGGTAGTCCAGAACCGGGGCCTTGCTTAGGAGCCCACCCTTTGGACATTTTTCAAGATCTGGTACAAGCCAATACATAAAGTAAAATAGCATACATGATTCCTTTCCTTTCCATAGCAATTTCTCTTTAGCATAGCGTTCGTCATTTCTTTTCTTTTCTTAGAAATTGCTCTTTAGACATTCTTTTATTCATAATGTCATACACATGTTATGGGCATACATTCAAAGCATAAATATCATCATAACTTTCAAGCATGAACATGGCATGGAGAAAACATAATTTCATGGTAAGGAAATTCATAACATGCCAACTTATCTTTCATGATTCATAAAACATATAATGTTCAATTTAAAGCTAAGGATAATACACCTAGGGAACTTGTTCCATTTTTTTCATCTATCATGGCATAATGAAACATGGATACCTTTAATTCAATCATAATTCAACATATATTCTACTGGTCAAAACATTTAGATAGAGTTATCATGGCGTAAAAACACAACACAACATCACACAACTAATACAACATGCATACATTGAATATCCTATTACCAAAAGACATTATCAAGTGAGGTAGTGACCTTAACCCATCCTAAATCCCAATTTAAGAAACTGATGAGAAATTTCTAAGGTTCATATCAACATGAAAATGACAAAAGCAAAAGCAATTGATTCATACAATATGCATATAATACATACTCTAACACTGGGAAGCATTAGCAAGTAACATGACATCTTTAACTCATTTTTTTTTTCCTTATTTAGGGTATTAACCGAACATATTCAGAGGGGAAACATGGCCTAAAATATATATAAAACCCTCAAACAAACATTAACAAGGAATTAAAAACCATTAGCTAGTCAAAAAGAACTCAAACATCTTCTTATGGCCAAAAAGTCTATGGCTTCTTGAGAGCCTTGGCCTAAACTTTTAGGGGTCTTTTTGCTTCATCTTTTTTTTTCATCATAACTCATAACTTAACATCATGAAAACATTGGAGTCATTAGATAGCATCAAACACAAACCTAGGCCCTAAAACTCATGTTGGCCGAAACTTGCTCATAGGGAAAAGCTTCACAATTTTAGCAACACATCGCAAGAACATACAAAAACATGAATAAAGCATATATGAACTATTATGTTGCAGCTGAGGGGAGTCTTACACTTGTGCTAAAGATTTCCAAACAAAATATATCACCTAGAAGGAGAAAGAAAGAACTTCTTGCTCCTTGGCTCTTCCATTGCTTCACAAACACAAAGCCTTTACTAGATTTTCTTGGAAAGAATTTTCTTGATGGAGAGGGAGCCTAGGTGATTTCGGCAAGGAGAGGATGAGGAGATGCCTTGTGGCATTTTCCCCCCATCTTTTTATAGTAAATGAACAGGTATGCCTCTTCACATTCCATGGTGACCCTTACCCTTCCATGGTGACTCTTCATCTCCCATGGTGCCTCTTCATCTCCCTTATCCTTACACCTATCTATAATTTCTTTTATCCTCCTAATAGCACTCCCTTGCTAGGTGAATTGGTTACATATGCATTCTTAAGGCTTACAACATCTCTAAGGTCCAAGGTTCAATCCTTGGCACCTAGATCATTTCATTTTTTTTATATTCTTTTGCAAGCCCATCTAAAGTAAGGCGCATTACATGATGTGTTATTTCTTTTATCCTCATGGGCCCCATTAGGATAACTAATGAAGTGCTATTTAAAACCCATTAGGAATTTCCACCATTTAGTGTTGGGACCGGTAGACGAGCTAGAGGGGGGTGATTAGCTCCGATTTGCTCCGTGATGATTTGTCGCGGCGGAAGACTCGAGCAAACGCTAACACTAAGGATTTACTTGGTATCCACCCCGGACGGGTGACTAATCCAAGGATTCACTCTCCTCACTCTCACATACACTATGAAAGATCTCCTTCTTGAGGTGGATAAACCTCTTACAAGCTTCCGATAAGATACAACAAGAATCTAAGCAAATACACAATGAAATCTTACAAGATTTACAATGATAAGCTCAAGCATTGCTTTCCTTGCTATCTTCAAGCTTGTGATTGCCTCTAGAACCTTGGAAATGCAGCAGCAATATCCTCCAAGGCTTCCCTTGAAATGGAACTGATGAAGGAGAAGAAGGGGAGAAGAGTTGCCGCTTCAACCTGCGTGAAAAGGCCTATATACTCAATGCCTAGGGTTTCCCAATCGATTACCACGCCAGATTTAGCCATTCAACGGCTATCGATTAAGGACAACCTTAATCGATTGCTGAATCGATTCAGCACCTCTCTGTGCTCTCGTGTCACACTGCAGTAATCGATCACCTGATCGATTACCGAACCCCTTAATCGATTGACCAATCGATTAAAGGAAGGCTGAATTGATTACCCAATCGATTCAGCCACCTTCTGTTCTCGCAACAAAACTCTCTTAATCGATTACCCAATCGATTAAGATCCTCCTTAATCAATTACTTAATCAATTACGGTTCTTCTTAATCAATTACCTAATTGATTAAGATCCTTTCTGTTCTCGCGAGATAACAACCCAATCGATCACCCAATCGATTGCTCAAACCTAACCTTAAGCTAGGGTTCCTTTGTCTAACCACGGTCAACCGAGACCGGTTAGGACTTTCCCTTGCCTAGTTCCCAACTAGGACTTTTTCTTGTGCCAGCATGCAATCTCCCCGATCCACCTGGATTTCACCTGGTCCCACTAGGTGTGCCTAGTCCCACTAAGTCTTTTCCCATGCCAGCGTGCGATCTCCTCGATCCACCTGGGCTTTACCTAGTCCCACTAGGTGTGCCTAGTACCACTAGGTCTTTTTCCATGCCAGCGTGCGATCTCCCCGATCCACCTGGACTTCACCTAGTCCCATTGGTGTGCTTAGTCCCACTAGGTCTTTTCCGTCAAGTCTCCAGTCAATCTTGACCCACTTGACATCATACGATATTCAAACATCATATGACATTCAAACATCATTATCAAACATCGAAACATCCAACCATAAGCTTACCAAGCTTATCAGACATAAGCTCACCCGAGCCTAGTCAAACTAGGTCAACCCTGACCTCACCATGATTGCACCAACATTTAGAGCCCATATAAGGCCTATTAACACTTACACTAAAATTCCCACAACTCTAACTATTGTTCATGAATCATACTCAATATGACTATCATTCATGCAATCTTACTCAATATTAGGGATAATATTGAAGGGAATTTTAGTGGGGTGTTACAGTATTAGTGTTATTACCCTTGTTTGGGAGTCCGTAGCAACCCAGACCATGCATAAGCACCTCGAGCATCCCTAGCACCGCGAGGTATTAGGATTTTTACTCTTGGTTGGGAGTCCGTAGCAACCCAGACCAAGCCTAAGCACCTCGGGCATCTGCAACACTGATGGACCCAAAAATAGATGTCACGAATGAGGGTCTCAAATTTAGATATTTATAAATTGAAAACCCTAGCTCACAAGATAAAATGTTGTAAAGGGGCCTCAAGTCGTATTTTTTCCAAGGACTAATTTAGGATGTTTGATTCAAGCTCGAATTATGTGTCATCAAATGTTTTGGGGTTTTCAGATTAATATGGGGGCTTGTTTTGTAATTTAGAAGGAAATAGCAGGAATAAAACGAACTTAGCTAAACGAACATGATTGCAAATACTATACTAAACTATGCAACAATTAAACATACAACTTGAACTGATAAGATTGGAATTCAAAGCTAGAATTAAGTGCAAGGACACGGTAACTAAAGGAATTTGAGAATTAAAATTAAATTCAATGTAGTTTGTGTCTAACGGTCGACAGAGCATGAACTGAAGCTAGACCACCTGATCGGTCGACAGTCCAATCAGAAGCAAGCCTGATCGGTCGACAAACCGATCAGATGATGCTTGGGTCAGTCGACAGACCGATCAGTGTCTGAAAATCTGCCGATACAGAACTGAACCGTGAAGAACAAAATTGCGAAACGAAACTAAGATTTAAATCTAAACAACAGAGTCAATCTCCAATTCAAGAAGTATCTTGCTGTCACTCAAGATCTAACTAGAAACCCTCTAGCTCATAGATCATCAGAAGTCGATTGCTCACGGATGAGTTGCGCAGGTTCACTGGCGAAGCTGAGAATTCCGTCCAAACTCCTCTTGCTCGATGAATTGGGTGCGGATGTGATTCAGAAACCCTCGAAGACCTTCAGAACACCCTCCTGAATGCTCTGATAGCTCTGCATGATGAAGAATGGGCAAACAAGAAGCAATCGAGTGGAATGCGCGCCTTGGAGACACCCTCTCCGCAGGAACTTACAGCGATGAGAAACAAACACAAATACGCTTGAGAAATCGAATTCAGAGCTCTGAGATCTTGAATCAAGCTTCCTCTGCTGTTGGTCGCTCGATCGGATGAAGAAACGGGAAGAAGATGTGAAGAACACGAAGAACACAAAGAACTAGCTGTGACACGCGACGATGCAAAATTTCTGAGGGATTTTTATATTAAGTACTTAGCAATGGACGACTGAGATTGTCTTGGCTTAATCCAATGGTTGGATCTTATCTGATTGAACCCTAAACTTCCAGATCTCAATCTGAGGGTCAGATCTACCTCTCCTTAGCTGGGATCAATCGGAGCTAACCTGGATGGCCCAGATCTACTTGCCTTCCGAATAGACAGCTCACAGTTCTCCAAAGCTTGATTGCCTTGATCTGAGCCCGATTCTAACTCAACCTTGACCCAACTTGACCTAGGTCCATGTTCCTTCAGCCTACAAAAGTCAGATTCAAATTAGATATCAAAACATCTCAAAATTAAAAGGATTTGCAATTAAACCCAAAATAGAATTAATACATGAAACATAGGGTAAATTCAAGATAAAGCATGTAAAATATGGGTCAAACATGGATTTTAGAGCCTGAAATAATCAACAAAATAGTACTTATCAACTCCCCCACACTTAAACTTGGGCGTCTCACACAAGCTAACTAAATATGTACCGCCCTAAATTATTCTCAATCATAATTAGAAGAAGTTGAAAAGAAATTACCTAGGGTTGTCAATTCTTAAAAATCTAAGCTCAATGGACTAGTATCTTGTCCTTAAATCAACAACTTAGCATATTTCATCCTTCATGACTCTTTGAGATAAACTAAACTCACAAAGCCTCTCAAGGAAGTATTTAGTGGCTCTCTTCCTAAATTCTACATTTGTGGTGAAGTGGAGCTCGCTCAAACACAACACGTTTCTTGCACTACCATAAGCTTGCTTATTATCTACTCTCCACCACTATTCTTGATTCAGATCCACATCTACAAAAATTTATTAGAACACGTTAAAGGAATATGAAATGACAAAAATGAAACAAAGGTTTAGAAAATTGCGAAGTTAAGGAAGTGGAAGACTTGGATGCTCAAGAATATTTCTAATGCACTTTGCCCTCTTTTATGGTCTTCTCGATGAAATCAGAGTTGTGGCGGGTAGGTATTAGCTGATTTGGAGGAGAAATCTCAAGAAACAGTGTGCCAGCTCCTTTTGATCAGTCTGGAGACCGATCAGCCTTTGACTGATCGGTCTAGAGTTCGGTCTGAGCTGCTCCCGATCGTACTGTATTGCCTCTGATCAGTCGCTGGAATGGACTGGTTGCTCCCTGATCGGTCACTGGACCGACCAGAGTCTGATCAGTAGCCAAAACTGGTTCTGAATCTGAAACTGATTCATGCCTTATTTCTTCCTTTCAATCTCATATCTCAAATCCACTAGCTTCTTATTCATGACTTCCAGTTCAGAAATCTATCCACCTTTTGGCACTTCATGTTCATTCTTTCTTCTTTTTTTTTCTTTCTTTTCTCTTTTTTTTCGTTTCCTTTTTTTTCAGCTGCTTTCACAACAGCTTTTCTCTCCTTTCTTCTTCTCTTTTTTTTTTTTCTTTTTTTTCTTTTCTCAAAATCTGAGCTTCAGATTCAATTTTACAGCTCCTCCCTTCACTGATCAGTAGCTTGTAACCCAAACTTGATAAAAACTCCTTCAAGTCAATTTGGCACACTTCCTTGTAGATTGCCAATGCTTGATTGTCATCAACTTTGATAGAATGCGTGCATCCTCCCCCACACTTGAACTTTTGTCTGTCTCGGGCAAAGTAACATCAAGATTCATCCCAAACAACCAAGTCCATGGGAGAAAAATAGTTATGAGTAGAAAAAACATAGAAAGGAAGAAAAATAGATCATGTATCAACAATGATTATTGCAAAAACTGATATGAAAAGGAAAAACAAAGTGATTAGCCTCTATAGATGTGGTCCAATCATAAAAATATGGTTTTGAAAGAACCTAAGCAAGTTCTAAAGCACAATTACCTGTGTGTATCACAAAAACTAGGTTAAATCCTCACTAGGTAGCAATAATTCATCTCAAGTCATCAATCTAGAATTCATCACCAAGTAGTACTCAAGCATCCAAGAATTTCATCTATAAGTTCAAATCCTAAGTTCTAACAACCAAATTTAATTTTTTTTCAAGAGACTCTAAAATGATATGGAGACAACCTAGAGGGATACATTTATTTCTACTCATTAAGAAAAGGTGCCAAAAGAACTAACATGGTATCTACAATGACTATTTATTCAATCTATACTTCCTAAGCATTTATTATCAACAACTCACTTCAAAAAGAAAGATTTACTTATAGAAACATGAAAATGATATATACAATGAAATCAAAGTGTAAGAAAAATAAACTCCCCTTAATTTGGGTAGATAGCGTCTTTGATGTTCATTCCATCCACCTCTAGCTCCTTTAATTCTTCAAAGTACATTTTAAGCCGGTGGCCATTGACTTTCCAAATAATATTATTGGCTTCATCCTTGATTTCACAAACACCATAAGGGAAAATGTTAGTCACAACAAATGGTCCTTCCCATCTCGACCTCAACTTACCCATAATCAATTTGAGCCTTGACTTGTACAATAAAACCTTGTTGCCAATTTAGAATTCTTTCTTCAAGATGTGCTTGTCATGAAAAATTTTAGTCTTTTCCTTGTAGATCCTTGAGTTCTCAAATGCTTCTAGTCTAATCTCCTCAAGTTCTTGGAGTTGAAGTTTTCTCTCTTCTCCCACCTTGGTAGCATCAAAGTTATAAGCCTTTACCGCCCAATAGGCTTTGTGTTCTATTTCCACGGGAAGATGACAAGCTTTTCCATACACTAAGTGGTAAGGAGACATTCCAATGGGGGTCTTATATGCCATTCTATAGGCCTATAGTGCATCATCAAGCCTTTTGCTCCAATCTTTTCTATTGGGCCCAACGGTCTTTTCCAAAATTGATTTGATCTCTCTGTTAGAAATTTTGGCCTGTCCATTTGTTTGGGGATGGTAGGAGGTAGAAACTTTGTGTACAACCCCATACTTGCTGAGTAGAGTCTTCATGTGTTTGTTGCAAAAATGAGATCCTTGGTCACTTATTATAGCCCTTGGAATTCCAAATCTGCAGAAAATATGTGACCTGACAAAGCTAACAATAACACAAGAATCATCAGTCTTGTAGGGAATGACCTCCACCCATTTAGAAACATAATCTACAGCAAGAAAAATATACAAGTATCCACAGGATGCAGGAAAAGGTCCCATAAAATCTATTCCCCAAACATCAAAAATCTCACAAAAAAATATAGTGTGTTGGGGCACCCCTCCCAGTTCGCTGACATCTATCACAATTCCTATAGAACAGATATGCATCATGAAATAGGGTGGGCAAATACAATCCACATTCTAACACCTTCCTAGCTGTTCTTTGGGGTCCAAAGTGCCCCCCACAAGCTGATGAATGACAAAATGTAAGGACAGAAAAAAAACTCATGGTCGAGTACGTTGTTGGATCGAGAGAAAACGATAGAGGGGGGTGAATATCGTAAGTCGTTTCAAATTTGAAAAAGAGAATACGCAGCGGAAAAATTAAAAACAAAATAACACACGAACACCAAGATTTTACTTGGTTCGGAGTCGCGGTCGGCTCCTACTCCAAGGCCCACGGTCATTGACCGTTTACTGGGGGCAATTCTATATGTGCGCAAAGAGTTTTACAGAAGGATTACAGTTGTAGTATAAAACAAATGAAATGACAGCTCTTCGTTACCAACGTCCGATGTGGGATGTATCTCAGAGCAGAGGGACGTCGTCGGCGCTTGTATCTTGAGTTGGGAGATTTCTAGAGCAAAGCGCTTGAGTAGAAGAGCGTGTTTGCGTTGGTAGCAGTTGTTGAGAAGCCTTGGGGGTCGAGGGCTTTATATAGTAGGTCTGGGGGCGCCCGGGACGTTGGGGGTGCCCTCCACATGGCCTTCGATCCGCAACAGTCTCGGTCAGTGTTTTATCCCTCAAAAATAGGGATTGAACCTTGACGTGGGCGCCCGGGAAGTAGGGGCGCCCTAGTTGACTGTTTCAGTGAGCTTCTCGGCTGGATAGGGTTTATCCACTTCGCTGGCTTAAGCGCGGGGCGCCCTGGGCACTGGGGGCGCCCGGCACGGTGGGGGCGCCCGGGAGCATGGGGGCGCCCCGCCCAGTGAGCTACTGAAGCACTTCTTTGCTTCACTTGTTTTGTATTGACTTTGGGGGCGCCCTGCTCAGCTACTTGCCTCTCTCCTTTGGGCATTCTGAGCTGCAGACACACGTTCCTTCGGTCCTACATCCAGGGTTAGTCCAAAACAATATGAAGCAATAAGGTATTAGTTTTATACAACCTTAGCTGTCTTGGTTCTGACTTTGGATCTCCAAAATGGAGTCCTAGGTCAAACCGACGCCTACTGTTCCCTCGACGGGGAACGCGTCCTCACCTACTCCTCTCAGGAGAATCTACCTGATGCCAACCGGCTCCTCCGGTTGGACTTTTGTCCAGCAGTCCTTCGCCAGGTGCCTAGCTTTCCTTCTCCAGGTCTTCAACTCCTAACAGCCCTTTGCTAGGTGTCTAGCTGTCCTTCGCCAGGTCTTCATCTCCTAGCAGCCCTTCGCTAGGTGCCCAGCTGTCCTTCGCCAGGTCTTCGGTTTTAGGCAGTCCTTTGCCTAGTGCCTAGCAGTCCTTTGCTAGGTCTTCGACACCTAGCAGCCCTTCGCTAGGTGCCCAGTAGTCCTTCGCTGGGTCTTTGGGTTCCGATGCCTAGCAGTCCTTCGCTAGGTGCCTAGCTGTCCTTTGCTAGGACTTCAATATGCACACTCAAGTAGTATGTTAGACAAACAAATCATCTTAACTTTTGAACCCTTTGCCATTGATCAAAATATAGGTTCGACTTGGTTGCTGTCTGCACCAACAATCTCCCCCTTTTTGATTTATGGCAACCCGGTTCAAAAAGTTAAGTTAATCATAACAGATGAAATAAAATTTTAGTTTCCTCCCCCTGGAAGGAATCTCCCCCTAGGTTTTTCAAAAGTTCGTGGGGTTCTAATCGAATTTTCTGAGTCTAAGGATGGAATTAATTTTTTGAAGATTTACACTTAACAAGGATTTCAAGTTAGTAGAAAAGAAACATCTTCTGAAGTTTTAAGTACTTAGCAAAATTTATAACTGCTTAAGTTTAATTACCAAAAACAACTTTTGAAAGCAACTTAAGTTTAAGTAAAAGAATTTTGAAAGCAACTTAAGTTTAAGTAAAAAAATTTTGAAGCAGCTGAAGTTTAAGTGCTTAAAAAATTTGAAAGCAACTTAAGTTTAAAAAACTTTGAAGGAAAACTTAGTACTTTTGAAACTAGATTAAGTACTTTTTGAAGAAAGGATAAATTTTTAAAATTTTGAATTTTGAAAAAAAAAATTAAAAGCATTAAAGCTTTTCTCTCCTTTCCTGTCTCTCCCCCTTTGCCATATATCAAAATCAAGGCAATGTAAATAAATTACATAAGAAAAAAATTAATGTGCTGTACTGAACAAATACAAGATAACCAACTGAACCAAACAAATTTCAATTATCTCTTTCGGGTCCTGTCTAACCCAATTAGCTACTTACTAACTGTTATAAATAGTAGTTTTCGCTAGGGTTAGTCAAGTTAAGTATTCTGTTCAAGTTTGACACTTAACCTGATTGCTGTTTAAGTTGTATTTAGTGCCCCAATTACTGCAGATGCACTGACTTAAAGCATCTTGAATTAAGGCAAAGGCCTAAGCATCTCAACCCATTCTAGGTTATCAATCAAATAGTACCCTAAGGTGCTTACGAGATGCTGGCTGCTAGATCTATAGGTGTATGCATTTCTAGGATTAGGCCTAGACTAAGTCCATTTGCGAAAAATCCCTAGTTTTGAAGGGGGTAATTTTTTGAAAATAAAACTAAGTTGAAAAAAAAAATTATTTTTAAAATGCTAAAAAGATTTTTCAAGCTGATTTTGAAATTAAGTAAAGTATTTTTTTAAAAAAATTGTTTTAGAAATTGATTATAAATCAAATAAAGCAAAAACCTGAAAGTATAGTAAACCTATTCTACTAAACATAGTCCTAACTCAGTTAATCATGAAATAGCAAATAGTCAACTCCATAAGTCAGCTGGTATGAGAGAGAACCAGCACAGTCTTACAAGTCAAACATGAGTCAACCCTACTAAGTAGGGACAGTCAAATAGTTATAGTACAATGTTAAACAAATCTAGGAGGAGGGACCAGGATGATCAGAAGAGCTGGGTTGCCATGCTCTGAGTAGTCACATTATCTCAGTGTATCAAGCGTCATCTACTTCTCGATCGGCTCTTCGAGCATCCATCTGCTCGAAGTGGTAAGCCTTGACCTCCTCTCTGAGGCTGTGGAGCTCCGTCTCCATCCTAGTGAAGCGTTGGTCGATGGTCAGCGGTGGTGGCTCGTCTATGTGCTCACGAGCCTCTGTTGCCAAATCTGCGACATCGACTTCAATCTCCTCGTCGGAGTCAATCGGTGGTCCGGCTCGCTGGCGTCTCCACGACAAAACCCCGGTAGCCGAGACCTCTATACCGGCTAGGGAAAAGTTCCTAAATCCTATCTCATCGAAATCGGTCATCGCGGTCATTTCACCTACGGTAATGTTACGATCGTGGTGATGAAGGATAGAGGTGATGATGTGGCAGAAGGGGGTGCGTACCCGACCCTGAGTGGTGACACTGGAGGCATGTAGGATGGCGTGGAACATGTGGAGGCCAATGTCAATGTCTAGGTGGTGGATCAACGCATACAATAAGAATGTGTGAAAAGGTCGCATGGTCGCGACGTCCCGGGTGGATAAAGGTAGGAGGCAGCGGACCACAACTCTATACAAGGCGTAGTCCTGGACCTGAAGGTCAACGGACTGAAATCGTCTAGCTACGATATTTCTAGCTTCCCTATAGAAGTAGAAGTGGAGAGTGTCTAGGGTAATGTGTGAGTAGGGAGCATCAAATGGAGAATCCCTAGGAGGATAGCAACAAAAGGTGGGCTGAGAGAATCGTAGTCCAAGAAATCGGTTAAGTAAGGAGGGTGTGATGGATAGAGGCATCCCTTGGACTGTGATGACAAAGCTAAGCTGATCTTGTCTGACTATATTATTATAGAATTCTGTACATAAGGTTGTATTAATAGGATGAGTGCAGAATACTAGGTTATCGAGTTGGTAAATGTTTATAACATCCATTGCCAAGGGACACGATTGGGTGAAGAATTGTCTATTGAGATAACTAGTTTTTATGGGCGTGTAGGTTGTTTGAGCAAACTTGTTACAAAGTTCTAAAGTTCGGAACCTAGGATCGGGACTAGGTTCGGTACCGAGGTTTCCTTGGTTTACTCGGCGTTTTCTAAGGAATTGCATTAAAGAAAGTATGAAGGAATTGCATTAAAGAAAGTTAAAATTAACTTAAATGCAAATAAAATTATACCGGGTGGCAGCTCGGGGAGGCATTGTCGAGGATGAGAGCTCGAGAGGGTTGCAAGGTCTCTTGGAAGGAAGGTGGTTGGAGAAAAGAAGAAGTTTGGGTGTGGAGAGAAGGATGAGGGCATGGAGCCCTTTTATAGGCCTCGGTCGGGCGCCCTGGAGGGAGAGGGTGCCCCAGACCGTGAGGGCGCCCCCCCCCCTCGTAGGCTGCAGCTGCCTTTTGGCAGCCTTTTTGCTTTCGACCATGGCTATGGGGCGCCCTGGTCAGTTCCTTTTTCAGCTTTTTGCCTTGAAGAATGGAAGTGAGAGAGGTGGGGGCGCCCGAGGGGTCACGAGCGCCCTAGGTGACAGTCTAAGTTTGTTTTGATAGACTTGTTTGACTGCTTTTGACTGGTTTAACCATGGTTTGACCATTTTGACCATGGTTTGACTACTTTGACCATGTTTGACTAGTATTAGGTCGATGTCGTTCTAAACTAAATGTTTATATTTAACCACCAATGCAGTTATGAATTTTGATTAAGTTAAGTTCGCCGTCTCACCCAATCTTGGGTTATCAATCACGTTAGCCTTACAGGTTTTGTGAGACAGGTTTTGGGGGATAGAATTATTTTTTAAAAATTATGATTTAAAAAAATTGAATTAATTTTGAAAACAATTGATTTTGAGTAAAAAAAATGTTTGAATCTACATGTAACTGAAAATTTATGTTAGATTCGAATTTGACAAAGAATAATTTGAATTTGAATTTCAAAAATTGGCTTCCAGGTCTTGGCGAGGCACTAGGCCTTCTTTGGTCGTAGCCTTATTGGATCATCAACCCTTTCCTTGACAAAGTCTTTTAATGAAATTTCATTTTCAAAGTTATTTTTTGAAAAATTCTGGTCTAACTAGTTTGGGTCTTGGATCGGTAGTTTCGGCTAGTTTCACCAGTCTAAAGAGACCAAGTAGAGTATACTTGACCTTATTAGAATTGGCTTCCCTAACGTACTATCATCTCACCTCCACCCAATACTATGTTGTCAAATTTCAGTTAAGTTGGTTCAGTCCTTAAACTAACCAGTCCTAAGTCTAAGCAAGGTAAATTGCAGAAATTAAATAAATAAGCAATCGTGCAATTTGAAAACAAGAACTGAAATTCATCTAACTATAAATATTATTTTTAGTTTGGCTCCCCCTAGACTAAAGCAACGATAATGGTTTGGCAAGATGTGAATCTTGTCCTTGGGGATCCAATACTGATTTGATCCAGTTTGTTTGTTCAGGCATAGTTTGGGTACCCATGCCTGAACTTTAGGTCTGGACTGGTTCAGTACAGCATAGTAGGATCTTTGTCTAGATTTGGTTCTATAGCCTAGTCCGGATTGATTTAGAACCGACTTCTATTTTCCAAGAATCATATCAAGACCCTTGGAACCAGAAGTGAATCATTCTAAGGCTGATCTAAGGTCCTTAACTTGAGTTTTCAAGGAGGAGTTTTCTCTCTCAAGTTTTTCAACTTGAGTAGAGGTTCCTTCTTGAACCTTCTCAGTTAAGGATCTAGAGTCAACTCTCTCTTTTAGGAGTTTTACTTCCTGTCGGAGAGATTCGACTCGGAGTTTAGCTTTCGCCAAATCTCGAGAAAGATAAGAAATTAACTCACTTAATTGACTTCTTGAAAAATCGCTTACAGTTATTTCGCCGTCTTCTGAGAATGAAAGTTTGCCGTCGTCTGGCTCTGACTCTGACTTAGTCTCGATTTCTTCTGAGGCGGTTAGGGCTAGAAGGTTCGACTGTGGGACCTCTTCTTCTTCGGAGGAGGAGGACTCGTCCCACGTTTCTTGAAGTGCCTTCTTCCTTCTAGTCTTCTTGGTCTCCTTTAGGTTCGGACACTCCGTCTTGTAGTGACCCTTCTTCTTGCACTCGTAGCAGGTCACGTTTGGTTTGTTCTTGTCATTTGAGGGTTCAGCTGGTTCTTCCATTCTTCGGTTGGCTTTCCTTCTGTTGGATTGATTCTTCAATTCCTTGTAGTAGTTTCGGGTCAGTCGGACCAGCTTAGGTCAGTCTCCTTCGTTGCCTTCTGAGTCTGAGTCTGAGTTAGACTCGGGTGCAGGTTGAGGCTTTTTCTTGGTTGTCTTTCCAGCTTTACCTGTAAGAAAAGCGATGCCTTTCTCGGCCAAATTGCAGTTAGTCTGCTCATGCAATTCTAATTCAGAAAATAGTTCATCTAACTTTATTTTTGAAAGGTCCCTTGAAACCTTATATGCATCTACCATTGATGCCCACAAGGTGTTTCTCGGGAAAGCATTAACGGCATACCTTATTAGGTCACGATTTTCTATCTTGTGACCGATTATGTGTAGTCCGTTCATTAACTCTTGTATTCTGGCATGGAGCTGGGCTGCTGTTTCGTTGTCATTCATCTTGATCGTGTACAGCTTGTTCAGGAGGAGATCTCTCTTGCTGATTCGAGTGTCTGAAGTTCCTTCGTGCAGCTCGATCAGCTTTCCCCACAGCTCCTTGGCACTGTTGAATGGTCCTACCCGATTCAACTCTTCCTTGGTCAGGCCGCATTGAAGGGTCTGGGTTCTTTTCGCATCAGCTTCAATTCTTCTTTTCACAGCGGTATCCCACTCAGTGTACGGCTGTGGTATCCCACTCGTTTCAACGTTCTTTGGAATCTCCAATCCAGACTGAATGATTATCCACATGTCCACCTGAGTTTTCAGGTGGACCTCCATTCGACTTTTCCAGTAGGAAAAGTCATCTCCACTGAAAAGTGGAGGTCTGGCAGTGTTGAATCCTTCATGCATGGCCATTTATCTGAAACTAAGAGTAAAAAGGAGAAAATATCCCAAGACTTGGTCTTGGATTAGTAGTGCGGGAGAGAAAAAATTTTATCGAGGGGTGTTGCACCAACCTCGACTAATGATGAAAATTCGAAAAAAAAAATTAAAAGAAAATCCAAAAAAAATTCTCAAATTGGTGGTTGCACCAAATTTGAGCTTCCACGCTCTGATACCACTTGTTGGATCGAGAGAAAACGATAGAGGAGGGGTGAATATTGTAAGTCATTTCGGATTTGAAAAAGAGAATACACAGCGAAAAAATTAAAAACAAAATAACACACGAACACCAAGATTTTACTTGGTTCGGAGTCGCGGTCGGCTCCTACTCCAAGGCCCACGGTCGTTGATCGTTTACTGGGGGCAATTCTATATGTGCGCAAAGAGTTTTACAGAAGGATTACAATTGTAGTATAAAACAAATGAAATGACAGCTCTTCGTTACCGACATCCGGTGTGGGATGTATCTCGGAGTAGAGGGACGTCGGCGGCGCTTGTATCTCGTGTTGGGAGGTTTCTGGAGCAGAGCGCTTGAGTAGAAGACCGTGTTTGCGTTGGTAGCAGTTGTTGAGAAGCCTTGGGGGTCGAGGGCTTTATATAGTAGGTCTGGGGGAACCCTCCACGTGGCCTTCGATCCGCAACAGTCTCGGTCAGTGTTTTATCCCTCAAAAATAGGGATCGAACCTTGACGGGGCGACCGGGAAGCAGGGGGTGCCCCCTGGTTGACTGTTTCAGCGAGCTTCTCAGTTGGATAGGGTTTATCCACTTCGCTGGCTTAAGCGCGGGGCGCCCTGGGCACTGGGGGTGCCCGGGACACTGGGGGCGCCCGGGAGCATGGGGGCGCCCTGCCCAGTGAGCTACCGAAGCACTTCTTTGCTTCACTTGTTTTGTATTGGCTTTGGGGGCGCCCGGGACTCTGGGGGCGCCCTGCTCAGCTACTTGCCTCTCTCCTTTGGGTATTCTGAGCTGCAGACACACGTTCCTTCGGTCCTACATCCAGGGTTAGTCCAAAACAATATGAAGCAATAAGGTATTAGTTTTATACAACCTTAGCTGTCTTGGTTCTGACTTTGGATCTCCAAAATGGAGTCCTAGGTCGAACCGACGCCTACTGTTCCCTCGACGGGGAACGCGTCCTCACCTACTCCTCTCAGGAGAATCTACCTGATGCCAACCGGCTCCTCCGGTTGGACTTTTGCCCAGCAGTCCTTCGCTAGGTACCTAGCTTTCCTTCTCCAGGTCTTCAACTCCTAACAGCCCTTTGCTAGGTGTCTAGCTGTCCTTCGCCAGGTCTTCATCTCCTAGCAGCCCTTCGCTAGGTGCCCAGCTGTCCTTCGCCAGGTCTTCGGTTTTAGGCAGTCCTTTGCCTGGTGCCTAGCAGTCCTTCACTAGGTGTTGGACTCCTAGCAGCCCTTCGCTAGGTGCCCAGCAATCCTTCGCTAGGTCTTTCGGTTCCGATGCCTAGTAGTCCTTCGCTAGGTGCCTAGCTGTCCTTTGCTAGGACTTCAATATGCACACTCAAGTAGCATGTTAGATAAACAAAACATCTAAACTTTTGAACCCTTTGCCATTGATCAAAATACAGGTTCGACTTGGGTGCTGTCTGCACCAACATACGCATCTCCTAATTATTTAATCATTACAAAACTTTCATAAATAAGGGTCATCCCACATATAGAATTTTGCATCGCTTTTGAGTTTATCTTTTTGAGCTTTAGAAAATTGTGTAGGAAAAACATGTGCTACTAAAAAGTTAACAAGGTCTTCATACCAAGGCGACTCTACATGTATCGCAAGAAGATGCTCGTCTCTAAAATCATCGTCAATAGGGGTAGAAGGTCTATCTCTCTGAATTCTGCTCAAGTGATCTGTAACTAGGTTCTCTTTGCCACTCCTGTCTCTGATCTCCAGGTCAAATTCTTGGAGCAGAAGCATCCATCTGATTAATCCAGGCTTAGCATCTGGCTTTTTCAACAAGTATTTCAGAGCTGTATGATCAGAAAAAATAATAACATGTGAGCACAATAGATAAGATCTAAATCGATCCAAAGCAAAAAAAATGGCAAGAAGCTCCTTTTCAGTGGTGGTGTAATTTGCTTGGGCGACATCTAGGGTCTTGGAGGCATAGCATATGACATGAGGTGCTCCATCCACCCTCTGTACTAGAACAGCTCCCACTGCAAAATTAGATGCATCACACATTAATTCAAATGACAAATTCCAATCAGGTGATTTAATGATAGGAGCTGAGGTAAGAGCCTCCCTTAGCCTGTAAAAAGCTTCTTTGCACTTGTCATCAAAACAAAAATCAACATCTTTTTGCAACAGTCTTGTCAAGGGTCGAGCAATATCGCTGGTCTCTAATTAATCTGCGGTAGAACCCTACGTGTCCAAGAAAAGCACGAACATCCCATACGCATACGGGGTAAGATAAAGAAGATATAGCACTAATTTTTGCAGGATCTATCTCATTACCTCTCCTAGAGACTATGTGTCCTAGTACAATTCCATGCTCTACCATAAAGTGGCATTTTTCAAAATTAAGCACAAGGTTAGTCTCAATGCATCTGTGCAAAACCCTAGATAAGTTATCTAAACATGAATCAAATGAAGTGCCAAAAACTGAAAAGTCATCCATAAAGATCTCCATGCAATGCTCTAACAACTCACCAAATATACTTACTATGCATCACTGGAACGTTCCTTGAGCGTTGCAGAGTCCAAATGGCATTCGTCTATAGGCAAATGTGCCGAAAGGACAAGTGAAGGTAGTCTTCTCTTGATCCTCTGGGTCTATGCAGATCTGGAAATAGCCTGAGTACTCATCCAAGAAGCAGTAATTGGACTTCCCTGCCAATCTCTCAAGCATCTGATCAATAAATGGCAAAGGGAAGTGATCTTTCCTCGTGACATTGTTTAGCTTCCTATAGTCAATGCATACTCTCTAGGAATTCTTAACTCTAGTGGGCACTAGTTCATTGCTTCCATTTTCCATCACTGTAACTCCAGATTTCTTGGGCACTACATATATGGGACTAACCCACTAACTATCAGAAATAGGGTAAATGATATCTGCCAGTAGAAATCGAGTCACCTCTTTCTTAACAACATCCAAAATCAGTGGATTAAGTCTCCTTTGTGGATGCCTCACTGGTTTAACATTTTCTTCCAAGAATATCCTGTGCATGCAGATAGCTGGGCTAATACCTAGTATATCTGATAAAGTCCACCCAATAGCTTTCTTATGATGCCTCAGGACTTGCAGTAATTTTTCTTCTTGCTCTGAATCTAGGTGCTGTGCAATAATGACAGGACAAGTCTGCTCCTCCCCTAAATAAGCATATTTTAAATGATCTGGCAAAGGTTTGAGCTCAATTTGGGCCTGCTCAGTGGGTATGAGTGACCCTTGGGGCTCTGTGCAATCCCCTACACTATCATAGTTGTGCTCTGATGTTGGGTCCGGGTGCATGTTGACATGGATACGAGTTCGTAATTTTAAAATTAATTACGTGCAGCGGAAGGTTTAGCATAAATAATTTCTCTAAATCATTTAACCACACATCTAAGCATGCAATTTTATCTTATGTAGACATTATCATATATTTAAAATTTTTGTAGAAACATAAACTAATTTACATATTACCTCGCGTAACTCGAAGGAAGGGAGGAGATCCAACCGTAAGCGTCCCTTGGAAGCTCCGCCTCTATTCGCGTCCACGCCGAGTATCTTCGGGATGACTTCGCAAAGCCACGAGTTGTTGGTGCAGACAACACCTAAATCGAACCTGTGTTTTGATAATGGCAAAAGGGTTCAAAAGTTAAGATGTTTTGTTTTTCTAACATACTACCTGAGTGTGCAGATTAAAGTCCTAGCGAAGGACTGCTAGGTGTTTAGCGAAGGACTGCTAGGCGTCTAGCGAAGGACTGCTAGGCATCGGAACCCTAAGACCCAGCGAAGGGCTGCTGGGCACCTAGCGAAGGGCTGCTAGGAGTCAAAGACCTTGCGAAGGACTGCTGGGCACCAGGCGAAGGACTGCCTGGAACTAAAGACCTGGCGAAGGACTGTTGGGCACCAGACGAAGGATTGCTAAGAACTAAAGACCTGGCGAAGGACTGCTGGGCACCAGGCGAAGGACTGCCTGGAACTGAAGACCTGGCAAAGGACAGCTAGGCACCTGGCAAAGGACTGCTGGGTCAAAAGTCTAACCGGAGGAGCCGGTTGGCATCAGGTAAAACTCTCCTGAGAGGAGTAGGTGAGGACGCGTTCCCCGTCGAGGGAACAGTAGGCGTCGGTTCGACCTAGGGATCCATTTTGGAGACCCAAAGTCAGAACCAAGATAGCTAAGGTTGTATAAAACTAATAATTGATTGCTCTATATTGTTTTGGACTAACCCTGGATGCAGGACCGAAGGAATGAGTGTCTGCAACTCAAAACGCCTCAAAGGAGAGAGGTAGTAGCTGAGCAAGGCGCCCCCAGTGTCCCGAGCGCCCCCAAGGTCAAGGCAAAACAAGTTAAGCAAGAATTCGCTTCGGAAGCTTGCTGGGCGTGGCACCCCCGTGCTCCCGGGCGCCCCCAGTGCCCAGGGTGCCCCGGGCTCAAGCAAACGAAGAGGATAAACTTCATCCAGCCGAGAAGCCCGCTGAAAGGGTCGACCAGGGCGCCCGCAGTGTCCCAGGCGCCCCCACAGTCAACCCTCAGCCCTATTCGAGTGGGATAAGGGCTGACCAAGAGTTGCTCGGATCGGGTGACACGTGGGGGGGCGCCCCCAACGTTCAGGGCGCCCCGGGAGGCTATTAAAAGCCCCTCGGCCCCAAGGCTTCGTACAACACTTCTTCCAACGCAATTTCGCTCTTCTGCACCAGCGCTCCGCTCCGGAAACCTCCCATCTCGAGATACAAGCGCCGACGACGTCCCCCTGCTCCAAAATACAATCCACACCGGACGTCGGTAACGAAGAGCTATTTTTTTAAGTTTACTGTACTACTCTTGTAACATCTTTCTGTTAACTATTTTTGCATATATAGAATTGACCGCAGTAAACAGTCAACGACCGTGGGCCTTGGAGTAGTAGTCGACCGCGACTCCGAACCAAGTAAAATCTTGGTATTCGTGTGTTGTGTTGTTTTTAATTTCTCCGCTGCATATTCTCTATTTCAAATCGAAAATGTTTTACGATATTCACCCCCCCCCCCTCTATCGTTATTCTCGATCCAACAAGTGGTATCAGAGCGGGGAAGCTCAAAATTGGTGCAACCACCAATTAGAGAATTTTTCGAGTTTTTTTAAATCTCTTTTTTGTTCGAAATTCTTCTCGTTAATCGAGGTTGGTGCAACACCCCTCGATAAATATTTTTTTCTTCCTTCCCGCACTACTAATCCAATACCAAGTCTTGGGATATTTTTCCTTTGTTTATTATTATTTCAGAAAAATCCTTAATGGCCATACAAGAGGGCTTTAGCACCGCAAGAACGCCGCTCTTCAGTGGGGAGGACTTCTCCTACTGGAAGAGCAGAATGGAGGTCCCCCTGAAAACTCAGGTGGACATGTGGATAATCATCCAGTCCGGACTGGAGATACTAAGAAATGCCGACGGAGTACAACAACCCTACACTGAATGGGACGCTGCACTCAAAAAGAAAATCGAAGCCAATGCCAAAGTGACCCAAACCCTCCAATGCGGATTAACAAAAGAGGAGCTGAATCGGGTGGGTCCATTCAACAGCGCCAAAGATGTCTAGGATAAGCTGATCGAACTACACGAAGGAACATCCGACACTCGAATCAGCAAGAGGGACCATCTGGTGAACAAGTTGTACACCATAAAGATGAACGAAGGCGAATCAGTAGCTCAGCTCCATGCCAGAATTCAGGAGCTGATGAACGGTCTACATACCATAGGTCACAAGGTAGAAAACCATGACCTAATAAGGTATGCCCTTAACGCTTTCCCAAGAAACACCTTGTGGGCATCTATGGTAGATGCTTACAAAGTTTTTAGGGATCTTTCCAAAATCAAGTTAGATGAACTTTTTTCTGAACTCGAATTACATGAACAGACTAACTGCAATCTAGCTGAGAAAGGCATTGCTTTTGTTACAGGTAAAGCTGGAAAGACAACCACGAAGAAGCCACAACCTGCACCCGAGTCTGATTCAGATTCAGACTCAGAAGATAGCGAGGGAAATCGACCGAAGCTGAATCGGCTAGCCCGAGACTACTACAAAGAACTAAAGAACCAAACCAACAGAAAGAAAGCCAGCCGAAGAAAGGACGAACCAGCTGAACTCTCAAATGACAAGAACAAACCAAATGTGATCTGCTACGAGTGCAAGAAGAAGGGTCACTACAAGACGGAGTGTCCGAACCTAAAGGAGACCAAGAAGACAAGAAGAAAGAAAGCACTCCAAGCAACATGGGATGAATCTTCCTCAGAAGAAGAAGAAGAGGCACCCCCAGTCAAACCTGCTAGCCCTGACTGCCTCTGAAGAACTTGAAACTGAGTCAGAATCAGAGCAGGACGAAGGAAAACTCATGTTTTCAGAAAATGGTGAAATCACTGTAAGTGGGTTTTCTAGATTACAATTATGCGAATTGATTTCCTATCTTTCTCGAGATTTGGTGAAAGCTAAACTCCGAGTCGAATCTCTCCGACAGGAGGTAAAACTCTTGAAAGAGAGAACAGACTCTGAACTCTTAACTGAGAAGGTTCAAGAAGGAACCTCTGCTCAAGTTGAAAAACTTGAATCAGAGAACTCTTTGTTGAAAACTCAAGTTAAGGATCTTAGAGCTGCCTTAGAACGATTCACTTCTGGGTCCAAAGGTCTTGACATGATTCTTGGAAAATAGAATTCGGTTCTAGATCGATCCGGTCTAGGCTATAGAACCAAATCTAGACAAAGATCCTACTATGCTGTACTGAACCAGTCCAGACCTAAAGTTCAGGCATGGGTACCCAAGCTGTGCCTGAACAAACAAACTAGATCAAATCAGTATTGGATCCCCAAGGACAAGATTCACATCTTGCCAAACCATTATCGTGGCTTTAGTCCAAGGGGAGCCAAATTAAAAACAATATTTATTGTTAGATAAAATTCAATCGTTGTTTGCAAATTGCATGTTGCTTGTTTATTTAATTTCTGCAATTTACCATGTTTAGATTTAGGAATGGTTAGTTTAAGGACTGAACCAACTTAATTGAAAGTTGAACAACATAGTATTAGGTGGCGGTGAGATGATAGTACATTAGGGAAGCCAATTCTAATAAGGTCAAGTATACTCTACTTGGTCTCTTTAGACTGGTGAAACTAGCCGAAGCTACCGATCCAAGACCCAAGCTAGTTAGACCAGAATTTTCAAGAAATAGTTTTGAAAATTAAATTTCATTAAAAGGCTTTGTCAAGGAAAGGGTTGATAATCCAATAAAGCTATGGCCAAAGAAGGCCTAGTGCCTCGCCAAGACCTGGAAGCCAATTTTTGAAATTCAAATTCAAATTATTCTTTGTCAAATTCGAATCTAACACAAATTTTCAGTTGATTGTAGATTCAATTTTTTTTAAGCAAACTCAAAATCAACTATTTCCAAAATTAAATTAAGTTTTTCAAAATAAATAATAATTTTTCAAATTAATTCTAACTACCAAAACCTGTCTCACAAAAACTATAAGACAAACGTGATTGATAATCCTAGATTGGGTGAGACGGTAAAATTTAGCTTAATTGAAATTCATTTAATACCTGCATTATTGTTTAAGTACAAACATTAAATCCTAAAGTTTAGAACGACATTGAACTAATACTAGTCAAACCATGGTCAATGTAGTCAAACCATAGTCAAAGTAGTTAAACCATAGTCAAAACAATTAAACCATGGTCAAATGGTCTACAAAACATCAATCTTGTCAACTCCAACCCAACCCAGGAGCCCGTGACTCCTCGGGCGCCCCCCATCACCCTTTCTCTTCAACCAAGGTAGAAAAACTGCCATGTTTACCTAACCGGGGCGCCCCCAGGACCGGTCAAAGCAGCAAAGCTGCCATTTCAGCCTGATCGGTGCGCCCTGGCTGCTACGGGCACCCCCAACCTACATCAGGACACTGCCAAAGCCAGAAGCACTGTCCCGGGCGCCCGGAAGCTCCCGGGCGCCCTAGCCAAAAAGCCTATAAAAGGCCACCCGAATCTCCTCTTCTTGCCACAACCAAAACCTTTCTCCTTTCTCAACTCTTCTCCTTCCAAGGAAACCAAGTGACTCTCGTGCTCCCTCAACTTCAACCATGCCTCCCCGAGCGGCCACTCGGTATAATTTTCATTTCCTTTTTTTACGTATTTATTTTTCTTAAATTCTTTCTTCTAAATGCATGCTTCATAACTTAGAAAATGCCGAGCAAATCAAGCGAACCCCGGTATCGAACCTAGTCCCGATCCTAGGTTCCCAACTTTAGAACTCTGTAATAGGTTTGCTCGAACCACATACAAACCCATAAAAACTAGTTATCTCAATAGACAATTCTTCACCCAATCCTGTCCCTTGGCAATGAATGTTATAAACTTTTACCAACTCGATAACCTCGTATTCTGTACTCATCCAATCAATACAACATTATGTGCAGAATTCTATAATAATATAGTCAGACAAGATCAACTCAGCTTTGACACCACAGTCCAAGGGTTGCCTCTAACCATCACGCCTTCCTTACTTAATCGATTTTTTGGACTACGATTCTCTTAGTCCATCTTTTGTTGCTATCCACCTAGGGAGCCTCCATTTGATGCTCCCTACTCTCACATTACCCTAGACACTCTCCACTCCTACTTCTATAGGGAAGCTAGAAATCCCGTAGCTAGACGATTTCAGTCCATTGACCTTCAGGTCTAGGACTACGCCCTGTATAGAGTTCTGGACCGCTGCATCCTACCCTTATCCACAAGGGACGTCGCGACCATGCGACCATTTCACACATTCTTATTGTATGCGTTGATCCACCATCTAGATATTGACATTGGCCTTCACATGTTCCACGCCATCTTACATGCCTCCAGTGTCACCACTCAGGGTCGGGTACGCACCCCCTTCTGCCACATCATCACCTCCATCCTTCATCACCACGGTCGTAACATTACCGTAGGTGAAATGACAACGATGACCGATTTCGACGAGATAGGATTTAGGAACTTTTCCCTAGCTAGTATAGAGGTCTCGACTATCGGGGTTCTGTCGTGGAGACGCCAGTGAGCCGGACAACCGATCGACTCTGACGAGGATGTTGAGGTCGACGTCGGAGATTTGGCGGTCGAGGTCCATGTGCACATAGACGAGCCCCCACCACCGACACTGTACGAGAGAGTGACACGGCTCGAGACACAGGTCCAGAGCCTCCGAGAGGAAGTGGAGGCAAATCATGCAGAAGAACTGGAGGCAAATCAGGCCTATTACTCTCAGTACATGAGCGCCCTTAGAGCCGAGAGGGAGACCAGCGACGCACGATATCACGAGATGATGGCGCTGTTTCGATCCTGGAAGCTAGGCTCTTCTGATCATCCTGGTCCCTCCTCCTAGAGTTGATTAGCATTGTACTAGTGACTGTTTGACTTACCCTACTCAGTAGGGTTGACTGATGTTTGACTTGTATGACTGTGCTGGTTCTCTCTCATACCAGCTGACTTATGGATTTGACTATTTGTTTTTTTTGGCTATGCTTAGTAGAATAGGTTAACTCTACTTTTGGTTTTCTTATTGCTTTATTGGGTTAGACAGGTCCCTACAAAGATAATTTAAATTGGTTTGATTCAGTTTATCTTGCATTGGTTCAGTACAGCACATTAATTCTTTTTGCAATTTATTTATGTAATTTATTTATTTTTTGCTATATTGCTTTGTTTTTGATATATGAAAAAGGGGGAGAGATAGGAAAGGAAGCGTTAAAATTTTTAAAATTTATTTTCAATTTCAAAACTTTATCCTTTCTTCAAAAAGTACTTGATCTATTTTCAAAAGTACTAAGGTTTTCTTCAAAATCTTACTAAGTGAAGTTGTTTTCAAAAATCTTTTTAAGTACTTAAATTTAATCTGTGTTCAAAAATCTTTTTAAGAACTTAAGCGGATTGTCAAAATTTTTCTAAGTACTTAAACTTAAACAGACTGTCAGAATTTTTCTAAGTACTTAAAACTTAAGCTGTTGCAAATTTTGCTAAGTAGTTATCTTAAACTTAAAAATTCAGAAGATGTTTTTTCTACTGACTTGAAATGTTTTTTAGTGTAAATCTTCAAAAGTGCACAACCAATTTTGTGAAAATATGTTTCTAAAGCTTCTTTTGAAAATTGTTCGAAGTGTTTAATGCCATTATTTTTGACTTAGAAACATTTTTCAAAAACCCCACGAACTTTTGAAAAACTTAGGGGGAGATTTCTTCCAGGGGGAGGAAACTAAAATTTTACATCATCTGTTCAGGATTAACTTAACGTTTTGAACCAGGTTGCCATAAATCAAAAAGGGGGAGATTGTTGGTACAGACAGCACCTAAATCGAACCTGTGTTTTGATAATGACAAAAGGGTTCAAAAGTTAAGATGTTTTGTTTTTCTAACATACTACTTGAGTGCGCAGATTAAAGTCCTAGCGAAGGACTGCTAGGCATCAGAACCCTAAGACCCAGCGAAGGGCTGCTGGGCACCTAGCGAAGGGCTGCTAGGAGTCAAAGACCTGGCGAAGGACTGCTGGGCACTAGGCGAAGGACTTCCTGGAACTAAAGACCTGGCGAAGGACTGCTGGGCACTAGGCGAAGGACTGTCTGGAACTGAAGACCTGGCAAAGGAGAGCTAGGCACCTGGCGAAGGATTGCTGGGTCAAAAGTCCAACCGGAGGAGCCGGTTGGCATCAGGTAAACTCTCCTGAGAGGAGTAAGTGAGGACGGGTTCCCCGTCGAGGAAACAGTAGGCATCGGTTCGACCTAGGGATCCATTTTGGAGAACCAAAGTCAGAACCAAGACAGCTAAGGCTGTATAAAACTAATAATTGATTGCTCTATGTTGTTTTGGACTAACCCTGGATGCAGGACCGAAGGAATGAGTGTCTGCAGCTCAGAACGCCTCAAAGGAGAGAGGCAGCAGTTGAGGAGGGCGCCCCCAGTGTCCCGGGCGCCCCAAGGTCAAGGCAAAACAAGTTAAGCAAGAGTTCACTTCGGAAGCTTGCTGGGCGGGGCGCCCCCGTGCTCCCGGGCACCCCCGTGCTCCCGGGCGCCCCCAGTTCCCAGGGCACCCCGGGCTCAAGCCAACGAAGAGGATAAACTTCATCCAGCCGAGAAGCTCGCTGAAAGGGTCAACCAGGGTGCCCCCAGCGTCCCGGGCGCCCCCACAGTCAACCCTCAGCCCTATTCGAGTGGGATAAGAGCTGACCGAGTGTTGCTCGGATCGGGTGACACGTGGGGGGGCGCCCCCAACGTTCAGGGCACCCCGGGAGGCTATAAAAAGCCCCTCGACCCCAAGGCTTCGTACAACACTTCTTCCAACGCAATTTCGCTCTTCTGCTCTAGCGCTCTGCTCCGGAAACCTCCCAACTCGAGATACAAGCGCCGACGACGTCCCCCTGCTCCAAAATACAATCCACACCAGATGTCGGTAACGAAGAGCTATTTTTTAAGTTTACTGTACTACTCTTGTAACATCTTTCTGTAAACTATTTTGTGCATATAGAATTGCCCGCAGTAAACGGTCAACGACCGTGGGCCTTAGAGTAGGAGCCGACCGTGACTCCTAACCAAGTAAAATCTTGGTGTTCGTGTGTTGTGTTGTTTTTAATTTCTCCGCTACATATTCTCTTTTTCAAACCGAAAATGTTTTACGATATTCACCCCCCCTCTATCGTTATTCTCGATCCAACAAGATTTTCTAAGCTTGACACTTAACCAGATTACTGTTTAATTGGTATTTAGTGCCCCAATTATTGCAGATGCACTGTCTTATAGCATCTTGAATCATGGCAAAGACTAAGCATCTCAACCCATTCGAGGTTATCAATCAAAAGTACCCTAAGGTGCTTGTGAGATGCTGGCTTCTAGATCTATAGGTGCATGCAGTTCTAGGGTTAGGGCCTAAGCTAAGTCCATTTGCGAAAAGCCCTAGTTTTGAAGGGGGTAATTTTATTTTAAAAAAAACTAAGCCGAAAAATCATTTTAAATGAATAAAGAAAATGATTTTTCAAATTAAGTAAGTGTTGGATCGAGAGAACCGATAGAGGGGGGGGGGGATGAATATCGAAAATCGTTTTTCGAAAAATTTAGAGCAAGTATGCAGCGGAAATTAAAAACACCAACACTGAGTTACAGTCGATTTTACTTGGTTCGGATCCTGGGTCGACTCCTACTCCAAGGCCCACGGTCGTTGACCGTTTACTTTGGGCAATTCTATATAGGGCGCAAAATAGTTTACACAATATTATTACAGAATTAAGTACAGTAAACTTTAAATAGCTCTTTTTACCGACGTCCGGGGTAGATTGACTTTTTCGGAGCAGCGGGACATCGTCGGCTCGAGTTGGAAGGATTCCGAGGCAAAGCGCGAGTGCAGAAGAGCGTAGAAGAGTTGATCAGAAGTTGTGTCTCGAAGCCTTGGTCGAGGGCCCTTTATATAGGGCCTGGGGGCGCCCGGGACGTCGGGGGCGCCCCCCACGTGGCCTTTGATCCGCCAACGTCTCGGTCAGCGTCTGATCCCCTTATCTTCGGGATCCGTTTTGATCGGGGCGCCCGGAGCGCTCGGGGCGCCCGGATTGACTGGGCCAAAGTGTTATCTGGCTTCGAAGAGAGCTGCCTCGACAGTTGGTGCTGGGGGCGCCCGCAGCGCAGGGGGCGCCCGGAGTGCAGGGCGCGCCCGGAGCGTAGGGGGCGCCCGGGAGTTGTACTGTTTGAAGCTGCTTTTTACTTGTGTGTTTTGTGTTCACCTTGGGGGCGCCCGGGACACTTCAGGCGCCCTGGTCAGCTGTTGCCTCACTCCTTTGAGGCTCTCTGAGCTGCAGACACTCGTTCCTTCGGTCCTGCATCCAGGGTTAGTCCAAAAACACAACAAAACATTAAGTGGTTAGTTTATACAGCCTTAGTTGTCTTGGTTCTGACTTTGGGTCTCTAAAATGGATCCCTAGGTCGAACCGACGCCTACTGTTCCCTCGATGGGGAACGCGTCCTCACCTACTCCTCTCGGGAGAATTTACCTGATGCCAACCGCTCCTTTGGTTGGACTTTTGCCTGGCGGTCCTTTGCCAGGTCCTGGATTCCGAGCTATCCTTCGCCCGGTGCCTAGCATTCCTTCGCTAGGGCTTCAGTCCCAAGCTGTCCTTCGCCTGGCGCCTAGCAGTCCTTCGCTAGGGCTTTAGTCCTGGCATTCCTTCGCCAGTGCCTAGCAGTCCTTCGCTAGGGCTCTGCACACTCAAGAGACATGTTAGATCACAAATAACACTTAACTTTTGAACCCTGTTGCCATTATCAAAACACAGGTTTGACTTTGGTGCTTTATGCACCAACAATCTCCCCCTTTTTGATCTATGGCAACCCAAGTTCAAAAAAGTTAAGTTTAATAAAAACATAAAACCATTAAATTTTGTTTCCTCCCCCTGGAGAGAATCTCCCCCTAGATTTTTCAAAAATACGTGGGGTTCTAAACTTTGAATGATTTTTCATTTCGAAAACTTAAGTTTTTTTTGGTACTTGGAAATCTTTTGATAACTTAAGTTTTAAACGTTCATAGAACAAATTGAACGCATGAGTACTTAACACATTTGAAGTCTTAAGTTTAAAGTACTCATAAGTTTTTGAAAACTTTTAAGTTACGTACTTAGTAGGATTTGAAAAACTTAAGCACTTTAAACAATTTAAGTTACTTAGGAAGTTTTGAAAAACTTGAGCTTAGAGTACTTATAAAAGTTTTGAAAAGCTTAAAGTACTTATAAGAGTTTTGAAAAATTTAAGCTTAAAGTACTTATAAAAGTTTTGAAAAGCTTAAAGTACTTATAAAAGCTTAGTACTTAACAAACTATAAACTTAAGTACTAGGTAGAATTTTCTTAAAACAAAAACTTAAGTATTTCTAGAAAGGTTTTGAAGAGCTTTGAAAAGTAGCTAACTTTTTGAAAAATATTTTGAGAGAAAGAATTTGAAAAAAAAATTTATTTGAATTCTCTCTTTTCCTATCTCTCCCCCTTTGCCATATATCAAAAACAGATAGATATTGCAGAAATTAAATTGCATAAAAGAAATGACTTTCATACAGGAAAAATATTCGTATGATTTTGCTGTACTAAACCAAGACTTAGACCAAATCAGTTAATTTTCTCAGGGACCTGTCTAACCCATTTAGCTACTTACTAACTGTTCTAAGCAGTAGTTTTCACTAGGGTTAGTCAAGTTAAGTGTTTCTATTCAAGTTAGATTTTCTAACCTTGACATTTAACTTGATTGCTGTAAAAGTTGTATTTAGTGCCCCAATTACTTCAGATGCACTGACTTAAAGCATCATGAATTAAGGCAAAGACCTAAGCATCTCAACCCTTTCTAGGTTATCAATCAAAGTATCCTAAAGTGTTTGTGAGATGCTGGCTTCTAAATCTATAGGTGCATGCAGTTCTAGGGTTAGGGCCTAAGCTAAGTCCATTTGCGAAAAAGTCCCTAGTTTTGAAAGGGGGTAGTTTTAAAATAAAACTAAGTTGAAAAATATTTAAAACATACTGATTTTGAAATTAATTAAAATAGTTTTTCAAAAATTCTAATTTTAGAAACTGATTTTTAAATCAAGTAAAGCAGTAACAAAATCAACAGTAGAGTTACTCTATTCTACAGAACATAATCCTAACTGCAAAAAGAACAAGTACTCATAAACTGGTCAACAGAGAATAGTCAACATAGTCAAACAGTCAAACATAAGTCAATCCTACTGAGTAGGGGTAGTCAAATAGGTACTGGTACAATACTAATCAAATCTAGGACGAGGGTCCGGGATGATCAGATGGGCCAGGCTGCCATGAATCGAATCGTGCCATCATTTCAATGAATCGTGCATCAGCCACTTCTCGGTCGGCTCTACGAGCGTCCATCTGCTCAATATGATAGGCCTCGACCTCCTCTCGGAGGCTCTGAACCTTTGTCTCTAAATGTGTCACCCTCTCGTAGAGTGTTGGTGGAGCGGGCTCGTCGATGTGTGCTCGGGCTGCTGCAGCTATGTATCCAACGTCGACGTTGACCTCCTCGTCTGAGTCGATTGGAGCTCCGGCCTGCTGTCGTCTCCAACTAAGAACCCCGGTGGCCGACACCTCCAGACCCGCTAACGAGAAGTTCCTAAATCCTATTTCGTCAAAGTCAGTCATAGCGGTTATTTCACCAACGGTAATGTCACGACCGTGGTGATGAAGGAGGGATGTGATGATGTGGCAAAATGGTGTGCACACTCGTCCGTGGGTCGTGACACTGGACGCATGCAGAATGGTATGAAACATATGGAGTCCGATGTCTATATCAAGATGATGGACTAGGGCATATAGAAGGAAAGCATGAAAGGGTCGCATAGTCCCGAGATCTCTGGTGGAGAGTTGTAGGATACAGCGGACCAGGACTCTATACAAGGCATAGTCCTGTGCCTGAAGTTCAACGGCTTGGAAACGTCTATTTGCGGGGAGGTCTGCCCTATAGAAATAGGAGTGGATGGTATCTAGGGTAATGTCTGAGTAGGGAGGATCAAATGGGGGGTTCCTAGGAGGATAGCAGCAAAATGTGGACTGAGAGGGTCGCAGTCCTAGGAATCGGTTCAACAAAGTAGGGGTGATAGTCAGAGGGATCCCTTGGACAGTAGTGTGAAACATTAGATTATCTTGTCGAATTATGTTATTGTAAAACTCTGCACATAAGGATTCATTAATGGTATGAGTGCAGAAGACAAGATTATCTAATTGATAGAAGTTGATAATGTTCATGGCTACGGGGCATGATTGGGTAAAGAAGTGCCTATTGAGATAACTTGTTTTAATAGGCTTGTAAATGGTTTGTGCAAACTTATTACATAGCTCTAGGGTAGGGAACCTAGGGTCGGGACTAGGTTCGGCACCGGGGTTGGCCGGGTTTGGTCGGCGTCTTCTAAGTTAAGAAAATTAAAGGAAGCATATCAACGGGGGCGCCTGGGAGCTTCCGGGCGCCCTGGTCAGTGCTTACTGCCAAAGGCAGTTTTTTTTGGCTGGTTGGGGGCGCCCGGGACAGCCCGGGCGCCCTCAACAGGCGGCTTTTGCAGCTTTTGCTGCATAGAGTGTGATGGGGGTGCCCGCATGGTTCCGGGCACCCTGGTCAAGGGCATAGGCAGCTTTTTGTCTCGAGGGTAGGAAAAAGGTATGGGAGGGGGTGCCCGTGTGGTCCCGGGCGCCCAGAATAGAATAGGTAAAGACAAATTTTGTGTCTTGTCTACCTTTAACCATGGTTTAATCGGTTTGACCATGGTTTGAATTGATTTGACTGTTTTGACTGTGGTTTGACCGTGTTAACCATGCTTTGACCACGTTTACCTTGGTTTGACTATGTTGACCATGGTTTGACTGCTTTGACCATAGTTTGACTTTTGACTGCATTGACCATGGTTTGACTATGGTTTGACCAAGTTGACTACAATATAGGTGTTAAAGTAACTACAATTGAGTTTATTTTTACTGTCTCACCCAATCTAGGGTTTTAAATCACGTTAGCCTTATAGGTTTCGTGAGACGGGTAAAAGAATTTTTGAAAACCATTATTTATTTTGAAAATCTTAATTAATTTTGAAAACATTTCAATTTATTTTGAAAGAGAATGTTTGAATCTATACTTAACTGAAAGTTTGTGTTAGATTTGAATTTTACAAAAAGTAATTTGAATTTGAAACTCAAAAATTGACTTCCAGGTCTGGCGAGGCACTAGGCCTTCTTTGGCCGTAGCCTTATTGGATCATCAACCCTTTCCTTGACAAAGCCGTTTAATGAAGTTTCATTTTCAAAATTAATCCTTGAAAAAGTTCTGGTCTAACTAGTTTGGATTTTGGATCGGTAGCTTCGGCTAGTTTCACCAGTCTAAAGAGACCAAGTGAACTTGATCTTATTAGAATTGGTTTCCCTAACATACTATCATCTCACCTCCACCCAATACTATGTTGTCAAGTTTCAGTTAAGGTTGTTTAGTCCTTAAACTAACCTAAGTCTAAGCATGGTAAGTTGCATAAATTTAAATAAACAAATAATCAGGCAAATTGCAAGAATTTAAATTTATTTAACAATAAAAATAGTTTTTAATTTGGCTCCCCCTGGACTAAAGCCACGATAATGATTAGGCAAGATGTGAATCTTGTCCTTGGGGATCCAATATTGATTTGGTCCAGTTGGTTGGTTCAGGCACAGTTTAGGTACCCATGCCTGAACTTTTCCTCTGGACTGATTTAGTACTGCCAAATACGATCTTTGTCGGGATTTGGTTCTGTAGCCAAGTCCGGATCGATTTAGAACAGACTTCTGTTTTCCAAGAATCATGTCAAGATTTTTGGAACCAGAAGTAAATCGTTCTTAGGCCGCTCTAAGATCCTTAACCTGAGTTTTCAGGGAGGAGTTCTCTTTCTCAAGTTTTTCAACTTGAGTAGGAGTTCCTCCTTGAACTTTCTTGGTTGAGAGTTCAGAGTCAGCTCCCTCTTTCAGGAGTTTTACTTCCTGTCGGAGGGACTCGATTCGAAGTTTGGCTTTCGCCAAATCTCGAGAAAGATATGAAATTAAATCGTTTAACTGACTTCTATTAAAACCACTCACCTTGATTTCGCCATCTTCTGAGAAGGTCAGCTTGCCGTCGTCCTGTTCTGACTCTGACTCGGTTCTGACTTCTTCTGAGGCGGTCAGAGCTAGGAGGTTGGACTGGGGTGCCTCTTCTTCTTCTTCTGAGGAGGATTCGTCCCAGGTTGCTTGCAGTGCTTTCTTTCTTCTCGTCTTTTTAGTCTCCTTTAGGTTAGGACACTCTGACTTGTAGTGGCCCTTTTTCTTGCACTCGTAGCAGGTCACGTTGGGCTTGTTTGCGGGTTCAGCTGGTTCGTCCTTTCTTCGACCGGCTCTCCGTCTGTTGGTTTGGTTCTTCAGCTCTTTGTAATAGCTTCGGGCTAGTCGGACCAGCTTAGTTTGTTCTCCTTCATCTTATGTGTCTGAGTTTGAGTTAGACTCAGGTTCAGTTTGCGGTTTCTTCTTTGTTGATTTTCCAGATTTTCCTGCAAAGAAAGCAATCCCTTTCTCGACCATATTGGAGTTAGTTTGTTCGTGCAGTTCTAATTCGGAAAATAATTCGTCTAATTTTATTTTAGAAAGATCCCTTGAGACCTTGTATGCATCTACCATAGATGCCCACAAGGTGTTTCTAGGGAAGGCGTTTAGAGCATACCTTATTAGGTCACGGTTTTCGACCTTGTGACCTATAGTGTGAAGACTGTTCATCAACTCTTGGATTCGTGCGTGGAGTTGGGCTGCTGTTTCGTTGTCGGCCATCTTGATGGTGTACAATTTGTTCAGGAGTAGATCCCTTTTACTGATCCGAGTATCTGATGTCCCTTCGTGCAGCTCGATCAGTTTTGCCCAAAGCTCCTTGGCACTGTTGAAGGGGCCCACCTGGTTCAGTTCCTCTTTTGTCAATCCGCATTGGAGAGTCTGAGTTGCTTTTGCGTCGGCTTCTATCTTGCGCTTCAGAGCGGTGTCCCATTCTGAGTAGCTTTGAGGTAGTCCTTCGGCCTTTTTGGGGATCTCCAGACCGGATTGGATGATGATCCACATGTCCACCTGAGTTTTCAGGTGGACCTCCATACGGCTTTTCCAGTAGGAAAAGTCTTCTCCACTGAAAAGTGGAGGTCTGGCGGTGCTAAATCCCTCTTGCATGGCCATTTAATCTGAAACAGAGAACTAACAGAAAACAAAATTTCCAAGACTAGGTCTTGGATTAGTAGTGCTGGATGAATAAAATAACGAGGGGTGTTGCACCAACCACGATTAATGAAAAAAAATCGAACGAAATATATAACGAAAATTCGTAAGAAAAAAAATAGAAAATAAAGATCCGAAAAAAATTTCAAACTGGTGGTTGCACCAGGTTTGAACTTCCCCGCTCTGATACCACTTGTTGGATCGAGAGAATCGATAGAGGGGGGGGGGGTGAATATCGAAAATCATTTTTTGGAAAATTTAGAGCAAGTATGCAGCGGAAATTAAAAACACCAACACTGAGACACAGTCGATTTTATTTGGTTCGGAGCCTGGGTCGACTCCTACTCTAAGGCCCACGGTCGTTGATCGTTTACTTTGGGCAATTCTATATAGGGCGCAAAATAGTTTACAAAATATTATTACAGAATTAAGTACAGTAAACTTTAAATAGCTCTTTTTACTGACGTCCGGGATAGATTGACTTTTTCGGAGCAGCGGGACGTCGTCGGCTCGAGTTGGAAGGATTCCGAGGCGAAGCGCGAGTGCAGAAAAGCGTAGAAGAGTTGATCGGAAGTTGTGTCTCGAAGCCTTGGTCGAGGGCCCTTTATATAGGGCCTGGGGGCGCCCGGGACGTCGGGGGCGCCCCCCACGTGGCCTTTGATACGCCAAAGTCTCGGTCAGCGTCTGATCCCCTTATCTTCGGGATCCGTTTTGACCGGGGCGCCCGGAGAGCTCGGGGCGCTTGGATTGATTGGGTCAAAGTGTTATCTGGCTTCGAAGAGAGCTGCTTCGACAATTGGTGCTGGGGGCTCTCGCAGCGCAGGGGGCGCTCTGGAGTTGTACTGTTTGAAGTTGCTTTTTTACTTGTGTGTTTTGTGTTCACCTTGGGGGCGCCCGGGACACTCCGGGCGCCCTGGTCAGCTGTTGCCTCACTCCTTTGAGGCTCTCTAAGCTGTAGACACTCGTTCCTTCGGTCCTGCATCCAGGGTTAGTCCAAAAACACAACAAAACATTAAGTGGTTAGTTTATACAGCCTTAGCTGTCTTGGTTCTGACTTTGGGTCTCCAAAATGGATCCCTAGGTCGAACCGACGCCTACTGTTCCCTCGACGGGGAACGCGTCCTCACCTACTCCTCTCGGGAGAATCCACCTGATGCCAACCGCTCCTTTGGTTGGACTTTTGCCTGGCGGTCCTTTGCCAGGTCTTGGATTCCGAGCTGTCCTTCGCCCGGTGCCTAGCATTCCTTCGCTAGGGCTTCAGTCCCAAGTTGTCCTTCGCCTGGCGCCTAGCAGTCCTTCGCTAGGGCTTTAGTCCTGGCATTCCTTCGCCAGTGCCTAGCAGTCCTTCGCTAGGGCTCTGCACACTCAAGAGACATGTTAGATCACAAATAACACTTAACTTTTGAACCCTGTTGTCATTATCAAAACACAGGTTTGACTTTGGTGCTTTCTGCACCAACAGTAAGAACTAATTTTTCAAATTAAAAAAGGAAATAAAATGGGTTTTGAAAAGAACTATAATTAAAGCAGTCCTATTCTACCAAGCATAACATCACAATTGATTAAGCTTGCAAAAAAATGGCAAGTAATCACTGAGATAGATGCATAAAATCCATTTGGTCAATAGTAGGACCAGAGAAATCAATCTAAAGTCAAGTGCCAGTCAAGTATGAGTCAAAATACAAGTCAAACAGTTCACACTGCACTAGAGTAGGCTGAAAATGTCAATCTAAACTAAGAGGAAGGGCCAGGATGATAAGATGGGTCAGACTGGTAAGATGGGCCAGGCTGCCATGATCGAAACAGCGACATCATCTCGTTGTATCGCGCGTCACTAGTTTCTTGATTGGTTCGGATGGCGTCCATCTGCTCGGTGTGGTAGGCCTCGACCTCCTCCCTGAAAATGTGTAATTCCGTCTGTAATGATGTGATGCGCTGGTCGGTAGTCGGTGGGGGTGGCTCCTGTTACTGCTCATTGATCTCGGCTGCGAGATCAGCTACGTCTACCTTCACCTCCTCGTTGGAGTCGTCCTGTCATCTAGCTCTCTCTCGTCTCCACGCTAGAACCCCTGTGGCCGATACATCTATCCCCGCTAAGGAAAAGTTCCTAATCCTTATCTCATCGAACTCAGTCATCGAAATAATTTCTTCGGCAGTAATGTCGCGACCGTGGTGATGAACAAGAGCGGTGATGACATGGCAGTAAGGCGTACGAACTCGATCGTGTGTGGATATGTTCGAGGCGTAAATGATGGTACGAAATATGTGAAGACCTATGTTGATGTCAAGCTGATGGAAAATCATGGCATAGAGTAAGAAGGTGTGAAACGGTCGCATGGTCGTGACATCTCGAGTGGTAAGTGGGAGAACACAGCGAATTATCACTCGATAAAGGACATAATCCTGAACTCGGAGGTCTAACGACTGAAATCGTCGAGCTAAAGGGTTTCGCACATCTCCGAAGAAATAGGAGTAGAGAGTGTCTAAAGTAATGTGCGAATAGGGGGTGCAAAGGGAGGGTCTGCCGGAGGATAACAAGAGAAGGTAGATTGCGACTGTTTAAGTCCGAGAAATCAATTGAACAAAGTTGGAGAAATGGTCAGGGGAGTGCCTTGTACTGTGGTAGTAAAGAGTAGGTCATCAATCTTGACAAGGTTGTTATAAAATTCTGCACATAGAGTTGAGTTTACCGGATGTGTACAGAAAACTAGGTGGTCTAGTTGGTAAAAGTTAATTGCATCCATTACCAAGGGACAGGATTGGGTGAAGAATTGCCTATTCAAAAAAATGGTCTTAATAGGCTTGTAAGTTGTTTGGCCAAATTTATTAAACAATTCTAGGTTGGGAAACCTCGGGTCGGGGCTAGGTTCGGCCACGGGGTTGGGTTGAGAGACACGTCGTTTTCTAAGTATATAAAAGGAAATGATGACATAAATAAGGAAAATTACTTGAAAATGCATAATTAAATTAATACCGGGGTGGCATTTTCGAAGTAGAGCGTGAGAAAGGAGCGTCCGGGTGCCTTGAGAAGAAGAGGAGTGAAGGAGAGTTTTGATTTTGGTGTGGGGGAAGTGGAAGGAGCCATGCTCCTTATATAGTGTTATACGGGTGCCTGATCTGACAACATTTTGACTGTGACCAGTTTGACCATTTGACTAGATTTGACTATTTTGACCCGGTTTGACTCTTTTGATTAACTAATAATTAGGTCAGTTAAGATCTAATTTGCAAAAAAACAGTTGAATTTTAATTAAATTCTAAACTTCTCACCCAATCTAGAGTTATCAATCACGTTAACCTTATGGGTTTTTGTGAGACAGGTTTTGATAGAAGTAAAGATTTTATTTTAAAAAACTATGATTAGTTTTGAAAAGCTTAATTAATTTTGAAAAACCAATTAATTATGTTTTAACAATTATTTTTGAAAACAATGGTTGAATCTAAGATTAATTGAAACTTGTGTAGATTTAAATCTGACAATAGTAAAGTGAATTTGGTTTTCAATAATCGGCTTCCAGGTCTTGGCGAGACACTAGACCTTCTTTGGTCGTAGCCTTATTGGATCATCAACTCTTTCCTTGACAAAACCTTTTATTGAAAATCTATCTTCAAGTTACTCCTTGAAAGATTTTGATCTAACTAGTTTGGGTCTTGGATCGGTAGCTTCGGCTAGTTTTGCCAAAATGGCTTCCCTAACGTACTATCATCTCGCCTCCACCCAATACTATGTTGTTCAAATTTTAGTTAATCGGTTTAGTCCTTATTCTAACCAGTCCTAGGTCTAAGCATGGTAAATTGCAAAAAATAAATAAACAAGCAATCATGCAATTTTACAATAAGAAAAAGAATTTATTTAACTATAAAAATGGTTTTTAAGTTAGCTCCCCCTGGACTAAAGCCGCGGTAATGATTAGGCAAGATATGAATCTTATCCTTGGGGATCCAATACTAGTTTGGTCCAGCTTGGTTGTTCAGACAAAGTTTGGGTGCTCATGCATGAACTTTGGGTCTAGACTGATTCAGTACAGCATAATATGACCTTTGTCTAGTCTTGGTTCGATACCCTAACCCGGATCGATTTAGAACGGACTTCTGTTTTCCAAGGATAATGCCAACACCCTTGGAACCCGAAGTGAATCGTTCCAACGCTGCTCTAAGGTCCTTGACTTGAGTTTTCAAGGAGGAGTTCTCTTTTTCAAGCTTTTCAACTTGATTAGAGGTTCCTTCTTGAACTTTCTCAGTCAAAGATCTAGAATCAGCTCCCTCTTTCAGGAGTTTTACTTCCTGTCGGAGGGACTCGACTCAGATTTTGGCTTTCGCCAAGTCACTAGATAAATATGCAATTAATTCTGCTAATTGAATTTTAGAATAACCACTTATAGTCATTTTGCCATCCTCCGAGATCGTGAACTTTTCTTCATCCGGCTACGACTTTGATTCGGTGTTGATTTCTTCGGAGGTAGTCAAGGCGAGCAGGTTCAATTGTGGAGCCTCTTCTTCTTCTTCGGATGAAGACTCATCCCATGTTGCTTGGAGGGTCTTCTTCCTTCTTGTCTTCTTGGCTTCATTCATATTAGGGCACTCCGTTTTGAAGTGTCCCTTCTTGTTGCATTCGAAGCACGTTACGTTGGATTTGGTCTTGGATGGTTCGGTTGGATAATCCTTGTTTCGACTGGCTTTTCTTCTGTTGGTCTGATTCTTCAATTCCTTGTAGTAGTCCCGGGCTAGCCTAACAAGCTTGGGTCGATCCCCTTTGCTGTCTTCTGAGTCTGAGTCAGACTCGGGTGCAGGTTGAGGCTTCTTCTTGACCACCTTTCCTGTTTTTCCTGCAACAAAAGCAATGCCTTTCTCGGCTAAGGTGCAGTTAGTCTGCTAATGTAATTCAAGTTCAGAAAATAACTCGTCTAATTTGATTTTAGAAAAATCCCTTGAAACTTTATACGCATCTACCATAGATGCCCACAAAGTATTTCTTGGGATGGCGTTTAGGGAATACCTGATCAGGTCACGGTTTTCTACCTTGTGACCGATTGTATGTAGACCATTCATCAACTCCTGAATTCTGGCGTGGAGCTGGGCAGCTGACTCGTCGTCGTTTATTTTGATTGTGTATAACTTGTTTAGCAGTAGGTCCCTCTTGCTGATTCTGGTGTCTGAGGTTCCTTCGTGCAATTCAATTAACTTACCCCAAAGTTCCTTTGCACTGTTGAATGGTCCCACCCGATTCAGCTCTTCTTTGGTTAGACCACATTGGAGTGTCTGGGTCTCTTTAGCATCAGCCTCGATTTTCTTTTTCAGCGAGGCGTCCCATTCTGTGTAAGGCTGTGCCACTCCTTCAGCATTTTTCGGGATTTCTAAACAAGATTGGATTATTATCCATATGTCCACCTGAGTTTTCAGGTGGACTTCCATCCGACTCTTCCAGTAGGAGAAGTCCTCCCCACTGAAGAGTGGTTGTCTGGCTGTACTGAAACCCTCTTGCATGGCCATTTAGAAATACTGAAATAATAACAACAAAAAACTGTCCCAAGACTTAGTCTTGGATTAGCAGTGCGGGAATAAGATATTTAACAGAAATTATCGAGTGGTGTTGCACCAACCTCGATTAACGATAAAAATTCGATCGAAAAAGAAAATAAAAAAAAACGTCGTAAAAATCCGGAAAACTCCCAAATTGGTGGTTGAACCAAATTTGAGTTACCCCGCTCTGATACCACTTGTTGGATCGATAGAAACGATAGAGGGGGGTGAATATCGTTAAAACTTTTTATTCAGATTAGAGAAAGAGTAAATGCAGTGGAAAACAAAACAATCACATAAAGAACACAAGTCTTTTACTTGGTTCGGAGTCACGGTCGGCTCCTACTCCAAGACTCACAGTCCTTAACCGTTTACTGCGGGCAATTCTATAATAGCGCAAAGGTTTACAGATTTTGATACAAGAATAATGCAGTAAATAATAGAATTACACTTTTCGTTATCGAGGCCCGATGTGGATCATACTTTGCAGCAGAGGGTCGTCGTCGGTGCTGATATCTCGAGATCAGAGTTTGCCGGAGCAGAGCGCTTGAACGAAAAGCTTGGAAGCGTTAGAAAGTTGTGTTGTTGAAGCCTTGGGGTCGAGCCCCTTTTATAGTACTCCATAGGGCGCCTGATGGTTTGGGGGCGCCTGACACATGCCATTCAATCCGGAAAACCTTATCTGCGGGCTCGGTTAGCGCTTATCCTCCCCTCTTGGGCGCCTGAGCTGATGGGGGCGCCCGTGAGCTCACGGGCACCTAATTCGCCTTGGTTCAGTGGCCTCGCAGCTGGTTTTTGATTTTTGCCTTCACCCTTGGGGGCCCGTATCCTTACGGGCTCCTGAGCACTATCGGGCGCCTGACTCCTTTCGGGCGCCTAGGCCCAGTGAAGACCTTTCACTTGCAGACGATCAGTCCTTCAACCCTGCAACTAAGATTAGTCCCAAAAACACAATAAGTTGTAATTATAGCCGTGGCAGTCTTGGTTCTGACTTCGGGTCACCCCAAATGGAACCGTCGGTCGAACCGACGCCTACTGCTCCCTCGATGAGGAACGCATCCTCACCTACTCCTCTCAGGAGAGTTTACCTTTTGCCAACCGGCTCCTCCGATTAGACTTTTGCCCGATCTACCTGACCAGGTCTTCATGCCCAGTCCTCGACCAGGACTTCGTGCCCACCTTCCGAGCAGGTCTTCGGTGCTCAGCCTCTTGCCAGGACTTCGTGCCCAGTCCTCGAGCAGGTCTTCGGTGCCCAGCCCCTTGACCAGGTCTTCTTTGCCCAACCCTTTGCTAGGACTTCGTGCCTAGTGTACCTAGGACTTCTTCCTGCACACTCAGTGAACACATCAGAACACAATAACATCTTAACTCTTGAACCTTTGCCATTATCAAAACCCAGGTTTGACTTAGGTGCAACCTGCACCGACACTAACAACTAAACAATGCTAACACCACCTGATTTACGTGGTTCGGAGATGATGATCCTACTCTACGGCAGTCCGTACGGTGGATGATCCCTCGATCCTTCGATGGATCACTCCCCGGATGCCCTCCGGCTAACTCGTGTCGCTCCTTGTGGGTGGAGAAACCTCGCCACAATCACAAGCACTCTTCTGAGTACAAAGACTACTATTTGACTCTTAATCAAAGCCAAATTCATCAGAGGTTCTAGCTAAAATGATGCCTTTTAAATAAGGCTTAAAGCTGAACCCAGCCGCTACCAATAGACTGGTCCATTACCAGTCGACTAGTCCCACTCAACTAGCTAGCCAACGACTTTCTCAACGACTATCTCAACGGCTAGTTTCTGGGCTTACTAGTCAACTACTCTTAGAGCAGTCGACTGGTCCAGGGTCGACAACATTCTGTGAGTCTCTATTCCTGCTGGCAGTCGACTGTTATATTACCAGTCGACTGCCCAGCTTACAAGGACACTCCTCCTCACTCCGAAGACCTCCTCCATGTGTGACTTCAAGCATACTCCCTTGGCTTGCCCCTTGAAGTCCTCTTCCACCAGCTATCGTCCCTCGGATGCGCACGCAAGCCCTCGGCTTGCCTCCATTCCACCCTTCACGTGTGCCCTTTGAAGTCCACTTCCCGGCTTGCCCTTGGAGTCCTCTTCCCTCTGATCTTGTCCCTTTATGACTTAGATGACTCTTCACCAGCAACCATGACTGTTACCTTCGCGTCCTCTTCATCTTTGGCTCCCGTCCCTCGTATGCACACAAGCCTCCAGCTTGCCTCCATGCCATCCTTCACGCATGCCTTGAAGTCCATGTTGGATCGAGAGAAACGATAGAGGGGGGTGAATATCGTAAAACGTTCGGATTCGTAAAAGAGAATTAGCAGCGGAAATAATTAAATTAAAACACACGTGAACACCAAGATTTTACTTGGTTCAGAGTCGCGGTCGGCTCCTACTCCAAGGCCCTCGGTCGTTGACCGTTTACTGCGGGCAATTCTATATGTGCGCAAAAATAGTTTACAAAATGTATTACAAGAATAGTACAGTAAACAAAAAGAAAGCCGCTCTTGGTTACCGACGTCCAGAGTAGATCATATTTTCGATGCAGAGGGACGTCGTCGGCGCTTGTATCTTGAGTCAGGAGGTTTCCGGGACAGAGCGCTGGAGCAGAAGAGCGTGAATGCGTTGGAAGAATTGTTGTTCTGAAGCCTTGGGGTCGAGGGCCTTTTTATAGCCCCTGGGGGTGCCCGGAACGTCGGGGGCGCCCCCCCATGTGTCATCTGATCCGAGCTCCTCTCGTCAGCTCTGATCCCTTCAAACTCGGGATCAGACTTTGACGGGTGCGCCCGGGTTGACTTTTATCCATTGGATTCTCGCGGCTTGCCTCTTATCCGCTTCGTTAGCTTGAGCTCGGGGCGCCCGGACCATCCGGGGTGCCCAGGAGCATGGGGGCACCCGGGAGCACAGGGGCGCCCCGCCTTTGAGCTGTCGAAATGTACATTTGCTCCACTTCATTTTGTATTCACCTTAGGGGCGCCCGGGACACTCCGGGCGCCCTACTCAGCTTCTGCCTCACTCCTTTGAGGCTCTCTGAGCTGCAGACACTCGTTCCTTTGGTCCTGCATCCAGGGTTAGTCCAAAATAACATAGAGCAATAATATGTTAGTTTTATACAGCCTTGGCTGTCTTGGTTCTGTCTTTGGGTCTCCAAAATGGAGCCCTAGGTCCAACCGACGCCTACTGTTCCCTCGACGGGGAACGCGTCCTCACTTACTCCTCTCGGGAGAATTTACCTGATGCCAACCGGCTCCTTCGGTTGGACTTTTGCCCAGCAGTCTTTCGCCAGGTGCCTAGTTGTCCTTCGCTAGGTCTTCAGTACCAAGCTGTCCTTCGCCTGGTGCCTAGCAGTCCTTTGTTAGGTCTTTGTATCCTGGCATTCCTTCGCTAGGTGCCTAGCAGTCCTTCGCTAGGGCTTTGTATCCTGGCATTCCTTCGCCAGGTGCTTAGCAGTCCTTCGCTAGGGCTTTGTATCCTGGCATTCCTTCGCCAGGTGCCTAGTAGTCCTTCGCTAGGACTTTTCCTGCACACTTGAGTAACATGTTAGATAAACATTATATCATAACTTTTGAACCCTTTTGCCATTATCAAAATACAGGTTTGACTTGGGTGCTTTTTGCACCAACAATCTCTTCCTTTTTGATTTATGGCAACCCTGGTTCAAAAAGTTAAGTTAATCAGAACATATAAAACGAAATTTTGTTTCCTCCCCTGGAAGGAATCTCCCCCTAGATTTTTCAAAAGTTCGTGGGGTTTTGAAACTAACTTCTATGTCTAAAGATGGATTTTACTTAGAACAATTTTCAACAGAAACTTTAAAGACATATTTTCCAAAATAATTTTGGTTGTGCACTTTTGAAAAATTTATACTTTATAGGAAAAATTGTGAAAACTAAAGTTTAAATACTTAGAAAAATTAAGTTTAACGTACTAAGAAAATTTTGAAAACTTAAGTTTAAAGTACTTAGAGAAATTTTGAAAACTTAAGTTTGAAGTACTTTTGAAAATGAATTATGTACTTTTTGAATAAAGGATAGAGTTTGAAATTTTGAATTTTAAAAAATTTTACAAATAGATTTTAAAATATTTAAAATCTCTCCTTTCCTATCTCTCCCCCTTTGCCATATATCAAAAATAAAGAAAAATAGCAAAAATATTTGCATAATAGCGAAAAAAATAAACTGCATAATTTTCTGTACTGAACCAATTTAGAATTTGAGCTAAACCAAATCAGTTTCAATTATCTCTTTTAGGGTCCTGTCTAACCCAATTAGCTACTTACTAGCTGTTATAAACAGTAGTTTTCGCTAGGGTTAGTCAAGTTAAGTGTTCTGTTCAAGTTAGATTTCCTAAACTTGACACTTGACTTGATTACTATTTAACTTGTATTTAGTGCCCCAATTACTGCAGATGCACTGACTTAAAGCATCTTGAATTAAGGCAAAGACTTAAGCATCTCAACCCATTCTAGGTTATCAGTCAAAAGGTACCCTTAGGTGCTTGTGAGATGCTGGCTTCTAAATCTATAGGTGCATGCAGTTCTAGGGTTAGGGCCTAGGCTAAGTTCATTTGCGAAAAAGCCCTAGTTTTGAAAGGGGTAGTTTTTTGAAAATAAAACTAAGTTGGAAACCAAAAAAAAAATTTCAAACTTAAGTAAAAGTTGATTTAAAAAAAACTATTTCAGAAACTGATTTATAATCAGTAAAGCAATTAAGAAATCAAAAGTAGAGTTAACCTATTCTAATAAGCATAATCCTAACTGCCTTCTTAGTGAGGTGAACTCGGACTCAGGTAGGGGTTTAGTGAATATGTCAGCTAAGTTAGAGTCTATATGCTTAAGTACTATTTCACCCCTGGCTACATGGTCTCTAACAAAGTGATGTTTAACTTCTATATGTTTGGTTCTGGAATGTTGGATTGGATTCTTAGTTAGATTAATTGAGCTTATGTTATCAATAAAAACCTGAGTTTGGGTGTAGTTGAGCTGGAAGTCCTTAAGAGTGTGCATTATCCATAAAAGTTGTGCAACACACTCTCCTAAGGCAACATACTCAGCTTTAGTTGTGGATAGAGCTACACAGTATTATTTTCTGCTGCACCAACTTACTAGACTATTTCCTAACAGTTGGCAGCTTCCACTTGTGCTCTTTCTATCTAATTTACAACCAGCGTAGTCAGAATCCGAGTATCCTGACAAGTCAAAAGTTGAGGTCCTAGGATACCAAATCCCTACATTTAGGGTGCCCTTAACATATCTTAGTATTCTTTTTAGGGCTGCTAAGTGCGTTTCCTTAGCATAGGTTTGGTCTCTAGCACACATTCCTACAGAAAAAAGGATATCAGGTCTACTGGCTGTAAGGTACAGTAGACTTCCTATCATACTTCTATAGAGTTTAAGGTCTACTGGTTTACCATCAGGGTCACTATCTATTTTTACATTTGTGGCCATGGGGGTACTTATGCTTTTAGAGTTATCAATTTTAAATTTCTTTATTAATTCTTTAGCATATTTGGATTGATGGACATAGTTTCCATCTCTAGTTTGTTTGATTTGTAACCCTAGGAAAAAGTTTTCACCAACTAAACTCATTTCAAACTCATTTTCCATTATTTTCACGAACTCTTTTAAAAAATTAGAGTTGGTGGACCCAAAGATTATGTCATCAAAGTAGATTTGGGCAATAAAGATTTCTTTTCCTAAGGTTTTAATGAATATGATTGAGTCAATTTGTCCTTGTTTAAATTCTTTAGAAACTAAGTAAGTTGATAAGCGTTCATATCAGGCCCTAGGTGCCTGTTTTAGTCCATATAGTGTTTTAGTATGTTTGTAAACGTGGTCAGGTCTTTCTAAGTCCTCAAACCCAGGGGGTTGTCCTACATAGACTTCTTCCTTAATGAATCAATTTAGAAAGGCTGACTTTACATCCATTTGGTATAGTTTGAATCTTTTATGGGATGCAAAGGCTAATAACATCCTAATTGACTCATGTCTAGCTACTGGGACATATGTTTCGTCGTAATCTAACCCTTCTACTTGGCTGAATCCTTTCGCTACTAAGCGGGCTTTATTTCTGACTATTTCTCCTTGATCATTTAGCTTATTCCTAAAACCTCACTTAGTGTTAATGATGGATTTGCCTTCATGTTTAGGTACTAGTTCCCAGACTTGATTCCTCTCAAATTGGGCTAACTCCTCTTGCGTAGCTATGATCCAATCAGGATCAGGTAGGGCTTCTTCTATAGTCTTAGGTTCTATTTTTGAGATCATTGCTATTTGACTAAGGTTTCTATAGGACAACCTAGTTCTGACTCCTAGAGTTGGATCACCCACAATTTGATCGGTTGGGTGACTTAGTCTGGGGTTCTTGGTTTTTCTAGAACTTGGTTCGACCTCAGGTCCGGCTGGTCGGTTTAGTTCACTATTTGATTTAGCTCTTTGAGCTGGTTCAATGATTGGTTCAATAGTTGGTTGATTTGACTCAGTAGTTGGTTCAATAGTTAGTTCGTTTATGGGTTCAATTAAAGATTCAACAACTTGTTGATTATCTTCTTGATCAGTATTTGATGAAGCCAGATTTGGATTGTCAGATTTTGAGTTGATTTCTTCATCAAATATTAAGTTTGTTGTGTCTTCAATTTTCATAGTTTGTTTGTTGTAAACCCTATAGGTTCTACTTGTAGTTGAATATCCTAGGAAGATGCCTGGGATTGACTTAGACTAGAATTTCCCTAGATAGTCCTTGGTGTTTAGGATATGGACTTTGCATCCAAAGACTCTTAGATAGTGTAGATTTGGAAGTCTATGATAGTATAATTCATAAGGTGTTTTGTTGTGTCGCTTGTTAATTAGGATCCTATTTTGAATGTAGCAAGCCGTACTAACTGCTTCTTCCCAATATTGGTTGACTAGGTTGAATTCATTGAGCATAGCCCTAGCGGCTTCCTGTAGTGTTCTATTCCTCTTTTCGACTATCCCATTTGGGTTCTAGGACATGAAAATTCATGTATGTATCCATTTACCTTACAGAATTCCTCGAACCGTTGATTTTCAAATTCTCCCCCGTGGTCACTCCTAAGTCTTTTGATTTTAGTATCGTTTTGATTTTCAATTAACTTACAGAATTCATTAAATAGGTTTAGGTTTCATCTTTGGTCTTTAGAAACCTATCCCAGGTAAACCTAGAGTAATCATCAACTATTACTAAGCAGTATCGGTTTCCACTTAGTGACTTGGCTCAATGTGAATCAAATAGGTCAAGGTGCAGGGGCTCAAGTGTGGTTTGAGTTAGATCAGATTGAATTAGTTTGTGGTTAGATCTGGTTTGTTTACCTTGATTACATGATTCACATATTAGGTTTTCATGATTTTTAATTTTGGGGATACCTTTAATTAAGCCAAGTTGGGTGATTTTCGAGATAATTCTCAGATTAGTGTGACCTAATATCCTATGCCAGAGGTTTGATTGTTCTAACTGAGTTAACATACATTTAGGTACCAGGGGTAGGTTTATAGTGTAAGCATTATTTTTCCTAGTGCCCTTAAGCATGATTTCCGAGTCTTGCAGGTTTTTAATCAGGTAGTTAGAATTGTTGAAGGTAACTATATAACCAGAATCACACAACTGACTTATGCTAAGCAAGTTAAAATTGAAATTTTCAACCAAGAGCACTTTCTTAATAACAAAGTCAGATTTAAGTTCAATATTACCTGACCCAATTACCTTGAGTGTAGCATTGTTGCCAAATGCCACTGAGCCTAGGTTCTTGAACTTGAGTTTGGTGAATTTCAATTTATCTCCAGTCATGTGTCTGGAGCAACCGCTATCCAACATCCATTGGTCCAAATCTTTATGTTCCTACACATAAAGAGTTTTGTTGATTTGGATCCAATTAGAGTCAAGAATAGCCTAAATTGATTTTCACAGCCTAGTCTGTCTCACCCAAATCTAGGGTTATCACTCACGTTAGCCTTACGGGTTTTGTGAGACATGTTTTGGTAGGTAATATTATAAAAAAATTATAATTTATTTTGAACACTTAATTAATTTTGAAAGCAATTGAATTGAGTTTATTTAAAAATTGTGTTTGAATCTATAGTTAACTGAAAATTTATGTTAGATTCGAATTTTACAAAGAATAATTTGAATTTGAATTTCAGAAATCGGCTTCCAGGTCTTGGCGAGGCATTAGACCTTCTTTGGCCGCAGCCTTATTGGATTATCAACCCTTTCCTTGACAAAGCCTTTTAATGAAATTTCATTTTCAAAATTATTATTTAAAAAATTCTGGTCTAACTAGTTTGGGTCTTGGATCGGTAGCTTCGGCTAGTTTCACCAGTCTAAAGAGACCAAGTAGGATATACTTGACCTTATTAGAATTGGTTTCCCTAACGTACTATCATCTCACCTCCTCCCAATACTATGTTGTCAATTTTCAGTTAAGCTGGTTCAGTCCTTAAACTAATCAGTCCTAAGTCTAAGCATGGTAAATTGCAGAAATTAAATAAACAAGCAAACATGCAATTTGAAAACAAGAATTAAATTCTATCTAACAATAAATATAGTTTTTGATTTGGCTCGCTCTGGACTATAGCCACGATAATGGTTTAGAAAGATGTGAATCTTGTCCTTGGGGATCCAATACTGATTTGATCCAGTTTGTTTGTTCAGGCATAGTTTGGGTACCCATGCCTGAGCTTTAGGTCTGTACTGGTTCAGTACAGCATAGTAGGATCTTTGTCTAGATTTGGTTCTATAGCCTAGTCCGGATCGATTTAGAACCGATTTCTGTTTTCCAAGAATCATGTCAAGACCCTTGGAACCAGAGGTGAATCGTTCTTAAGCTGATCTAAGGTCTTTAACCTGAGTTTTCAGGGAGGAGTTCTCTTTCTCAAGTTTTTCAACTTGAGTAGAGGTTCCTCCTTGAACCTTCTCAGTTAAGGATCTAGAGTCAGCTCCCTCTTTCAGGAGTTTTACTTCCTGTCGGAGGGATTCGACTCGGAGTTTAGCTTTCGCCAAATCTCGAGAAAGATAAGAAATTAACTCACTTAACTGACTTCTAGAAAAACCACTTACCTTAATTTCGCCGTCGTTTGAAAATGTTAGTCTGCCGTCATCCTGTTCCGATTCTGACTCGGTCTCGATTTTTTCTGAGGCAGTTAGCATGAGCAGGTTTGACTGTGGGACCTCTTCTTCTTCGGAGGAGAAGGACTCGTCCCACGTTGGTTGAAGTTCCTTCTTCTTCCTCGTCTTCTTTGTTTCCTTCAGGTTGGGGCATTCGGTCTTGTAGTGGCCCTTCTTCTTGCACTCGTAACAGGTCATGTTGGGCTTGTTCTTTTCATTTGAGGGTTCTGCTGGTTCATTGTCATTCATCTTGATCGTATACAGCTTGTTCAGGAGGAGATCTCTCTTGCTGATCCGAGTGTCTGAAGTTCCTTCGTGCAGCTCGATCAGTTTCCCCCACAGCTCCTTGGCACTGTTGAATGGACCCACCCGGTTCAGCACCTCTTTTGTTAAGCCGCATTGGAGGGGTCTGGGTCGCCTTTGCATCAGCTTCAATCTTCCGTTTCAGAGCGGTGTTCCACTCTGTGTAGGTCTGAGGTACTCCTTCAGTATTCTTTGGAATCTCCAGTCCGGATTGGATGATTATTCACATGTCCACCTGAGTTTTCAGGTGGACCTCCATTCTGCTCTTCCAGTAGGAGAAGTCCTCCCCATTGAAGAGCGGTGGTCTTGCGGTGCTGAAGCCTTCTTGCATGACCATTTATCGGAAATCAAAAGAAAAGAAAGAGATATCCCAAGACTTGGTCTTGGATTAGTAGTGAGGGAAGTAAAAGAAAACTATCTGTTGAGGGGTGTTGCACCAACCTCGATTAAAAAAATTTCGAACAAAAAAAATATTAAAAAGACTTCGTAAAAATCTGAAAAATTCTCAAATTGGTGGTTGCGCCAATTTTGAGCTTCCCCGCTCTGATACCGCTTGTTGGATCGAGAGAAACGATAGAGGGGGTGAATATCGTAAAACGTTCGGATTCGTAAAAGAGAATTAGCAGAGGAAATAATTAAATTAAAACACACGCGAACACCAAGATTTTACTTGGTTCGGAGTCGCGGTCGGCTCCTACTCCAAGGCCCACGGTCGTTGACCATTTACTGCGGGCAATTCTATATGTGCGCAAAAATAGTTTACAAAATGTATTACAAGAATAGTACAGTAAACTAAAAGAAAGCCGCTCTTGGTTACCGACGTCCAGAGTAGATCGTATTTTCGAAGCAGAGGGACGTCGTCGGCGCTTGTATCTTGAGTCGGGAGGTTTCCGGGACAGAGTGCTAGAGCAGAAGAGCGTGAATGCGTTGGAAGAATTGTTGTTTTGAAGCCTTGGGGTCGAGGGCCTTTTTATAGCCTCTGGGGGCGCCCAGAACGTCGGGGGCGCCCCCCCCATGTGTCATCTGATCCGAGCTCCTCTCGGTCAGCTCTAATCCCTTCAAACTCGGGATCAGACTTTCACAGGGGCGCCAGAATTGACTCTTATCCATTGGCTTCTCGCGAATTGCCTCTTATCTGCTTCATTAGCTTGAGCTCGGGGCGCCCGGACCATCCGGGGCGCCCGGGAGCATGGGGGCGCCCGGGAGCACGGGGGCGCCCAGCCTTTGAGTTGTCGAAACATACATTTGCTCCACTTCATTTTGTATTCACCTTGGGGGCGCCCGGGACACTCCAGGCGCCCTACTCAGCTTCTGCCTCACTCCTTTGAGGCTCTTTGAGCTGCAGACACTCGTTCCTTTGGTCCTGCATCAAGGGTTAGTCCAAAATAACATAGAGCAATAATATGTTAGTTTTATACAGCCTTGGCTGTCTTGGTTTTAACTTTGGGTCTCCAAAATGGAGCCCTAGGTCGAACCGACGCCTACTGTTCCCTCGACGGGGAGCGCGTCCTCACCTACTCCTCTCGGGAGAATTTACCTGATGCCAACCGGCTCCTCCGGTTGGACTTTTGCCCAATAGTCCTTCGCCAGGTGCCTAGCTGCCCTTCGCTAGGTCTTCAGTACCAAGCTGTCCTTCGCCTGGTGCCTAGCAGTTCTTTGCTAGGTCTTTGTATCCTGGCATTCCTTCGCCAGGTGCCTAGCAGTCCTTCGTTAGGGCTTTGTATCCTGGCATTCCTTCGTCAGGTGCCTAGCAGTCCTTCGCTAGAGCTTTGTATCCTGGTATTCCTTCACCAGGTGCCTAGCAGTCCTTCGCTAGGACTTTTCCTGCACACTTGAGTAACATGTTAGATAAACATTATATCTTAACTTTTGAACCCTTTTGCCATTATCAAAATACAGGTTCGACTTGGGTGCTTTTTGCACCAACAGTCCGCACCCCTCGGCTCATCATCCCTGCTATCTATGGTCCCTCGGGTGCATACAAGCCTCCAGCTTATCTCCATGCCACCCTTCACCGTATCGAAGCCGTCCAGCTAAGTCAATATGTGTAACCTGCAATCCTGCACATTCAAATACACATATTAAATCACAAGGGTAAACCTAACTTAAACCCTTTGCCCAAACATCAAAACACATGGTCACTCCAGACTATAGATTGACCCAACAATCTCCCCCTTTTTGATGTTTGACAATATGTTTAAGTTAGGGAAAATAAATAGTAATAAATAGCAATAACAATGCTAAACAACCATTTGGACTTACGTTGCCAAGGCTCCACCTTGGGCTTACACCGCCAATGCATATGCAATGCAAACATGTATGGATCATATCCGAAGGCATCCCACACCTAAGTCTCCCAAGTTAGGACTTTTTACCAAAACGAGCTTTTTAAAACCTATCCTAAGGCTCCCCCTACATTGGACTTACAAAGGCTTTTTAAGAACCTTTCCAAGGTTCCCCTTACACCAAGAATGGAGCAACAATGCTTCCCCTTTACCTAGGCTTCCCACCTAGGGTTTCTTGCAAAGGCATGTTTAGTTTCTCAAATTAAACCCAACACTTTTCCCCCTTTCCCATACATCAAAAGACTCCAACAATTTTCCCCTTATTGGACTCTTTAACCTTTAAATGATTAGAAACACAATGTACTAACCCCCCACAAGGTTCCACACTTGTTTCACATTAATTGGATATTTTTCAGCTGCTGAACACCCAATCCAGCCCAGATCAGTCGACTGCCCCCAGGGCAGTTGGCTGGCACACTGAAAAACCCAATTTCGGCTTTTTGAATCCAAATTTAGAAATGCGCCAGAAATTTCATAAATCTCCAAAAAATCTCAAATTTTGTGGAGAGGTTTGTGATACCCATACCTAGTTGGAAAAAATACATTCAACAATGTATCTATCATCATTCCCAAGTCTGACACAAAAACCAAAACTACCTGTGAAAATTAAAGCATAGCAAACAAGAGGCAACCTTCCCCTTTACCTATGCCCTCTCCTAATTTTTAATTCTCACAACCAACACGAAGTTAAGTTCTACTCAACTTAACACCATATCACTAAGTTAAGTTCGACCCATCTTAATACCATAGTACCACGTTAAGTTCTACCAACTTAACATCACATATTTTTTTTGTTAAGTTAAACCTAACTTAACACCCCAAGTTCTCCTCCATTGACACCATCAAAAGATTGCCACAAGCAACCCTATCCCTGGTGCCAAAAATAACTCAACATATTTCTGAAACTCCCCTCAAAAATCAATATACAGACTTACCAGTCGACTGCCCCCTTGGCAGTCGACTGATACAGTCAACTTCTGAAATTCCAGCTTAATTTCAGAAACTACTAGAAAATTCTAGAAACCCCTGAAAAATCTAAAAATTTGCAAGCACATTTATTAGGATATACCCTATCCTAGAAAAATATGGTTACATGAAAAATATCAAATGTGCTTGACTTTTGGTACAAACTCTAATTTCGTTAAACATGGTCATTTTGTATCAACTTTGAAATCTAAACATAATTCCATGTGTTTGCCAACTCCATTAATTAATATTTCACACATATAACTGCATTCAATTCTCCCCTTTTTCCTATGTATTCTAATATGATAAAACTCCCTTCTTCTTATCTCTTAACCCTAGATACATATGCACTTATTAATCTTCCTTGAATTCGATGATATCCACAGAGCCTCATTTTATACAATCAATATTAAATAATGAAGTAACACTTTATTCAAGGAATTTGACAACATAAACAAGGATTTTAATTTAAGGTTATATCCTATCATCTAATAATAATTTATGAACTTCAAACCATATAATATCAACCCATGACATAAAATCTCATAAAGTACCATGACCCTTTCTTATGCTTCCAATTTTTGTAAGTTCTTATTATCCAATATGCCTTTTCTATTTAAACCTACGGATCAGGGGCAGTCGACTGGAAAAACAAACCGAAGGTTCCCAGTGTCGAATTCACCTAAACCAGTCGACTGGTTCTGAACCAGTCGACTGGTTCTGAACCAGTCGACTGGTACCTGAATTTTAGTTTTTTAGCCTAGTTTCAGAAATGCCTAATTAATTCCATAAATCTCCAAAAAATCTAAAATTTCGTGGAGAGATTTGTGGAGCCTATGTCTACTTGGGAAAAATATATTTTCAAACAAAACTACTCCGGATCTCAAGATTAGCACGACAATCAACCCTTCCTAAATTGTATCATTTAAACTTATCCAAAAGTCCTAATTTAGGCCTCTCCTTGATGTATCTTCTCATTCCTGACCATAATACATTTTTAGCACTGAGTTATAAGTCATATACGCATTAAAACTTAATTTTTTTTATCAAATATAATCTCATTTTCATCTTTTTCTCCATAAATTCCTTTTAATATGCCAATTCCCTAGGATTAAGACTTACCCTAGTCTTCCAACCCCTTTAGCACATTCATAATTCATCTAATCTCCTAGGAGAAAGCCTCCTGAGATCCATTTACCATGGACCCCAACGACTCCTAGAACTCCCCCTTGAGCTCTTAGCCCTAGCCACTTCCCTAGGTGACTCAACCCATACTAGACCACACCGATGTGCCCCCGGTGATTCTTGGCCTACAAACCTAACATTCTTAACCTTAGACACCTTGTCCTTGGTTAAGTCATCCTTTTTACCCTTTGATGGCATCCCCTTGACATTCTTGGATTTCTCCTTCTTAACATAATTATATGCTATCGTAGCATACTTCTTTCAATTGACATTGGAGACCTTAGACTGGTATCCCAACCCCGATCTATCATGGTTGGGTTTTAGACTACCCAACACCATATCTAAACCCTTAGATCCAACCGTGAATCTTTCTAGGGTCTTTTCCAACCTATCAAGTTTTTCTCTTAGAGCTTGATTTTCCTTTTCTAGTATTCTAAACCTAGAATCCACATGTCCACCTTAGACATTCCTAGACTCACCCACCTTTCTAGGCATATGTCTCCCTTTCTTGGATTTTTGCCTTGATCGTTAGGTCTAATGGTCTTGGATTTTTCATGATGCATGGTTTTCCTAGGGCTTTGATCTACCTTGTTAACCCTATTCCTATCATGATATTTAAATCCAAAACTATGCACAAGCAAGCATTTTTCATTAATTCTAGCATGCATGGAGAAACATAAGTTTGAATTGCATTTTAATTTAAAGTTAGGAATTACCTCCCTTACCCTTGTAGCTCCCCCCCCTTTTTTTTTAACAGGTAACATTTTTTTAACTTGTAGCTCCCCTTGATGTGAGCTTCTTTTCTTCCTTTCCTCCTTCTCCCATCTTCTCAATTACTCCATTTTCTTGAGCTCTCCTTTTCTTGGACATTTTGTGTGAAAATGCCCTAGTTATCCACATGTGAAGCATCTAATTTTCTTTCTTTTCTCTTGGGATTCTCGATTCCTACAACCCATGTTAGATTCAAAAGGAATTGAAATGAGTTTAGGATTTACCTCCTTTTTCTTATCATTTGGACACTTGTCCTTATAGTGTCCCTTTTCGTTGCATCCAAAGCATATAATGTCTTTGGTTCTTGCTTTGGTGGAGGTAGGAGCTTCTTCTTGCTCCGGTATGGAAGTGGGTCTCTCCTCCCCTTCAATCCTTGAGGTGGTGACCTCTTCCTCTTCCCTTGATGAAATGGATGACCTCTCACTTTCTTCTTCCACTTCACTTGATGAGATGAGCAATTCTTCTTCTTCTTTATCTTCTTGGACCAATGAGTTTATTTTCTTTGGCTCTTCCACTAATTTGGCTTGTGTAGAGTTCTTATGGTATTCTCCCATCTTGTTCCATAGCTCATATGCATTTTCATATTTACCTACACCACTCAACACATTTTTAGGCAAAATATCAATTAATATACTAATTACCTTCTCATTTGCCTTAGATTGGACTTGTTACTCCTTGGTCCAATATCTAGGTCAAAGATTCTTTCCGTGCTTGTATCTTGGAATTTCAAAGGGCTCTTCTATTACCATCCTACACTCCCAATACATTCCAAGCCAAGTCTCCATCCTTGTCTTCTAATAACCAAAATCTTCATGATCATAAGATGGTGGAGTGTTGACATCATTCCCCAACATGTCTTCCATCACTTTTCTCCTCTAGCTTGTGATCTTTTTGCGGTTATTCCAACAAGAGCGGTCCTTCGCTCTGATACCACTTGTTAGATCGATGTTGGCTTGCTAGAGGGGGTGAATAGTAATTTTCTGATTTCTTCTCTACCTACGTTGTTAGTGTGCAAGCGGAAATATAATAAAACAAAACTAACAACTAAACAATGCTAACACCACCTGATTTACGTGGTTCGGAGATGATGCTCCTACTCCACGATAGTCCGTAAGGTGGACGATCCCTCGATCATTCGACGGATCACTCCCCGGATGCCCTTCGACTAACTCATGTCGCTCCTTGTGGGTGGAGAAACCTCGCCACAATCACAAGCTCACCTCTAAGTACAAAGACTACTATTTGGCTCTTAACCAAAGCCAAATTCGTCAAAGGTTCCTGCTAAAACGAAGCCTTTTAAATAAGGCTTAAAGATGAACCCAGCCGCTACCAGTCGACTGGTCCTACTCAACTAGCTAGCCAACGGCTATCTCAACAGCTAGTTTCTGGGCTTACCAGTTGATGGCTCCCAGAGCAGTCGACTGGTCCAGGGTTGACAACATTCTGTGAGTCTCTGTTCCTGCTGGCAGTCGACTGTTATATTACCAATCGACTGCCCAGCTTACAAGGACACTCCTCCTCACTCCGAAGATCCTCCTCCATGTGTGCCTTCAAGCATACTCCCTTGGCTTGCCCCTTGAAGTCCTCTTCCACCGGCTATCATCCCTCGGATGCGCACGCAAGCCCTCGGCTTGCCTCCATGCCACCCTTCACGTGTGCCCTTTGAAGTCCACTTCCCGGCATGCCCTTGGAGTCCTCTTCCCTCGGCTCTTGTCCTTTTATGACTTAGCTGACTCTTCACTAGCAGCCTTGACTGTTGCTTTCGCGCCCTCTTCATCTTTGGCTCCCGTCCCTCTGATGCACATAAGCCTCCATCTTGTCTCCATGCCATCCTTTACGCATGCCTCAAAGTCCGCACCCCTCGGCTCATCATCACTGCTATCCATGGTCCCTCAAATGCACACAAGCCTCCAGCTTTTCTCCATGTCACCCTTCACCGTATCGAAGACGTCCAGCTAAGTTAATATTGTTGAGGCAATCTGTGATCCGGAGTGATCATGAGTTTTGATGTTTGGGTAAAGGGTTTATGTTAGGTTTACCCTTGTGTTCTTATATGTGTATGTTGAGTGTGCAGGTTGTATAGGTTACACATATGGACTTGGCTGGACTGCCTCGGTACGGTGAAGGGTGGCATGGAGACAAGATGGAGGCTTGTGTGCACCTGAGGGACCTTGGAGAGCAGGGATGATGAGCTGATGGGCGCAGACTTCGAGGCATGCGTGAAGGATGACATGGAGGCAAGCTGGAGGCTTGCATGCATCCGAGGGACGGGAGCCAAAGATGAAGAGGGCGCGAAGGCAACAGTCGAGGCTGCGGAAGAGGAGTCAGTCGAGTCGTGAGGGATACGAGTGCTGTGTGATTATACTCGGGAATGTCCTAGGGTCGAGTGCTGAGAGAAGTGTACTCGGGAAGGGAAACCCTAGGTGTGTGAGTAGGGCAGTCGACTGGTAAAACTCACGGAAGGGTTTTGGCCTGGACCAGTCGACTGCCCTGGGGGCAGTCGACTGGTAGGTGGCTGGTGAGTTGGCTATGAATTCGAACGTTGGGGTGCAACGGTTGAATTTCAATAGCACTGATGGACCGCTAACTAGGTGTCACGAATGTGGGTCTCAAAATTTAGATATGTGTAAGCTGGAAACCCTTTTTGCTATCAAAGAATGAAAACGTAGTAAAGGGGCCACATGTCGTATTTTTCCTAGGGCTAGTGGAGATTGTTTGATTCTAGCTTGGGTTTATGTGTCGTTTATGAATTTTGGGTTTCAAATAAAATTTGGGTTTTGGGTTGCAATTGGAAATGAAATTGCAATGAAAAGAAAGAGAGCTAAACTAATGAACTAAGAAAGTGATGGCAACTAAGGTATTCAACCGATAGGAATCCTACTCAACCAAGGCAGCTAAATCGAAATTAACAGGAAAGCAAAAGTGATATCAAATGCAAATCAAAATGCTAAGCAAATGCATAAACTAACTGAAACCCTTGCTAGCTACGAAATTCAGAAATTAGACAAACAAACAACTCAACTCAAACTAGCTACAAGTTTTCGAAGCCAACAAATGCAAAGAAAATTCAGAAATGGATGAATGCAGTACGAGTTGATTTCAAACGCTATAGCACACTAAAAGTACCCTATAACTTGGTACCAATCACTGCCTAATCTGCACTTGATACAAAGTGCCGAATTTCAGAAACTTGGCACGCAAGAGAAAACTGCTCCAAGGACTGATTCAAGCACTGATGTGCTGAAGGTTTGATACCAATTGCAGAAATTGCAAACTGACCAATGCTGAATTGAAATTGATCACTACAACTTGGAAGACAAAACCACTAAAGAAATGTTATGCATAGATGAGTGAAGGAATCAAAATTGGAAGCAGAATTTTAGAGATTGCAGCAAAAACTCAAACCTGAACCGAAAATGAAACAAGCTGAAATCAAATGAACAAAGCTAATTACCAGAAAAGATTTGGAAAGATTAATTTGTTACTTGATCCGAGATTTAGGAACTCTACCCTTAAACTTGCAAAAATTAAGCAGAATTGCAGAAATGGAAACGAATTGCAGAAACTTGATACAAGAGAAGAATTAAATAGTAGATCAGAATTGGCACACAACTATAGCACTGATACGCAAGAACGAAATAGGAAATAAACTGAAATTGAATGCGATCGTTCACTAAACAAGATCCCTATCTACTTAACTTGAAGAATTGAAACCTAATTAAGCGAAAACAATTCAGTAAATGATGTTGGACATTCTGAAATAGAGACAGTAATGAAACAAGCTGCAGAAATGGAAATTACAGCTAAAACAAAAGAAATTAGCTACGGAAACTAAGCCTCAATCCTCCCTTAGCTCAAAACCTCCTTGCCGTCACACAAGGGCAAGCCAAGAACCTCTTCAGCTCCGCAAATCAGTTGGAAAATAGCTTCAATCTCGACTCGGCTCACAAACTGCACGCAGCTGGGAAATCCAATCCGAACTCCTCGATCTCAACGTAAGGGATTGCGATGATGATTTGAAGATGTCCTGAGCACTCAAGAGAACCCCTCCAGATGACTCAGATGGACGGAAAGGGTGCACGGGTGAGATCCAAGCGATCGGATCACAGAACTGCCGAAACCCTCAAACAGCTCTGTTCCGGAGCAATTTTGAGCTGAAATCTCCATAGAAGCTTCCTCCAATTGATCCAGATCTCGTTCCAAGGTCGAAATTGAGGTGGTCACGCCTTCAAATGAAGAAAATTGCAAGAAAAACAAAGAACAATGGACAAAAATGCGAAGAACTCAGCTACGGCGAAGAAGACGCGACACTGTGCAACCTAGAGAGAATTTGATTAAATACTTCGAAACCAATGGCTAAGATTGTTTTGGATGAATCCAACGGTCGATCTTTGTCCGATCCAAACCAAACTTTGATGATGTTGATCAAGGGTCAGGATCTACCTCGGGGTAGCTCGGATCCTCCAGATTTGCAATGAATGGCCCAAATCAACCTGATCTTTGGATGGACAGTCTAGAACCCTCTGAGCTCCATCCAACGGTTGAATGATCTCTGATTTGGATAAAAATTTCAGATCTTGACCTTAGTGCTTGATCAGCCTTAACCCTAGCTCGGATCGCCTTAGATGGTCCCAGATGGCTCAGATCTAGCCGCTTTTGAACCGGATGGCCTAGATCAATCTGAAGCTTGATCACTCGATCCGGTTCCACTTCCGACTCAAGTTGGACCCAGTATACCCTAGGTCCATGGTCCTTTCATGCCTACAAAAATAAGTCAACAATTTAGTGGCAAAATCATTTCAAATATGTAAAGATTTGTAATTAAGTCCAAAATAAAATTAAGTCCTAGAACCTAGAGTAAATTCACAATTAAGCAAGAAAAACATGGGTCAAACATGGATTTTGGCATCTGAAATAACCAATAAAATAGCACTTATCAACTCCCCCACACTTAAGCTTGAGCGTCTCGCGAAACTACTAAGTATGTATCCCTTAGGCTCTTTCCAAGCATAATTAGAAACAAGTGAAAAGAAATTACCTAGGGTTGTCAATTCTCAAAAATCTAAGCTCTATGGATTAGTATCTCGTCCTTAAATCAACAACTTAGCCTTTTCATCCTTCATGACTCATTGAGATGAATTTAACTCACTAGCCTTTCAAAGAAAATTTTTGGTGGCTCTCTTCTTGAATTCTAACTTCATGATGAAAGTAGAGCTCACTCAAACACACATGCTTTTTGCACTACCATAGGCTTGCTTGTTATCTAATCTCCACCATTATTCATGATTAGAATCCACATCTACAAAAACAAGTGAAAACATGGAAAATGGCAAGAATGAAGTGAAAGCCAAGAAAATAGAAAAATTGATGAAGTGGGAGACTTGGTTGCTCAAGAATGTTTTCAATGTACTTTGCTTCTCTTTTCAGTCCTCTAATGAAGTCAAAAGTGTGGTGAAGTCAAACTTGAACAATGCCTTTGATTTGGATGAATAAAAACTTCACTTCCTTCATGGTGCCAAAACTTCAATTTTGTGTGCCAACTTTGTTTCCTTCATTCTCTTTTCTCATTTTTTTTCTGCTTCCATCTTTTATATGATCAGCTGTTGATTCTGTTTTAGTTCTTCCTTTCATTCAGTCATGATGTGCTCAGCTCCCAAGTCCTTCTTAGAATCAGTCCAATCCATCCTAACAATCAAATGGTAGTGGAAAATTCAAATGACCCAAATAAAAACATTGCTTCACACTTTTTTTTTCTTCAAACCGTTTTCTTCTTTTTTTTCTTTTCTGCTCTCAAGTCTTCTAATGGAGAAAACTTAAGACATCAAGTAACATAGATGCTCCACATACAATCCTCACTAAACACCTCTTGCAACTCCTTTTGATACACTATCCTTTACAAGTTGGCACACTTCCATCGTTTGTTTCTTTCTTTTTTTTCATTTTGTAGCTCCACGGCAGATTCATTGCAAAACTCTGATTTCTCAAAACAAATACATCACATAGTAATGGAGAGTTAAATGCTTCACTAGGTGAGTTGATACACTTGCCATTTTTTTCTTCTTTGATCTCATCTATTTGCCTCACTAACAGTTTCAACTTCGCTTGAATTTCCCACTAATTTGAAATCTGTTTTCAAGAAGTTGGATTCAGGGAAGAACCATTCTGCAGCTCTATTTAAAATCAATAATGCACTTACTAATTTAGAAAGCTCAGATTCAGTTTTAAGTTAACACAAAACTGCTTTTATGGAAACAAATTTGACATGGTAAACAAATTCCTGCACAGATTTCTGCACTTGAACTCAGATCTGTCCAGCTGCAATTCAGAATTTAGCAAGATGTTTCTGATTTCTAAGCAAAGAACAGCTGCAATCTTCTCTCAAAAAAAATGTTTCTGATTTTATAGCCCAGAAAACTTCATTTCAGCTTCATCTTGATATGAAACTGACTTAATGATAACATAACCTTCTAATTTTTTTTTTCTTTTCCAGTTGCAATTGTTTCAAATTTTCAACCTTGATGTCGAGTGGTTTTGTGCTTAAACCTTGTAAGCAGCCCTTGCATCTCAACTCAGCTTTTGATCTACATCATTTCCGATCCAAGTTAGCTCCACAAAAAAAAATTCTTCACTTTGGCACAAAAATTTCTTTCTTTTTGCTTTTGCGTGCCATTGTTTCTCATTGCAGATTTTTTTCCTTCTCAGTCGAATTCACCTTGGCACAACATTGCTTAGATCTTCAATTTATTACTTGACTTCTTCTGGAATTTGGCTTCAATTACATATTTGCGTGCCACTTGGATTTTGGCACAAAAATTCTTCTTCTTCAACCGAATTGAGCTTGGCACGAATTTGCTTGGATCTTCCAATTATAATCAAGAATCTAGATCTCCAATTGTTTCCATCCTTAACCACTTCTTCTTGCTCATTCTTGACACCAAACTCAACTCAAACTTGGCACATGTAATTGCAGAATTTTTTTCTTGACATGAAATGCCTCTTTGATACCAAATATTTCCAAAACACTAGTCACTCCCCCACACTTAATCCTTTGTCCGTCTCGGGCAAAGTAGCTTTAAGAAACATTCTAAACAAACAAGTCCATAGAAAAGTGTGGTTAAGAATAGGAAATAAGGAAAGAAAAATAGAATAAACATGATTATTGCCAAAAATTGATATGGAAAAGTAAACAAATTGATTAGTCTCTATAGATGTGATCCAATCATTGAAATATGATTTTGAAAGAACCTAAGCAAGTTCTAGAGTACAATTACATATGTGTGTCACAAAAATAAGGCTAATTCTCACTAGGTACAAATAATTCATCTCAAGTCATCAATTAAGAATCTAAAGCCAAGTAGTACTCAAGCATCCAAGATTTCATCCATTAGCTCAAACCTTAAGTTTTAACAATCAAATTTAATTTATTTTCAAAAGACTCTAAAATGACATGAAAACAACCTAGAGGGATACATTTATTCCTATTCATGAAGAAAAAGTGTCAAAAGAAATAATATGGTATTTACAATGTCTATTTATTCATTCTACTCTACTCACACATTTATTAGCAAGAACTCATTTTAAAAGAAAATTTCACTTCTAGAAGTCATAAAAGTGAAAAATGTAATAAAAGAAAATACAAGAAGGAACAAACTCCCCTTTATTTCTGGTGGACGGAGTCTATCAAGAAGTAGCCTCCATCGTGGTAGTGGAGGAGTGTAGGTATTTGAGAGAGTTGCTTTCATTTGATCAATTCCATGGTACAGGGCTCCCCCACACTTGAACTTTACAGAAAAATGCTCAGGTGGTCGAAGGCGATTTAGGTACAAGATCCATGTAATAAGTGGAGTGCTATAAATTAAAGCGAGATCTACTCCTCCTTCTTGATGCCTTTTGGAAATCCTTCCAGGAGGTTGGAGTCTGTTCAGATGGAGCACCCACTCCCGAAATCTTCTGGACCCTGCAAAACCATGTAATACCTCTCTCAAGCGTGCAGGGTAAGAAAGAAATGTAATATCATCAATCTCAGCATAGAATGTATCCACAAATGCATCACATCCAATTAAATCAATTTTTGATACCTCAATGATTTTTTCCCAATTAATATCCACAAAAGATGCATCAAGAAATTTATCATAACCAAAGAAATCAATTTTTGGTACTTCAATGGAATCTTCACAATTATTTTCCATCAAGGATGTATCAAGCAATGCATTACAACCAATTAAATCAATTTTTGGTTCCTTAATAAGTGTTTCACAATCAATTTCAGTATAAGATATATCAAGAGCTGCATCACAATAAACAACATCAATTTCAGACTCTTCTAAAAATTTTTCACAATCAGTTTCTACATCAAGTATATCAAGAAATGTTTCACAGCCAATAAAATCAATCTTGGGTACCTCCATAAATTTTTCACATTCAACTTCAGCATAAGATATAGCAAGAGATTCATCACAATAAACAATATCAATTTCAGGCACTTCTAAGAATTTTTCACTATCAGCATTTTCATGATATGTATCCCAACATGCTTCACATTCAACAAATTGAACACTAGGTACCTCTATGGATTTTTCACAATCAAATTCTACAAAGAATATATCCATAAGTGTATCACAAACAATAAAATCAGTTTGAGGTACCTCTATTGATTTTTCCAAAGAAATAGGAGGAATACTTACCTGATCGTACTGAAAAATACCTGGAGGTTCTATAAGAGTAGATGTATCCGTGTTCTCCTCCTGATCATGTTCAAGCTCCTCTTCGAACTCAGGTTCTGGTGGACCTTCAACTAACTCATGTGATCCTTGGGTTCTTGCTTCCACCATGCAAGTCCCTACACTGGCTTGTCTTTTGAATCTTCTGAAGTCTTAGTTAATGATGGTGGTCCCTGGGGCTCTGTGCAATCCCCTACACCTGTAGAATCATCTTCCATGCATGTTTTCTCAGTAATATCTGCAACAACCATGTTAGAAAAATTAGGACCATCAATAACAATATCATCACAAAATAAAAGATGAGAAGGGTCCTGTAAAGCTTCAGTTTCGAATTCAAGACTGTCACATGCTTTTCCATCCATCCCCTTCAATTCCTCTGTCTCTATTGCATCTTCAACCTTATCTGTACTCAAATCTCCTCTCTCTATGTCAAATGAAACATCATTAGCAATTAACTCTGCCTCAACAGTCTCATCTGGAATATTCATGCTAATGCTAGGAGGATCCTCTCTGGGGTGCTGAGAAAATGGTAAGGAGACTTTTGGTTTTTCTTCTTGAGTTGAAAAATTTGGAAATAAATTTTGAACAAGAATCTCCGGAGGGATGCATGCTATAGGTTTCCTAATTTTTATGACTTCTTCTTTTTCTTCCACCAAATTTGCAAGATCAATTGAAGACGAATTTGGTCATGCACTAGGGTCACCTTGAACTGATAAAAATCCAACTCCGGGGCTGTTTTGAGTGGGAAAATGGCATGCTGGAAATTTTTCATGAAATATGGTATTTTGAGTGTTTAAACTTGAAAAAACCTCTTCATTCCTCCAAGTTAGTTCACAATCATGCCCTTTAAAATCCTAAGTAGCCTGAGGAGATAATTGTCCTGATCTTTCGGCTTCTGTATGATCCATTTGATCAATCCATTGTTCAAGGCGTCTTTCAATGTCTTGAAGCCTGGTGTAGAACTCCTGTTGGTCTTGAAATGTAGCAAAAGGCTGCTGAAGACCATGAGTAGGTTGTGAATTCCAAAATTAGAGCTGTTGGGGCTGCTCAAATGGTCGAATGGGCTGATTAAACTGCTGAAGATTTGACTGATAGCAAGGATGATGTTGTTGGAAATTATTGTTCTGAAAATTCTGAAATTGGGGCTGGCATTGTTGATTGAATTGTTCAAATGCTTGAGGGTGAAAATTCTGAGTGTCTTGCTGAAAATTCTGACCTTGAAACTGGAAATCTTGCTGAAATTGTTGAAATTGTGGCTGAAAGGATAGTTGGACTTGCTGAGAGTTATAGCCCTGAAAATTCTGGTTTTGAAATGGAAACTGCTATGATGAGGACTGAAATGGAACGGGCTGAAAATTCTGGTTGTAAGGCTGTGAGGGTTGGAAAACTTGCTGGTTTTGAGGTTGGAGAGTCTGAAATGTTTGAAATCCTTGTTGAAAATTCTGACTTGGTTGAAAGGATAGCTGATCTTGCTGAAATTGTGGTTGAAATTGATCATTTGGGTGGTGAAAATTCTAGAATTGTTGTTGAAATTGTTGTGGTGGCTGATTAAAAGTTTGGTACTACTGCAAATCTGAATAGGGCTGCTGAAATTGTTGACACGACTGCTGGTGAGGAGATGAATAAGCATTTGAAAACATTTTGAATCTGCAGTCCTGTCATAATACAAACAAGAAAAATGGCAGCAACCGTATACAAAAGATAAAACACAAGAAAATAGAATCAAATGATATGTCCATACTCACACAAGCAAAAATCAAACAACTCAACTAGTATGTTCCCCAGCAACGGCGCCAAAAATTTTGATGGACCGCTAACTAGGTGTCACGAATGTAGGTCTCAAAATTTAGATATGTGTAAGCTGGAAACCCTTTTTGCTATCAAAGAATGAAAACGTAGTAAAGGGGCCACAGGTCGTATTTTTCCAAGGGCTAGTTGAGATTGTTTGATTCTAGCTTGGGTTTATGTGTCGTTTGTGAATTTTGTGTTTCAAATAAAATTTGGGTTTTGGGTTGCAATCGGAAATGAAATCGCAATGAAAAGAAAGAGAGCTAAACTAATGAACTAAGCAAGTGATGGCAACTAAGGTATTCAACCGATAGGAATCCTACTCAACCAAGGCAGCTAAATCGAAATTAACAGGAAAGCAAAACTGATATCAAATGCAAATCAAAATGCTAAGCAAATGCATAAAAACTGAGATAGCAAATTTCGGAAGCAAACTAACTGAAACCCTTGCTAGCTACTAAATTCAGAAATTAGACAAACAAACAACTCAACTCAAACTAGCTACAAGTTTTCGAAGCCAACAAATGCAAAGAAAATTCAGAAATGGATGAATGCAGTACGAGTTGATTTCAAACGCTATAGCACACTAAAAGTACACTATAACTTGGTACCAATCACTGCCTAATCTGCACTTGATACAAAGTGCCGAATTTTAACAACTTGGCACGCAAGAGAAAACTGCTCCAAGGACTGATTCAAGCACTGAAGGTTTGATACCAATTGCAGAAATTGCAAACTGACCAATGCTGAATTGAAATTATTCACTACAACTTGGAAGAGAAAACCACTAAAGAAATGCTATGCATAGATGAGTGAAGGAATTGAAATTGGAAGCAGTATTTCAGAGATTACAGCAAAAACTCAAACCTGAACCGAAAATGAAACAAGCTGAAATCAAATGAACAAAGCTAATTACCAGAAAAGATTTGGAAAGATTAATTTGTTACTTGATCCGAGATTTAGAAACTCTACCCTTAAACTTGCAAAAATTAAGCAGAATTGCAGAAATGGAAACGAATTGCAGAAACTTGATACAAGAGCAGAATTAAATAGCAGAATAGAATTGGCACACAACTATAGCACTGATACGCAAGAACGAAATAGGAAATAAACTGAAATTGAATGCGATCGTTCACTAAACAAGATCCCTAGCTACTTAACTTGAAGAATTGAAACCTAATTAAGCGAAAACAATTTGGTAAACGAAGTTGGACATTCTAAAACAGAGACAGTAACGAAACAAGCTGCAGAAATGGAAATTACAGCTAAAATAAAAGAAATTAGCTACGGAAACTAAGCCTCAATCCTCCCTTAGCTCAAAATCTCCTTGTCGTCACACAAGGGCAAGCCAAGAACCCCTTCAGCTCCGGAAATCAGTTGGAAAATAGCTTCAATCTCGACTCGGCTCACAAACTGCACGCAACTGGGAAATCCAATCCGAACTCCTCGATCTCAACGTAAGGGATTGCGATGATGATTTGAAGATGTCCTGAGCACTCAAGAGAACCCCTCCAGATGGCTCAGATGGACGGAAAGGGCACGCGGGTGAGATTCAAGTGATCGGATCACAGAACTGCCGAAACCCTCAAACAGCTCTGTTCCGGCGCAATTTTGAGCTGAAATCTCCATAGAAGCTTCCTCCAATTGATCCAGATCTCGTTCCAAGGTCGAAATTGAGGTGGTCACGCCTTCAAACGAAGAAAATTGCAAGAAAAACGAAGAACAATGGACAAAAATGCGAAGAACTTAGCTACAGCGAAGAAGACGCGACACTGTGCAACCTTGGGAGAATTTGATTAAATACTTCGAAACCAACGGCTAAGATTGTTTAGGATGAATCCAACGGTCGATCTTTGTCTGATCCGAACCAAACTTTGATGATGTTGATCAAGGATCAGGATCTGCCTCAGGATAGCTCAGATCCTCCAGATTTGCGATGGATGACCCAGATCAACCTGATCATTGGATGGGCAGTCTAGAACCCTCTGAGCTCCATCCAACGGTTGAATGATCTCTGATTTGGATAAAAATCTCAGATCTTGACCCGAGTGCTTGATCAGCCTTAACCCTAGCTCGGATCGCCTCAGATGGTCCCAAATGGCTCAGATCTAGTCGCTTTTAAACAGGACGACCCAGATCAATCTGAAGCTTGATCACTCGATCCAGTTCCACTTCCGACTCAAGTTTGACCCAGTATACCCTAGGTCCATGGTCCTTTCATGCCTACAAAAATAAGTCAACAATTTAGTGGCAAAATCATTTCAAATATGTAAAGATTTGCATTTAAGTCCAAAATAAAATTAAGTCCTAGAACCTAGAGTAAATTCACAATTAAGCAAGAAAAACATGGGTCAAACATGGATTTTGGCATCTGAAATAACAAATAAAATAGCACTTATTAGCCACCAGTCGACTGCCCTGGGGGCAGTCGACTGGTAGCGAGGGTTTCAGCCCGAGTCTTATTTAAAGAGGACTTTGTGGTGGCTGAGATCCTTGACGAGTTTGGTCTTGGTTAGGGGCCAAACAGTAGTCTTTGTGCTCAAAGGTTCTCAAGGTGTTGTGGTGAGGTTTCTCCACCCACAAGGAGCGACGAGAGCTAGCCGGAGGTTATCCGGGGAGTGATCCACCGACGGATTCTTGGATTAATCACCCGGTCGGGGTGGATACCAAGTAAATTCTCTTTGTTAGCGTTGTTTGTTTTCTTTATTATTGTTTCCGTTGTGCAACTAACAATGTAGGAGCAAGAAAGATTCGAAAATCGCTATTCACCCCCCTCTAGCGTACGGAATCGATCCTACAAATATGTGTAACCTGCAATCCTGCACACTCAAATACACACATTAAATCACAAGGGTAAACCTAACTTAAACCTTTTTCCCAAATATCAAAACACACGGTCTCTCCGGACCATAGATTGACCCAATACCCGAGACGACAGGACTAAATGCACAGGGCGGGGGCCTGTAGCTCCCGCAGGAGGCGGAGGGGCAGGCTGGGTGCCCAAAGAACTAGCCTGGGTCTAAAGAGGTGCAGGAGGAGTGACGCCTTGAACCGAGGCCGCCAGAGTTATGGACGCAGGCACAAGCAGGGCCGAAACAATCGACATAGGGGCTGAAGTCACCATAGGAGGCGGGACTCTGACCCTCTTCCCGGAACGGGGGCTGGTGGTAGTCCCAAAGGGCGGCGAAGAGTTGGCCAACCGGTTCCTTCGACGCCGGGTGATCAACGGCTGGTCATCCTCGTTGATGATGTCATGATCGGAGTCCGACACCTCTACTTGGCTCGACGAAGGAGCGCCAGTGGAAGGCACCACCGGAGGAGTGGACTCCTGAATTGCCGAAGGTTCGTCGGCTTGAGCGGCACGTTCAGCATCGTCCAAAAGGAACCCCTCCTTCAAGGTCGCCGCCAACATCTTGTCGCAAAGAAGACACGAGGTTGCCAGAGAAGATGACCGAAAAGCGAAAGACATCGGAGCTCTCGACAATGACAGAAGCAGCAAAGGGGCACCAGAAGAGAAAAGGCGATAGGGAGAGCCGCAGCCGACACCTATATATAGGGGGGCAGCGGCCAATCCTAGCCGTTCGAAGAGGGCCTCGGGGTAAGGCAGGATCGAATTAGGGCCCTCTAGTTAGATCCGCGGGGAATCTTGAAGCTCGATGAAACACGCACATTCCCTGCCGCAGACGTTTCACCGCCCAAGGCACTGGTAACCGGTGACAGGCACTTCGACGCTCGAGGAACCGCACACCGGCGGACGCGTATCTTCGCCAATTAATGCAGTCATCATAAGGAAGGATACGAAGCATCTCGTATTACGGATAAGATAGATGGGACAGTCGAAGGGACATTGGCCAGTCGGCCAGGCAACTGGGGAGTAAGGGGTTGGCCCGATCCAGACCCCTACTTAATCATGGGTGGGCCTGATCCCGCAAACACCTCTGCTCGGATACTCGTCGGATGCATGACGGCCCACGCTCCCTGGGTACCAACCGACCGAGCATCTCAACTCCTGCCTTGAGGCGAGGGGCCGGGTCCCGAACGACCCACACTTAGGAATTATCGCGCTCTACCCTCTAACCCGGTCACTGAGGGAGCTGAGTCGATTAATTGTTCTCTCACCCGACCCACTCTCATTATTAGTTGCCATAGTCAGCAACACTCAGAAGCAGAAACGATCAGAAAAATACGTAAAAGGGGAGTTGTATTAAAAGGTAAAGCATTACAAAACATAAGTCCTGCCTCCACACAGTAACAGAAAGGAAAAGGAAAAAGCCAAGTCCCAACCCTCACTTGAAGGGTCGATAGACTTCCTCGGGCAAGTCCTGGGTCATTCCCGAAGATTTGATCACCGAGGTGGGCAGGTCGGGGGTAATGTGACCCCCCTTCTTGAGCTGCTTAAACATGTTGGACAGCTGGTGCCTCAACATAGCCCAAATCCACTCGGATAACTGCTGACTGAGCTCCGGAGAGTTGATATAGGCAACTCTATGGGCGTCCAACCGAGCAGCCTCACCCCCTTTATACGACCGAAGCTCCTCGAGCTCCGCCCGAGATGCATCCCAGGACGCCTGCTGCTCACGTAGCTGACCTAACTCCTCAGCCTGGGCACGCAACTCGGTCTCCCGATCGGCAAGCTGGACTGTCAACGAGCCGACCTCTTCCTCCTTGGCTGCCAGCTGTGTGCGAAGAGACTCACCAGCCCGGTTAGCCTCATGAAGCTCGTCCTGAGCCTGCTGAAGTTTTGCCTATAGCAAATCCTTGATCCTCCAGGCTCGGCGTTGTGTATGCTCGGCCTGGGTGACTCTGAGTCACGACTGGGACACCGCAACGTCGAACGAGAGGAGTTGCGCCCGGGCGGTCTCCAGCTGCTCCTCCGAATTAGCCAGCTGGTCTTGCAGCACGATCGCCTCAGCCGCTGGGTGTGCCAGAGTCGAGCCTTCAGATGTTCCACCTGCCACTCCACTCGGAACCAAGCCTTGGCATGAGCCAGCATGGACATAGTTATACTGTAGCTCATGGACCAAAATTGCAATGCATAGAGAAAGACTTGTTAGTACGTCGACCGAAGTAGTGATGGACCCAAAATACTAGGTTAAGTTGTCACGAAATGTGTGGGTCCATCAGAATTTAGAATGTTTATAAAAATGCTGGAAACCCTTTTTGCAATCGAAGTGTGCAAACGTAGTAAAGGGGCCACAGGTCGTATTTTTCCAAGGGACTGTTGACGTTGTGTGATTCGAGCTTGTATTTATGTGTCGTCTGTATTTTTGGGTTTCAAAGAGAAATTTAGTTTTGGGTTGCAATCGAAAATGAAATCGCAATGAAAAAGTAAAAACAACCTTAAACTAATAAACTAAACAAGGGAAATGCAATTTATAAACTAAACTCAATGAGAAACTTGCTCTACCAGGGTAGCTAAACAGGATTGGGAAAAAGAAACAAAGGTAATATGAAATGCAATCAAGGGCTGAGCAAATGATTAAAAGCAGGGCTGACAGTTTTCGAAAATGAACAAACTTGCAACAAATGATGGCATGCGCAATTCAGAAATTAATCAAACAATTCAACTCAACTAGCTATAATTTTTTTGGAAGCCAACCACTGCAAACAAAATTCAGAATTGGATGAATGCAAACTTATTGATTTCAAATACAATCATATTCCTCAAAAACAGGTTAAATTTCGATGCAAATAGGTCCAAAACAGTTGGCACGCAAGCTAAACTCTTTGTGCCAAAAACTAACACCAAATTTACAAAATCAGTAAACTTTCCACTCAAATTTTTAAGTTGATTGGTTCAATTGGGAAACAAGGGTATTAGGAAAGAACTAAGCATGACTAAGTAAAGGAATTGATGAGCTGAAATCAGAACTTGAGAAACACACAAATGCAGAAATGGGATATGCAGAAATTCGGAATTAATGTGCAAACATTCAGCAAATGATTTGGGCGCAAAACACAAACAAACTAAGATTGATACACTGATCGAAAAACCAGGAAAACTAAGCTAAAAAACCTAATGTTTACCTAGAAAGAATTCATAAACCTGCAGCTGGAAATTGCAGAACAGAATGAGTTTTGCAGAAATAAAAGGGCACGCAGCTATTGGATTACAAAGAACTACAATTAAGTGCTATGTTATCTAAGCACACTATCTATCTAATGCGAGAGCAGAAATTAACAACTAAAAAGCTCAGAAACAATTCAGAAAATAGGCAATCTGAAACAAATTCAGAAACTGAATGACAATGCAGAAATTGAATGGCACGCAAGCTGAAATTGGCATGCCACAACTAAGTTGATACGCAAGCAACAAATAAAGAACTAAACTGAAATTTAACTCAATTGATCACTAAACAAGTTCCTAAATTACTTAACTTGAAAATTAAAAACCTAATTAAGCTAAACGATTCAGGAAACAAACTTGAACAGCTGCTAAAAGAATTTCAGAAACAGAGTTGCGGCAGAATTGAAAACTACAGCTAAAACAGCATTTAAACTAAAGAAACTACTCCTCGATCCCTTTCCGAGCTCAGGATTTCCTTGATCGTCAAGCAAGGGCTGGCCTCGAACCCCTAAGCTCAGCAAATCAGTGGAAATTCGTCTCTACAGTCGATTCTGCTCAAATCTGCGCGTAGCTGAAATTTCCCATCCGATCCACTCTATCTCAACTGATGGAGCTGCGATGATGATTTGAGAATCGTCTGAGCTCACCTGAGAACCCCTACAAGTGGCTCAGATGCTCGGAAACTGATTGTGGATGAGAAACGAGTGATCAGACTGAAGAACTGCCGAAACCCTCAAACAGTCCCTATTCCGGCGCAAATTGAGCTGAATTTTCCAAAGAAACTATCTCCAAGGATTCAAATCTTGATCTAGGATTGGAATGGAGGTGGTCACGCCTTCTTGGATGAAGAAATTGCAAAAGCGATGAAAACGGCTGAAGAACACATAGAACGGCGAAGACGCGATGAGGAGAAGTCTGGGCAGATTTTTCCGTAAGTAATTAACATTGGACGGCTCAGATTGATTTGAGGAGATCCAACGGCTGATCTTGCTCTGATTTGATCCAAACTTTGATGATGATGATCTGGGGTCAGGATCTTCCTTGTGGTAGCTCGGATCCTCCAGATGACCAACGGATGGTCCAGATCAACCTAATCTTTGAACGGACGATCTAGAACCCTCTGAGCTTGATCCAACGGTCGAATGAGCTCTGATTGGGATGAAACCTTCAGATCTTGATTAGAGTGCTTGATCAGCCCTAACCCTAGCTTGGATAGCTTCAGATGGTCCCAGATGGCTCAGATCTAGCCGCTCTTGAATTGGACGACCCAGATTAATCCTAAGCTTGATAACTCGATCCGGGTCACTTCCGATCAAATTTGACCCAATATGCCCTAGGTCCATGAACCTTTCATGCCTACAAAAATAGATCAAAAATTTAGTGGCCAAATAATCCAAATATGTGTAAATTTACAATTAAATCCAAAATAAGAGTAAGTTCTAAAACCTAGGGCAATTTCACAATTAAGCAATGAAAACATAGGTCAAACATGGATTTTAGCAACTCAAATAATCAATAAAATGACACTTATCAACTCCCCCACACTTGAGCTTGAGCGTCTCGCGAAACTATTAAGTATGTATCCCCTAGATTTTCTTGAGCATAATTAGAAGCAATTGAAAAGAAATTACCTAGGGTCGTCAATTCTCATAAATCTAAGCTCTATGGATTAGTATCTTGTCCTTAAATCAACAACTTAGCCTTTTCATCCTTCATGAGTCATTGAGATGAATTTAAATCACTAGCCTTCCTAGGAAAATTTTGGTGGCTCTCTCCTTAAGTTCTAAGTTGATGATGGAAGTGGAGTTCACTCAAACACACATGCCTCTTGCACTACCATAGGCTTGCTCATTATCTACTCTCCACCATTAGTCATGATTAGGATTCACATCTACAAAAACAAATGAAAGCATAGAAAATGATAAGGAGTGGAATAAAAGCCAAGAAAATGGAAAAATAGATAAAGTGGAAGACTTGAGTGTTTGAGGATATTTTCGATGCTCTTTGCTTCTCTATACAGTCCTCTAGTGCTATAAAAATGTGGTGAAGTCAAACTTAAATAATTGTCTTTGATTTGGATGAAGACACCTTCCTTGTTCACATGTGCCAATTCTTGTCTATGCGTGCCAACTTTGCTTGCTTTTCTTTTCTCATTCTTCTTTTTCTTCTTTCTTTCATTCTTGTAAAGTCAGAAATGAAATGGAATAAAGCTTGGACTCGGATGAGAAAGACCAATCAGTTGGTTCACTTGCTTCATGGTGCCAAACTTCCATTTTGTGTGCCAACTTCTTCCTTCTCTTCTTCTCTTTTTTTTCGAACTCTTCTCTTTTTTTTTGTTTCTTTTTTTTTTCAGATCAGATTTGTATCAAAGAACATATAAAATCAAGTGAAATAGCTACTCAACATAAAATTTTCACTCAACAACCCTTGCAACTCTTCTTGATACACTTCACCTTAAAATTGGCACACCACTTTCACTTCTTCTTTTTTTCTTTTTTTTTCTCTTTGTTCAGATGCGAATGCAGCTCCACTGAATCTTCATTACAAAACTCTGATTTCTTCCCAGCAGCTACACAATTGATCCTAGCATCAAGTAGTAGTGGAGAATGCAATTGCTTCACTTGAGACCATGGCACTACAAAATTTTTCTGTTTTGATCTATCAGTCCTAGCAGCCACATTCCTTCCAGTTCTGATCAGCAAAGGAAGCACTAATTACTCTTTGATACATTCATATCTTTGTTCCCTGATTCACAGCCCAGGAAAATCAATTTCAGCTTCAAGTTGACAATTTCTGCACTTTAGCATTCACTGATTTTTTTTCTTTTATAACTGCTTTTACAGCTCAAGTATCAACTTGCTACTCTTCAGAATTTTTGATGCTGTCGAGTGGTTGTTCTGAATCCTTTTCAGCATTCCGTGCAATGCCATTCAGATTTTGAACTGCAGATTTTCTTGCATTTCCCTGCTTCAATCAGCTTCAATTCAACTTCTTAACCTTCAATTCAGATTATCTTCAGCTTGTTTTCAGCTGCAGTTCATTGTTTCTGCCGCAAATTCAGATTGTCTTTGCTGCAAATCCATTCCATTCCATTCCAGATCAGTAAATTGGATTCCAGCCTCAACACTGCACAGATTTTCTTCCTTCCTCTGATTTTTGGCACCATTTTCTGCAATAATCTCAGATTTTCTGATTTTGGCACAGGTTTTTGTTTAGCTTCAGGTTTTCCAGCTGTTTCCACTTCTGCTCAGCTTCACAGCCCTCTCAATTCAGACTTCCAACAAAAGGTTGCTGATCTTGACTTCCCAACTTTTGAGCCAAGCCAATTTCGGTCTCAATAACTTCACAAATTTTTCTTTTCTTTCTTTGGCACAGTTTGTTTTTTTTTCTGTGTGCCACTTGTGCTTTGTTTCTTTTTTTCGAATAAAACTTGGCAACGAATGGCTTGAATCTCCAATTTAGCAACAAAAATCTATATGCTCCAATGGTTCCTTCCTTCTTACTCATTTTTGACATCAAAGTCAACTCACTTGGCACATGATTTTTTTTTTCAATTAAAATGTTTCCTTGATGAAAATTCATTCCAAGACACTAACCACTCCCCCACACTTAATCTTTTGTCCGTCTCGAGCAAAATAACATCAAAGAACATCCCAAGCAAACAAATCCATAGAAAAATGGGTAAGCGTAAGAGATAAGTAAAGAAAAAGAGAATAAACATGATTATTGCTAAAAATTGATGTGGAAAGGAAAACAAATAGATTAGCCTCTATAGATGTGATCCAATCATTGAAATATGGTTTTGAAAGAACCTAAGCAAGTTCTAGAGTTCAATAACATATGTGTGTCACAAATATAAGGCTAATTCTCACTAGGCAAAAATAATTCATCTCAAGTCCTCAATTAAGAATCTAAAGCAAAATAGTACTCAAGCATCCAAGATTTCATCCATGAGCTCAAACCCTAAGTTTTAACAATCAGATTTAATTTATTTTCAAAAGACTCTAAAATGCTATGGAGATAACTAAGGGATACATTTATTCCTAGTCATGCAATAAAAAGTGCTAAAAGAAAAGACATGGTATTTACAATGACTTTTATTCATGTTACTCTACTCACGTATTTATTAGCAAGAACTCATTTTAAAAGTGAAAACATGTAATAAAGGAAAAGGCAAGAAAGATCAAACTCCCTTTTATTTCTGGCGGTCGGAGTCTGTCAAGAAATAGCCTCCACCTTGGTAGTGGAGGAGTCTGGGTGTGCGAAAGAGCTTCTTTCATTTGTTCAACTTTACAGTGCATCGCTCCCACACACTTGGACTTTACAGCAACCTATTCAGGTGGACGAAGGTTATTTAAATACAAGACCCATTTAAGAGGTAGAGTGTTTTGAATTAAAGTAAAATCATCTCCTCCCTCTTTATTCTTTTTGGAACACCCTCCAGGAGGTTTGAGCCTGTTCAGATGAAGCTCCCACTCCAGAAGTCTTCTGGACCCTGGAAAACCATGTAATACCCCTCTCAAGCGTGCAGGGTAAGAAAGAAATGAAATAATATCAGTCTTTTCATAAAATGTATCCAAAAATACATCACATCCAATAAAATCAATTTTAGGCAACTCAAAGAATTTTTCACAATGATTATCTACCCAAGATGCATCAAGACACTTATCATAATCAATGAAATCTATTTTGGATATTTCAATGAAATTTTTACAATTATTTACCACACATGATATATCAAGAATTTTATCGCATCCAATAAAATCAACTTTTGGTACCTCTCTTGATGTTTCCAAAAAAATAAAAGAAATACTTACCTGATCGTGCTGAAAAATACCTGGAGGTTCCACAATGATAGATGTATCCATAACTTCCTCCTGGTCAAGTATAAGTTCCATATCAGGTTCAAGTTTTAGTAGGCACTCAACTGGAATAAGTGATCTTTGGGGCTCTGTGCAATCCCCTACACTTTGAATCTCAACAGAAATAGGTGATCCTTGGGGCTCTGTGCAATCCCCTACACCTAGAAGAACCTCTCTAGCTGGAAATGCGTCTAAAAAATCCTCAGTCTCAGCAGTAAATACTCTCTCAGCCTCCTCTGAATCAATAGCTCCTCCAGAAAAATCAGGTAAAAATCCCTCAGCCTCTAACTCTGTCTGCTCCAGCTCCTCAAGAATATCCATGCTCCTGATGGAGTGATCCTCTCTCGGATGCTTCATAGCATCGAAAAGGCTAAACTGAACCACCGTGTCTCCGATCTCCATGGAAAGTGTACCAGCATATACATCAATTTTGGTTCTAGCAGTCTTCAGAAATGGTCTTCCTAAAATAAGCGGAGAACGGTGTGCAAGATAATCTCCCTCCATATCCAAGATATAAAAATCTGCAGGAAATATTAGCTCCTTTACCTTCACCAAAACATCTTCAATCATACCTGCTGGGTGGGTCTGGCTCCTGTCTGCTAGCTGTATCACCACACCAGTGGGCTGTAAAGGGCCTATGCCAAGCATCTGAAGACTGACCTGGGCATCACATTTATGGAAGCTCCTAAATCAAGCATAGCATCATGGAATGTGGTGCTCCCTATCTCACAAGATACAGTAAACATCCCAGGGTCTTCACATTTCTGAGGTATTGCATGGATGAGGGATGAAACATTTTTCCCCAGGCTGACCAACTCATTTTCCTTAAGCTTTTTCTTA